>CM054184.1:8405524-8953024 GCA_028829895.1 Sinotaia quadrata
TCACAACAATATAATCTAGGCCTTCTGGCATTGACATTTTATTTATTAATGTGGTGTGATGTTACATTTGTTTATTTATTAATGTGGTGTGAGGTTACATTTGTTTATTTATTAATGTGGTGTGATGTTACATTTGTTTATTATTATTTTTACCTTGCAATTTTAACTACACTTAACGTTCTTTAACTATTGACTTAATGTCAGATGAATTAATGGTTTGGTTTTTCTGAAACGTTCCTTAACTAATGACTGACTGTCAGATAAATTAATGTTATAGTTTTTCTCCATAGTTCTCTAACTAATGACTGACTGTCAGATAAATTAATGGTATAGTTTTTCTCCATAGCTCTCTAACTATTGACTGACTGTACAGATGAATTGATTGGTTTGGTTTTTCTCAACCTACACATTTCTTTGTTGTTGATTTTGCACGGGGGCGACAGATCTGATAGAGAAAATAACTCGGAAGGGAGAGGAATTGCGCTGTTTGAAGATTCTAGAGCGGAAGTTTTATTTCTCTGCGAAACTTTCTGGTGGCAATGGTGTCCTACTCGTCGGTGCAGGATACGTCGGTGCAGGATACCGATGCCACCAATCTCCATTGGTAATCGCTCGACAATCGTCTTCAAATTGCTTTGGCTTTGTTTTGAAATCGATCCTCGAACCTCTTGATTAATGGTTGGTGCCTTACATTTACTGTATGCCACCCATCTCCCCCATTTCCACGCTGTTTCCCCCCATCTCCTCAACGACTTCCGATACTCAACACCCCTCAGGGCAATGAGGGGAGTGTTTGTAAGAGCGTTGCTCGCATCTATTACTGGCGCGGGTACTAATTAAACGCTCTAACATTCCCTTCATCTTAATCCGAGGAAACTGCCATCCGCTGCTCCTGTAACCATGGCTGCAGAGTCGATTAATACTCCTCCAGGCGTGCTCACTCACTCGTACAGTTTGTTGTTACTACACTTCACTGGTGGCCGGTCCCAAGAGTACCCTTATCACAATTAGGTGTTTGGAATCCCGGTTGGACAATTGAAAGTGAACAGAAAGTGACCTGGCCTCGTTATGGGCACGGGTCAGTAAGAGAGAAAAAAAAAAGCCAGTCTTGCGACAGGCCGGCGCCCGCGAAGCAGGTGACAAAAGACTTCGAAGTGGACACTTGAGCAGGGGTGGGGAAGGGGGACATAAAAGACTTGTCCAGGAGCAGAGCTAGAAAATCGGATTGGCAACCTAACTTTCAGAGCACCGATTGCGTATCTGGCTCAAGATGAAACAGGATTTTGCACGGTTCTTTCTCCGTGCGGGAATCCTGACTGACGTCAGTCGTGTCGTAGGATTTTACTTCGGTGTTTAGCACCTTGACATTAGCCCGTGAGTGAAATCAAGTTGCGAAAAAACAACTTTGGGTTTGGGTTGTTGGGTTGACATCAGACGAAGGTAACTAGTGTTTATGCTTCTTTTTGAGTCTTAGGGTGTCAGCTTTAGCATCTCGGGTGTGCTTAAAGTGTCTGTGACGTCATTGATACAAGGTCACAAACACGCAGAGGAACACGTGATTTACCTCAAACAAATGAAATAAAACACACACGTAAATACAGGCATAGATAGATAGATAGATAGATAGATAGCTTAAAGGAACAAAATTACATTTTTTAAATATGTGCTTAATTAAAGAAGAGGCTAGACATTTAGTGAACCAGAACACAAAGTAATAAATTTCAAAAATATATTAAATCTAAGCCATAACAGCAAACTGTGCAAGTTCTTTTGAAATATTTAAAAGGAATAATTCCTGGTTACAGAAATCTACCTGCTGTTGATTATGCACCCTCCTGCATAAATCGACATCATACAAGAAAAGCAGATGTCACTTGTTCAGCTGGCAATTGTCAAATAAAACCGCAAAGCACTGGATTCCTCCCCCCCCCCCCTTCCCTTTTCAGCGGATAACGTTTCAGTTTTTTTTTAAAAAATCGCATATCTCGTCTTATTTGTCAAATGGATATTTTTTTATTACGACTTTATTCCAAAAATGTAACACTTTCGTTATTTCAACAAACTGTTGACTGCAAACTGGAAAGGAATCCCATTCACTAGATGTAAGTTCTGAAGAAAAAAAATGAAATAATTGGACTCAGCCGAACGTAGTCCGCGTGTCCAGTAGAGAGTCCTCAATATGCCTCCTAAGCAAACAAGCTAACTGGGCCGTCACTGCCGGCCGAACAATGACCGGACACTGATCGATGGTTCAAGCCAATCACTGCCTCGTTTTGCTTTCATTACTCCGGGATTGTCCACTCATTGTCCAGCATTATGCGAGCGGAAAACAAGCCCGAAGGGAGATAAGCGGAACGGGACAGGAAGACTATTCAGGGTGATGTGTCAGTGTGAGAAGAAGGAGGCACACAGCAGCTGGTTGGGTAATGGGTGAAAAATTGCGTAAAAGTAAATCGTCTCTGCCTTTACACAAAACGTTCGTTACACGATACACTTCGTTACTTTATGTTCGTTACGATACACTTCGTTTCAGAATTCAGTCGTTAACTAGAAACCTATTATTTAGAGTTATTTTGGTATTCTGCTACTGCCTGACTGGCATCCAAAGAAGATCCACCACCGCAAACACCCCTCAACCCATCCAATAAGCCGAACAGCCGTTTTTCGCACCAATTGTCCATTCATTAACCCCAAACCCATCTATCATCTATCCTTCAACTTCTCAAACGCCAATATCATTCTGTCTTATCTGTCCAACAACTCAAACATCTAACTATCGTTCTATCCACTCAATAATCCTAGCATCCAATTATCAATTCTGTCTACCTATCCAACAACCATAACATCTATTTATCAATTCTGTCTACCTATCCAACAATCCTAGCATCCATTTATCATTATGTCTACCTATCCAACAATCCTAGCGTCCATTTATCATTATGCCTACCTATCTCACTGTTCATCATTTATAGTTGTGTACAATTACCCTCTTTTAAACGATATTGATAGATCTTTCGATGTAGACTCTAGCGTCATCCATACACTAAAGTAGCTTAACTCTTACATCCATAATTTTTATGTGCTGAAAGTAAAGGAGAAGAAAATTTTGAAACACCTTTCACCGGCATAGAAGCGAAACATTCTTCGCACGAAGCAAAGCATCTGTCCCCGAGACCAAAGTAATGTGCGATAAGCAGAATCACTCACTATTTGCAAAGAGCGAAATAAAGTTGCAAAGAGAGAAATAAGTGCGATGGACACTGACAGAGACAGGCGTCCCATAGATAGGCAAGTAACTATGCCGTCACAGACAAGCGTCCCAATAGACAGGCGAGTAACTATACCGTCACAGGCGTCCCATAGGCGAGTAACTATACCGTTACAGACAGGCGTCCTATAGATAAGCGAGTAATTATACCGTCACAGACAGGCGTCCTAATAGATAGGCGAGTAATTATACCGTTACAGACAGGCGTCCTATAGATAAGCGAGTAATTATACCGTCACAGACAGGCGTCCTAATAGATAGGCGAGTAATTATACCGTCACAGACAGGCGTCCACTTTGATAAGCGAGTAAATATACCTTCACAGATAGGCGTCCACTTATATAGGCGAATAAATATACCACATAGAAAGAGGCGTCCCCTCTAGACAGGCCCGTAAATAACACCATCATAGACAGGCGTCCGCTAGATAGCTATGATGATAATACCATCACAGAGATAGGGAGGCGTCAGCTCTTTTGATGGATACCATCTCAAAGACAGGCAACCGTTAAACATACATCTGACCGACAACATGAAAAAGACATGCGACCATTAAAAATACATTTGACGGACAACATAAAAAAGGCATGCAACCATTAGATATTTGATGAACATCGTTCACAGAGACAGGCGACCGTTAGACATGTGAACAGTACCTACACAGAGACAATCGTCCGTTAGATGTGTGAATAATATCATCTCAGAGAGAAATTACAGGCTATTTCACTTTTAATGATAGCTGATTTCAGGAATGGATGTTGTTACGTTTCCAGTATTTCTTTATAGACCCTACCTAGGATTTTAAGGATTTTAAAATGATTAGATTTAATTAATTCCTTCTCTCCATCCTATACAGACTGGTTGCTCAAATTATCATTCGACTAAACTCAAAAATGTGTCTTTGTAGTGAAGACGACAGATTTACGAACTAACAACTTGCATACAAAAGCTGGCTTGGAGTCATTAAATTCCTCTTAATTAATATACATTCATTATGTCATTCAGCTCAGTCAGCCCCCATCCAAACCACGTATTAAGTTAGGTCTATTATGCATAAAAATTTACTACGAAGAGGTTTAACAATTAAAAATAAGATTTAATAAGATTTAACAATTAACAAGATAATCAAATAGGAGCGCGAAGTCTAATTCTACCCGTGACAATTAAACTAGTGCTTATCTAATGTCCATGTCAATTGTTCTGAGTTTATGAGAAATTGCCTCAATAGTTCTTTGTGACTTTTGATCAGTTAGCTTTACTTAGCTTCAAGTAAGACACCTCGTGGTTTCCAAAACCGGTCCAAACCAGTCCACCTCACTTCAATCATCGCCAGCCAATGCACATAGCATATGTAGAAACTGTCTCTCAGTTATCACACCGGACAACAATGTGAGTGTAGACAAAGGGATGTGAAGACCTGCGCGTCGACACACGTTCCCAATAATGACGGTAGGAATAAGAAGTAGCAGAAGCTAGATCAAGAACTGAAATTGGAGTAGAGGATCCGAAAAACAGAACTAGGAGTTCGGAACTGGGAACCCGACCTGAAGACAAAGAATGTTTCCATGATCGTTCTGTGTTTTGGGTTCGCCAACCTAAGCACGTTTTCACATTTAAATGTACTAGCGAGTCGTTTACAATTTATATTTGAAGATATAAATGATTTCACGTATGTTATATTTAACAGTACATGACGTACGAATTACCAAATATTTACAACATTAAAATTTAGAATTCATACAAGGAACAATTCAAATCAAGCAAGGTGCTTCACAATTTAACATTAAAATTACACATATTAATTTGAATTACAAAGGAAATTCATGTCGTGCACAGACGCTCCTGGCACTAGTGAATTTAAGGTTATATAAATTAAAGTTACAATGAAAAAGAGTTACAATGATTTATATACAATAACTTATAGTTTTTGTCATTTACAAGTGAACACGTGCTTAGGCTATAAGTAGCAACAAATAGCACAAAATTACATAAATTGGTTCAAAATGCAAAATACAATTAATAAATGCAATAACGTTTGCAAGAAGCGGACGTGTTACCTTCAAAGCAAAATAGCGGTGGGTTTCCTCTATCGACTCAACGAATATGCGGCGGACAGGTAGACGGTACGTACTGTTGCCGTTTCTGGATCGGAGTGAAGAATTTGGCACGCAATACTGTATTTATCAAAACGCATAGAACGCGTCACGTGACGGATCACGTGGTATGTAGTCGGTTCGAGAAGCTGGACACTGGCCTAAAGTTACATAACATCCTGACCTCTTTGCTAGAAGCTTCTAGATACTGATGTATCATGGGAGAACTTTAACAAAGGAATTTTCAAAATTTGATTTTTGAAAAACAGCAAGTGGGTTAAGAGGTCGTAACACAGATTTTATCAGACTCATAACAGATGTAAAGATACAAGGTTGGGGGGAGGGGCATATTGAATAGAGCGACATCAAAATTAATTAATTGATTATTATTGGGGGAAGGGGCATATTGAATAGAACGACATAAAAATTAATTAATTAATTATATCCAGTCTTCGCTACCTTTGTGTTATTTGCAATTTTTTTTCTCGTAACAGCTGCAGGTATTAAATTTCCCATTTATTCCGTGTTTCTTGTACAATTGTCATTATTCTTTCATTGAATGAATTTCATTTGTCTTTCTGATGCATAGTTAGTTTCATGTCAAGCGCTGATCATTGACTTTGTTGTTGAAATGTTACGTGACGTCATCTAGGAGTTAAAAATCTGCGTCAAGGACACTTAAGAGTTCGTGCCTCAGTGTGACACAGTTCAATAAGAACGGACACTGTAGGGTGCGTGCCTCAATGTGAACACTTCAGCAAGAACGGGCACTGTAGGAGAGCTTGCCTCAATGTAAACACTTCAGCAAGAACGGGCACTGTAGGAGTGAGTGCCTCAGTGCAGGCATAAATACTGACGAAGACAGAGGTGAATACTGAAAAAGAAAACAGCAATAATAATGAAAGACGGAAAGCTTAACAGATATTGCTGAAGACTATATAGAACAGAAGAGAGATAAACAAATCAAGAAAAACGAAAAGGGCTATTAATAGAAGGCAAGGCGGAAGCGATATAAATAACAACACGATGATCAAGACAGAGACAGCAAAATGACAAAGTAACCAGACAAAAAGAGAAAGAGAAAAGAAAGAAGTAACCAGACAAAAAAGACACAGAGAAAAGAAAGAAGTAACCAGAAATAAAGAGAAAGAGAAAAGACAATAACCAGACAGAAAGACACAGAGAAAAGACAGACGTAACCAGACTAAAAAGAGACAGAGAAAAGAAAGAAGTAACCAGTCAAAAAAGAGACAGAGAAAAGAATGAAGTAACCAGACAGAAAGAGAAAGAGAAAAGACAGAAGTAACCAGACAAAAAAGAGACAGCAAAAAAGACAGAAGCAACGAGACAGAAAGAGACAGCAAAAAAGACAGAAGCAACGAGACAGAAAGAGACAGCAAAAAAAGACAGAAGCAACGAGACAGAAAGAGACAGCAAAAAAGACAGAAGTAACGAGACAAAGAGACAGAGATATACACAAAGTGGAAAACGTGATCAGAAAGGCAGGATAAAATAGGCACAAAAAGCATAAAGAAATAAACAAAAATAAAGGAGAAAGACAGAAGAAACAACGGAAGAGGAAAGCAAAAGATTCTGAGATAAAGAGATAACCAAACAAATATAAATAGACATAACTATAGTTAGACAGATGGCAAATGTCAGAGGAGACAGACGGAAATACCAAGTGACAGAACATCGGAAGGAGGAGACAGCATAAAAATACCAAAATCAGACAGAGTGACAGATAATGACAATTAGACAAGCATAAAGATATAAAGATATAAAGAAATAGACAAAAAGACAAACAGAAAGCTGCCAACAGAAAATGATAGAAATAAAGACATAGAGACATTGACAATGCGATAAGAGATAGACAGAAACATAAAACTATATAAAAAGTATAAGATAGAGATAAAGAGAATAGCATACAGTTTTAGCCAGAAAGAGATAACGGAAAGACTGAAAGGTTGTCAGAAAGAGATAAACGGAATGAATAAAGAGTTTGCCACAAAGAGATGAAAAGAAAAAAGAGTTTGCCAGAAAGAGATAAATGGAAAGAAAAAAGAGTTTGCCAGAAAGAGATAAACGGAAAGAAAAAAGAGTTTGCCAGAAAGAGATAAACGGAAAGGCTGAAAGTTTGCCAGAAAAAGATAAACGGAAATAAGACAGAGAGAGAAGACAATAAGGACTAGAAAGATAGCGATCAATAGACCACTAAAAACGTGAGAAACAGGCGGACGAAAAGACAAACAGACAAACAGAAAGAAACAGAAAGAAAACTTTAAGAATAAAGACAGAATCATACAGCAGACAAATAGAAGAGAGAAAAAGAGAAAGAAATAGACAGAAATGAACATAAAGAAAGACAGATAGGAAAACACAACTAAATACACATATAGAGAGAAAGAATAGAAAAGACAGAAAGACAAAGACATGAGGATGAATAGAGAGGTAAAGAAAGACATTCGCGGTTGATAAAGTGAAGTGGGTAGCAAAAGCGATTTTTCTCTTTCTGTTTGTGTGGGTGAATTAGTGGTGAATTAGTGGTGAATATGATGCGGATATCTGCACAAATGTAACATGTAGATGAAAATTAATCAGTTACAAGCCACGATCTTTTTA
This sequence comes from Sinotaia quadrata, assembly GCA_028829895.1. Classification (NCBI taxonomy): domain Eukaryota; kingdom Metazoa; phylum Mollusca; class Gastropoda; order Architaenioglossa; family Viviparidae; genus Sinotaia; species Sinotaia quadrata. The sequence continues at coordinate 8,413,508 of CM054184.1, forward strand.
GAGTGAGTACTCTACTTCTGCACCACCATTTTGTCCTTATATCTCTTCATTTGATCTTGCTGGCTTCAGGTGTGCACACTCAACGTGAATAATCACCCCCACCCAACTGGCTGTTCAAGGCTGTTAATAAATAAAGATAAACAGACATCATGTTTCCTTATCGTACGCAATGTGTGTGTGTGTGTGTGTGTGTGTGTGTGTGTGTGTATGTGTGTATGAGTGTGTGTGTGTGTGTATGAGTGTGTGTGTGTGTGTATGTGTGTATGCAGTGTGTGTGTGTGTGTGTGTGTGTGTGTATGAGTGTGTGTGTGTGTGTGTGTGTATGTGTGTATGCAGTGTGTGTGTGTGTGTGTGTGTGTGTGTGTATGAGTGTGTGTGTGTGTGTATGCAGTGTGTGTGTGTGTATGTGTGTGTGTGTGTGTGTGTGTGTATGCAGTGTGTGTGTGTGTGTGTGTGTGTGTGTGTGTGTGTGTATGCAGTGTGTGTGTGTGTGTGTGTGAGAGAGAGAGAGAGAGAGAGAGAGAGAGAGAGAGAGAGAGAGAGAGAGAGAGAGAGAGAGAGAGTAGATATCTACACTTTAAAACGTATCAGTTGAAGTATGATCGTGGTATAACTTTTCTTCCCCCTTTTCCTACCATCTTTCTCCGCCCTTCATATCTTCTCACTCCATAATTCAATCCACCAGCTATATTTGACTTCTCCCCACACCCTAAGTCCCAGCCTCTACCTCTACACTCTGACCTTTCTCAACACAAATTGCACTTAATGTCTTTAGCTGTTTCTTTCACTTATCCCACTCCCATCAATTTCTCTTCCTCGAACAACCCACCCACCCACCCACCCACCCACCACAACATACCAGTAACCCGCAAGCAAATGAAGAGTCACGCGAAGCCATAAAACTTTCTGATTTAAAACTTCCACATCGCAGCAACCATCAAAATGCAATTTTAATTCTCAGTGTCAGAAAGACATTTTCTAGTCCCGCTCCAGTTTTTATGCCATTGCGAGACCATTGGCGTGTGGCAGTCCCACAAAAGCTCAAGCGCCCGATCCCATCAAACGGCCATCATAGGGGCCAGGAAAAGGGGTTCACACAATGCAAGACTGGCTATATCGGCGGCAGAGGGCGCAAATCGACATGTGTCGCCTCAGCGTTTTTTGTCCAGAGAGAACTGTTCGCCTCTTGAAAAGGCGACACACTGTCGCCACTGGCTTGAGTTTATATTCTTCTGTTTTCTATGGACTCGCAATGTACGATGCTTTTGGGACCGGAAGAACGTCACACAAGGAATGGCTAAAAGGGAACAATTAAGCCCGCGAAAGCTCTTGCGGTAAAGAAAAACTCCTAACAAAATAGCAGCCATCGAAGAAATAGTTTAGTCTGCTAAGAGAAAAAGGAGCGTCATTTAAACATTTAAAAAAAAAAATACGTCTTTTGCTGTATTAATATCCTATACGACTTTCTTAGTTTTAAATTGCAGTGTCTTTCAAAGACATTATTTTGTAATATTCATTTTGTCGAAAATTAAGTACCGACATATTTCTTTGTACCCAACGCACGAGCTTGTGATAACATTTTAGTGCACATTTGTGCGCCAGTCTTTTCTCAAAGCGAAGTCGCTGAAGGAGTTTGTGTGTTGTGTATGATTTACATGTTTCAGTACCACTTGGCTATAGAAAATGACAAATGTTACATGTTTCAGTGCCAATTGGCTATAGAAAATGACAAATGTTATATGTTTCAGTGCCACATGGCTATAGAAAATGACAAATGTTAATAAGTGCCACCGCCAAGGGCTAGTTGAATGCTCCCATTAAGTGACAGTGAGCACTATCTCCAGAGGCTAACAACTATCATTTTCAAAGGCCAGTACTGACTGTCATCGTCAAAAACTAGAAATTGTCATTTTCAAGGGTTAGTGATTGTCGTCTTCATGTATTAGTGATTGTCATCGCCAAGAACTAGTAATTGTTATTATGGTCAAAGACAAGTGAACACCATCTTTGTGTGACAGTGAGTGCTCTCGCAAACGGCTAACGATTTGTCATTTTTAAGGGCTAGTGGATGTCGTCGTCAAGGGCTAACGATTGTCATCTTTATGTGACAGTGAGTGCTATCGTCAAGGGCTAGCGATTTATCATTTTAAGGGCTAGTGGTCGTCATCGTGTAGATCTGGCGATTGCCATCTTCAGGGCTAACGATTGCCATCGTCAGGACTGGCAACTGTCATCGTCAATAGAAAACGACCGGAAGAAAGAATGACGTGTTGTCAGTGTGGCACGAGGACTGAGAGACTATAAACGGCGCCGTTACAAATTCTTGCACGAACTTGCAGATACTAGTGGCTTCCTCGGCATGTTTTCTGAGCGGGACTTACAGATAATGATCCGAGACATCGCCAAGGAATGTTCTAGAGTCCTACAGGCACTACTCAACGTCTTCACGGTATGCTCAACATGTTTTCTGAGCGAGACTTACAGATAATGATCCGAGACATCGCCAAGGAATGTTCTAGAGTCCTACAGGTACTACTCAACGTCATCACGGTATGCTCTAATGGCGTACACGTGTCGACATCTGCTTCCTCCGAAGTTTGAAAGTCGATTCAATGAAAAGGATTTGAACCTGAAACTGGATCATGCTAGAGGGTTAGTTCATGTTCAATGCTCGACTATTAAAGGGATAGTTTATGCTTCATGCTTGACTACTGGATGGGGCACATTGTTGAATGCTAGTCTACTAGAAGGATAGCTTATTTTTCATGCTAGAATACTGGAAAAATAGTTTAAATTTTTTTCGCTAGATTGCTAGGAACGGCTGGACAGGTGGTGTATACTGTACAGCACACTACTAGATACTTTTTGTTTTATCTAGACTACCCAGGTGGCACTTCATGTACTTTAACGTCGAATTATTTACACGAAGGACGATGATTTGTATGTGTGTGTGAGAGAGAGAGAGAGAGAGAGAGAGAGAGAGAGAGAGAGAGAGAGAGAGAGAGAGAGAGAGAGAGAGAGAGAGAGATAAAAACAGAGTTTACTCCCTGCTCTAGATTTTATTACATAAAAAGGCATTTTAATGACGTCATACATCCAGTATTCAAATATATTATATATAATCGAATTCTAAGCTATATAAAAATATAGAGCACTAAATTTACATCATACATTTTTGATCTCATGTCACTGTCATTAATCAAGTGTGTTCTTTAATCATTAAATTGTTGTTGATTGAGTTTTAGATTCGCATATTAAAATGGATATTAATCTCTTAAAAATACATAATCAAATCAACGTGGCTTTAACTATGGATTCCACAAAAGACGTTCTTGTTCAAGATTCTCTTACAAATTACCGTTCTTGTCATACACTTCCGTATCACAGTGGTATTTTTTGACACACATTTAGTCATGTAATTATTTCCGTTTCAAGCTAAAGTACACTAGTCCCAATAACAAACTGGTTGACGTCATAAACGTCCATATTAAGTTGGCGAGCTATCAATCACATTTCCAGTCTTCTTTGATGTGTTTTCCTCAACAAGATGGCTTCGATCGTAGACTCCCATATCGCACTTCATAGGAAATCCCATTTCATAATACCTTAGGTGTATATTTCTATAGCAAAAGGATTTCATTCACAGGTTCCCATAACAAACTGGTTAATTTCAAGAATCCCATTAAAGTACATGACGAAATAGCTTCTGTCATGAATTCCACTACTGTTACATAAACCAAGTGCCTGTAATGAATCCCACTAAAATATATAGCAATGGCTTAGAGTGAATACCATTCAATTATATAATAAATCTCTTATTGCGGTTCCCCGTTTAAATTAAATAACAAACTATTGTCACAAACTAATTAAATTACATACCAAAATAGTCACCGATCCCATTAAATTAAAAGAACAAAGCAACTATTGTCTCAATCCCATTACATTATATACCAAATAGTCACAAATCCCATTAAGTTAAAAGGAAAGTAATTGGTGTCACAAACCCATTAAATTATTTACCAAATAGTCACCAACCCATTAAATTTGAAAAACATAGTGACTATTATCACAAACCCATTATCTTATATACCAAAGTAGTCACCACACTCATTAAATTACGTAACAAGTGGCGTCCGTCGCAATTGTCATCATCCGCACAGTGCGTCTTGTCAGTTTAGGTGAGTTTGCAATGGCTACAATCGGTCAGACTATTTGGTTTTTGCCTTCTAGAACAGATACGATATTTTAAAGGAGAAATGATTTTACATTAATTATCTCCCTTGACATAAAATGTTAAAAGTCTCATAAACTAGCACTAACGAGACATTTTTAATAATGTATGGGTATAAAAGGAAATGGTGACTAGACGAAACTGGAAGTGCTTTTTCTTTCTCTGATTTTTAATTGTAATTTTAATTTTATTAGTAGTTGTAATGAATATGTCATCAAGGTGTTTCTTTCATCTCCCGTCTATCCATTAATGTTCACAATTAGATTTGTTGCAGAATTACTTGTAAAATGTCTTCTTGTTTTTTTGACATTTTTCTTTCAGATTTTTGGTAGTTTTTGTATTGATTGTGCTAGAAATATTGTTTGTGCTAGATGTATTGATTGTGCTAGAAATATTGATTGTGCTAGATGTATTGATTGTGCTAGAAATATTGATTGTGCTAGAAATATTGATTGTGCTAGATGTATTGATTGTGCTAGAAATATTGATTGTGCTAGATGTATTGTTTGCGCTAGATGAAGTGACCAAAAGTAAAATACCGATGCTTTGAATGCACGCTAGCCAATGAATGTCTGAAAATTTCCATCTGATTACTTAGCCTGTTCAGTCAGAATCCTTCATATATCTCGAGTCATGAAAACAACTAAATAAATGTACGCAAAATCAACTGGTGTTACAAATGTCCCTCAACAGTCGTTCGAGATAAAAATAATGTAAGGATTCAGTAAGTCAACCAATCAGCCAACCAACCAACCAACCAACCAACCAACCAACCAACCAACCAACCAACCAACCAACCAACCAACCAATCAATCAATCAACCAATCAATCAATCAGTCAATCAATCAAATCAATCAAATAAACAGTCAGCCATCAAACGTAATATGATAATGACCTTTCACCTGTTCATCCAGTTTAACAATAAACGCTTAACAACGTACCCACTATATTCTTTCTCGTGTTCATCAAAATCCAGTGGATTTAGGCAAAAATCAATAGTAAAATTTAATCAAGTAATAGAGACGTTATATTGTGGACAAATGTAATTTTGAAGTCTATCTTTTAATTTGGAATACAAAGAAAACCCCAACAGATATATGCACAACCGCAGAGGTAAAACGAAAATTATTAAAAAATCAACTTACATTTTGCAGTAAAGAACGTGATAAGCGGTTGGGTGTAGTTCGATCATTTCCCGTTTTTCTTCAGACATCTTCTCACTAGTTGTTCATTCACAATTAAGAAACAATGCCATTAAAAAATTGATCAAACACAATTATTTGTTTATTGAATCAAAATGTAAATTCAACAGCTCATGACTGGTTTAGTAAATAACTAATTCTGACTTATTTGACGATGGAGAGGCATGTTGTGTGTTAGTACGCTTGAGGATTAAGCCACGCCATAATTCTGACTTGCAAACGATAGCGAAGTAAGTATTACAGTGTTATCTTGGTCGGCCATGCTAGCATCGCTTTAATTAAAATCTCCACGGCACTCGGTTAGTCTTAAGTGAATCCTCTTTCTTTTTCTCTCTAATCTCTCACTCTAATCCTCTTTTCCTCTCTCTCTCTCTCTTTTCTGACTTTAATCCTCTATTTTCCTCTACCCCACCCCTAACCCCGCCCTCCAAGAGCTAACAAAATCAATATCTCCACCACTGAACTTGGTGACTGTAAACAGACTTCAATAATTAATTTATTTCTGACACAACACTCGAGCAGTCCCGCAGAATTGGACACATGAAAGCTGAATGGACAAAAACATGTTAATTAAATGTTTAATTATTATTCCTCCTAATTAGTTATCCGTGTCGGTTAGAGTATCGCGGGTTTTACAAAATTAATCAACAATATGATATATGAATGAAGCAGGCAATGAAGTGGCACAAAATTGAGCACAGCAGTTGCATTTACAACGAAGGTGCATGAATTATGTGTGTGTATATGTGTATATGTCATATATGTGCGTATATGAACCGTGTATGCATGCGTGTGCGTTACGTGACGTACATTGATATATATATATATATATATATATATATATATATATACGTAGAGAGAGAGAGAGAGAGAGGAGAGTGAAGAGAAAGAAAGAAAATGTTCAACGGCAAGATGTAAAATAACCATATACGGAGATATAAAATAATTTACACAGAAATTAAAATTTAAAATATAAGAAACAAAAGCAATTAAAATAATCAATCAATTAATAAATCATCCAATTAATCAATCAATCAAATAATAGTAAACATAAATGAAACAATGCTATATAAATTAAACAAAAATGAAATAAATAGAATACACATTTTTAATTTGCTATAGATTAATAAGCATCATTAGCACATTTGATTTAGAAGTATTTTTAAATGACTAGGCGGGAACACTGAGACAACCTACGCACATTTTTTTTATTTTGCAGGTTAAAACTACATTTGCCATTCTCATATTATTCTTATCAATAGGAAAGCGCAAAAAGCGCCTTCACCGAAAAAAAAAATGTCGAAAAGTGCAAATGACTAGAAGTAATGTTCAGCAGAGAACCTAATAACTGAAAATAGAACGGCACTTCTACCCCATACCAACCCCCCCCCCCCCACACACACACCAACCACGACTACTATCACAAACATGCATCTCCTCCTGCAACCTTTTCACAAAATGGGGAATATCGTGAACACACTCAAACTTCAAGCGTTCGTACTCACTGTTCACGCGACATCAGTAAACAGAATTCTAACATGAAAAAGGAGAACAAGAAGAACAAGGAGAACAACGAGAGAAACAAGAACAACGAGAAGAAAAAGAACAAAGAGAACAACGAGAAGAAAAAGAATAAGGATAATAACGAGAAGAAAAAGAACAAGGAGAGCAACAAGAAGAAAAAGAATGAGGAGAACAACCAGAAGAACAAGGAGAAAAACGAGAAGAACAAGAAGAACAACAAGAGGAAAAAAGGAGAACAACGGAAAGAACAAGGAGAACAGCGAGAAGAACAAGAACAAAAAGAACGAGAAGAACAAGAAGAACGAGAGGAAAAAGGAGAACAACGGAAAGAACAAGAACAAGGAGAACAACGAGAAGAAAAAAGGAGAACAATGGAAAGAACAAGAACAAGGAGAACAACGAGAAGAAAAAAGGAGAACAACGGAAAGAACAAAAACAACGAGAAGAAACAAGGAGAACAACGGAAAGAACAAGAACAAGGAGAACAGCGAGAAGAACAAGAACAAAAAGAACAACGAGAAGAAAAATGAGAACAGCGAGAAGAACAAGGAGAACAACGAGAAGAACAGGTACAAGGATACTGTGCGAAGACGCGTCTTGCCTAAATATAACGTTGTGCGCAAAACGTTTCTGGACGTTTCTAGCCGTAAAATATTTCCATACAAAATATGCATGATTGCTTTCATGTAAGTATGATTTTAAAAATTGAAATTTAAATAGTCTTAAGAGCAAAACCTCACTTTAGAGATATATGGTTCTGAAGTATTATATTCATATGTCTACATGCTGTGGTATTAGAAAATATAATTTTGGTCACTTAGCGATATTACTGTATACAATTTCTATTCCACACTACAGTACCTCCAAGAAATATTCCATATACTAAAAGACAGAATAACAGCATACGAAGGACAAATACACAAATAATTAACATTAATACCAAAATTCTTCAAACTGACATTAATATAAAAGATATTGATTCAAATCTAGTAAGTATATAAATAAATAATTAACATTAATGCCAAACACTTTGAAGCGATATTACATGTAATAAAAGAAATTATTTCTTTAAATAAGTTACAATAAATCCAAAAAATAAATTATTTCTTCAAATCTTCAACATTTATAAAAAAAACACATTTAATGCAAGTGCCAAGAGACAACATTTATAAAAACAGTTAATACAAGTGTCAAAAGACAACATTTATAAAAACAGTTAATACAAGTGTCAAAAGACAACATTTATAAAACAGTTAATACATGTGCCAAAAGACAACATACTGTATATAAAAACAGTTAATACAAACGACAAAAGACAACATTTAAAAAAAGTTAATACTTGTGCCAAAAGACAACATTTATAAAAACAGTTAATACAAGTCCAAAAGACAACATTTATAAAAACAGTTAATACTTGTGCCAAAAGACAACATTTATAAAAACAGTTAATACAAGTGCCAAAAGACAACATTTATAAAAACAGTTAATACAAGTGCCAAAAGACAACATTTCTTGAAACATGTAATTAACTGTAATGCCAGAAGACGTCTTTCTATAAAATCAAGTACATGTAGTTAAATTATAAATATTAAAAACATACTCATTATTTCTTAAAATCCTGAACATAATATAAATAATTGATATTAATACTAAAAGTCACTATTTTCTCCAATCTAGCTCACATATTTGATTAAGGACACATTTGCAAATATATTTGTCTGTGAAATTATTCGTCCTATTTGGAAAATAAACAAATAGAAATATCACAAACACGAAATCTACATGATAGTCGCTAATGTCAATTCATGGTAAACCACCCAAACACACACACACACACACACACACACACACACACACACACACACACACACACTACACACACACACACACACACACACACACACACACACACACACACACACACACACACACACACACACACACACACACACACCTCCCAAAGTTCTGTTCTGGACATGATCATAGATAGTTCCAAAATTCACCATCAGCAAAACAGGCGCTTATATGAAGTGTGTGTAAATAAATTAGCAAAGTACAGACTGTCCAAAGCACAGTAAAATAAATATGAAAAAGGCCGGAACTTCAGTTGACAAAATTTGCTAGTGAACTATAAGCGGTAGAATTAATCTGTTGTAAAGGCAAGTTTTGGAAAGGCGAGTTTACTGGTTCTAAGATTTTAAAAAGCAAATTAACCCATTCATCAATTTGCGGGTTAGGGGAGGGTAAACTTTTGAGGAAAGATAGGTATATTATAATTATCAAAATTTTGAAATCAAATACATCAAAATAGAGGGGAAAAGAAAGAAAAAAATGTTTTTATATAATAAACAGATTACGGGCAGAATTTGATATATGATCGCAGAGTATCAAAATACATCGCAGCTGTTCAATGACAATCACTAGATATACTATTTCGATAAAAAAAAAAAATTCTAAACAATAGTGATCAAATAACGTTACTTGATAAAAAAAAAAAATTCTAAACAATAGTGATCAAATAACGTTACTTGATAAAAAAAAAAAAAAAAAAAATTCTAAACAATAGTGATCAAATAACGTTACTTGATAAAAAAAAAAAAAAAAAAAAAAAAAGAGAGAGAGAGAGAGAGATAATACGAGAAATAAAATTGTTTGAAAGAACAATTAAAAATATAAATTAAAAACAAGATCCTACAATTTCAACTAAACTGACCAACTAAATCAAATTAAACAGGCTAACGAAGCAGGAACAAATTAAATACAAAACACACAAAAGATATTTAACGTAAATTCAACAGACTGAACGGCTCCAAATTAATAATGAGAACTACTTTGGACAATTATTCAAATGAATTGATGCTTTAAAGAGCTGTAGGGAAAATACGCAATCGCAGCAATAAAAGAAGAAGACATTTGTAGTGAATCTGAAATACAGGAAGGAACAGGAAAGAAGATAATGAAAAATGGCAAAAATTTAGAAAGGGCTCTATCAAAAAAAGGAGTAATCTTTCGACAACTCAATGGCGTCTAAAAGTTTTTCTTAAAAATATTTTTTTTAATAATATAACTCCATAAGAATCGTTAGCACTTCCCCTTGTTTTTGTTTTTTGCTAGACACACTCATGCACACACAAACATACGCCATACATCCACACACATCTACATACACACATATTTCCAGATATATCCGTATATGCATTCAGACACACACACAAAAATTTCTTCTCGAAAGTTAGCGCTTACTGAATGATCAAATGTTAGTACATCTGTTCGCACCAGATTGTCTTACTGATATATAATGCCTAACAGAATTCAATGAATTTGACATCGGTCGCCATTTCTTATGATAAAAAGCTTTGTAGTCCTATCATCATCATCATCATCAGCAGCAGCCGCAGCAGCAGCAGCACCATCTAATCATCAATACTTACATTAAAGAAGCAAAAATGGAAAAGAAAAAAAAAAAGAAAAGAAAGACACAAAGCAGACATTAAAAACAGTACAGACGACAAATAAAATAAAAGCATAATTTATAAACTATTATTAAAATCAACACAACAGGGAGAAAAATAGGCAGAAATAATTAAAAAGAAACAAACTCATATGAAAAGATTCAATAGAACATCGAAAGAGGTGTGTGTGTGTGTGGGGGGGGGGAGGGGAATTAAAAAACCCAGAAATAATTAAAGTACGAAACAAACCCATGAAAAGACTCAATAGAACATCGAAAGGGGACGGGGATAATAAAAAACAAATAATTACAACACGAAAGAACATAAAAATTAACGTAGCGAGAAGGCTCCATTGACATACAAAATGAAGGATCGAACCACTCAAAACCAAATAAAGAATCCGTACCCATCGGTTCGGCAGCTGGGAAGCTCAACGGCTGGGAGGTAACAGCGTTAGGCTTGCGTGCAGATGGTAGTAGGTTCGAGACCAGTCTTTGTCATCGGGGACCTTAAATTGCATTGTTATGCACCCACTTCAACGGCCACTGGGCTGTTACATCGTCACCATCATTATCTTCATCACCAAATATATCCGACCGTAATGAAATAAAAGGATCAAAACACTGTGTTAATAAGTTTGAGAAGTTTCTAAACATGACCTTAACAGCGTTTTCTGCTGTGTTCAGCTTTTAGTTGTGTTTATCTTTTAGTTTTATTCATCTCTTTGCTGTGTTCAGATTGAGTTTGTGTTCAACTGTTTTTTTGCTGTACTCGCCTCTTGGTTAAGTATTTTTCATGTCTTCATACCTCAGCTGTCATGAATATCCTAATCTTTCCCCTGTCCTCAGCCAAATTCCGAGATAAATTTTTTCCAGGGTTGATCACATGATAAAGGTTAATATATTTTCAACTAAGAGTTCTTATTAATTTTAGTCCGACCGCCCGCGTGCAAGAACACGGAAGTCTAATCAAAGGGACGCAACTGGTGTCTGCCGTTGCTGTCTTGGAAGGTTGAAATGAATAATTAATTAACTTACTACCCGCTATGAACGATATAATTACTACTTTCTATACCCATGTTTCACAATGAAATATTGAATCAATTTTGATTTTATTTCAAAGAAAGAAATTGTTACGGGCAAGAGAAGAAATAAAAACATTGATTGAAAAGCATAAACAAAACAAATTTAAAAGGCAATCTGTTAAGGTACTTACATAAAAAAAAAGAATAGATTCAAACTAAAAAATAATGTTTAAAGAACGTTTTGATTTCAAAGGGTATCATTTAATTATTTCTTATATATTCTTGTAAACAACGATTTAGCTGAAGGAATAATATTGTCCTAATTACATGTACACGATATCTTCAGTTTTTTTTGTTTTTTTTTTAAAAATATATACATATGTGTGTATGCAAGTAAGTACGTTCGTAGGTATGTATTTATGTGTGTATGTATTGCTGTTCTTCGTGTAACTGGCTAAGACAAAAAGTGTGAAACACAAAAGAAAGAAAGAAAGAAAGAAAGAAAGAAAGAAAGAAAGAAAGAAAGAAAGAAAGAAAGAAAGAAAGAAAGAAAGAAAGAAAGAAAGAAAGAAAGAAAGAAAGAAAGAAAGTAAGTAAGTAAGAAAGAAAGAAAGAAAGAAAGAAAGAAAGAAAGAAAGAAAGAAAGAAAGAAAGAAAGAAAGAAAGAAAGAAAGAAAGAAAGAAAGAAAACAAACGTGCCATTACAAAATAATTAATACAGTTTGCAAACATAAATAAAAATGTAAAATTTTATTTCTTTCTGAGTCGATAAATAACATTTTTGAAGACCGTAATTAACAGAGAGTAAATAGGTAACAAAGTAATCTATATCAGATCTCTGAAAAATGTTATAAAACCTTAAAATATCACATTACACATATCTCTGAAAAATGTTACAAAACCTGAAAATATCACATTACACATACTCTAAAAGCGAATATGTAATATACCTAATGTCACTTTTACCTGAATAAAATATTTTAAATTTTAAATACAATAAAAATCAATAATTATAAACACAAATTTAATAAGTGAGAATTCATTATTTCAGATATCACTATCATTCTTATCTTGATTGTAAATATAATACTCCTCAACCATCAATTATTATTATCACCGCCTCATTCGTCGACATCATCATTATAATTATCACCACTACCACCACCATCACCACACCATCATCATCATCATCATCATCATCATCATCATCATCATCATCATCATCATCATCATCATCATCATCATCATCATCATCATGTTTTCATAATTATCTTTCCCCCTCATTAGCATCTTCTACTTGTACTTCATCACAATTTCCATTGTCATCACCATCATCAACATTTATTATTATAATAATTATCTGCAGAAGTTTTCTTGAATAAAACATGCAATTATATTTATAATATTAATTTTTTATGCGAACTAGGGGCCATGTAAAAAGTTCTTTTAAAATATATTTATTTGAACCTTTTAAACTTTCACTCTTATGATTTTTAGACAGATACAAGGTTGTCATCTTCCTTTTCGTTTATTTTGGATCTGCATAATTAATATCTTGACATGGCCCAGCTGACTGTTTAGTCAGAGTTCTGCAGTGAAACAAAGTAATACATAACTGAAGCCCAGACAGAGAAGACGCTCAAACAATAACCTGTATATTTAAAGTGAGGACACTAAAATAAGAACTTGCATATTTAAGAGTGAGGACACTAGGCAAGAACCTGCATAATTAAAGTGAGAACCCCCAGACAAGAACTTGCATTTTAAAGTGAAGACACTCAGACAAGAATTTGTATATTTAAAAAAAATAATGACTCTCACACTAGTATCAGTATATTTAAAGTGAGGGCACAGGCAAGAACCTCAATAATTACAGTGAGGGCACTCAGACAAGAACTTGCATAATTAATGTTAGGATACAGCCAAGAACCTGCATAATTAAAATCATAATTAAAATGATGACAGACAAGGATCTGTGTAGTTAAAAAAATTAATGAGAACAGAGTTAGGAACCTGCATAATGAAAGCGAGGACATTCCGACAAGAACCTGCATAATTAAAGCGAGGACAGTCTGACAAGAACCTGTATAATTAAAGCGAAGACAGTCCGAGAAGAACCTGCATATTTAAAGTGCGGGCAAATAACCAAGAATCTGTATATTAAAAATACAGTCAGTTAAAATCTTCTTCAGCCTGATATCTGATTGATTTCCTTTTAAGTAGAAGGGACTAAGTTTATTGCATTTTTTTGTCTATTTATTAATATGGTGAATTCAAAGTGCAGAGCAAGCAATTGTTTCAGTTTGAGCAAAAACAGCAAACCTTCATGTTTCTTTGAATATTTTACATCATGTTATTCTCATTCAGAGACTGTTTGTGTGTGTCCTCAGTCAAGGGAAGTAATTCTACATGGCAAGGGAAGAGACTTCAGTAAAGTAGTTCTGTGCTTATGCGACAGTTATTTTCCTAATCGATTATCAACTTCCGCATTTCTCCAGCTTCATTGCACCCGATTGCTGGCGCCAATACCCTCCAGTGGTCAGTTAATGGTCGAAACATGATTACTGAATTCCCTTCGCTTGGGTCAGTATGATAATCAAATGACCACTTCCGGCAACACAGCGCGCGAGTTTGGACTTTTAACTGCTAGTACGGGAGGATGGGGGTGAACGAGAGAGGAAAGGGTGTACTGAACAACTGTTTGGGTGTTTGTTTATGCAAGAGGGAAGGTACGAGTGCATGTGTATGCATGTGTAGTTTTTTTTTTACATTTCTTGTTTTCAGTTGGAGTGGATAACACAAAATCATTCTCGTTACACATCTCCACAAAAGCAACATAGTCTCTTGAAGAGACATGAGAAAGTGGTGCGATATGTATGTGTGTGTGTGTGTGTGTGTGTGTGTGTGAGAGAGAGAGAGAGAGAGAGAGAGAGAGAGAGAGTGTGCGTGCGCGCGCGTTTGTATTTGTGTGCGTATGTGTGCATGTGTGTGTGTGTGTGTGAAGTGTGTATGATGTCAGATTTCAGATTATAGTAGGGTGTGGGAGGGAAGGGACCCATCTTATTTTACTGTCACTGAGATTAGTTAGAAGGGTTTAAGTCTCTGACAGAAGACGAATGACATTAGAAAGCAGAAGAAAGGAAATAAAGAAGAAATAAAGTTTGAATTGATAGAATGGTAAATAATACCTTAATCAAATTAATCTGTAAATGTATGATTATACATTTACGTATTTGTATATAAATACATATAAGCAAGCTAACATACACATTCATAGATAGATACATAGATAGACAGACAGACAGACAGATAGATAGATACATAAATAGACAGACAGACAGATAGACAGCTAGATACATAGATAGATACATAGACAGACAGACAGACAGATACATAGATACATAGACAGACAGACAGACAGACAGACAGATAGATAGATAGATAGATAGATAGATAGACAGACAAACAGATAGACAGACAGACAGGCAGATAGACAGAGAGATAGACAGAAGAGAGATACATAGATAGACAGACAGATAGATAGATAGATACATAGATAGATATATAGACAGGCAGACAGATAGATAGATAGATAGATAGATAGATAAATGGATGAATGGATGGATTTATAGAAAGATAGGTAGGTAGGATTAGATTGGGGGGGGGAGAGAGAGAGAGAGAGAGCTAGACAAAATACTTTGAGGTAATAGATATTATGAAATTGATGACATCTGTCTAATTTCCAAAATTAATTAATTTACATTTTGTTTTAGATCAATAGATAAATTTTAACGTTTTAAAAATTAAAAAATAATAAAACAAACTACCTGCACACACACACACACACTCACACACACACACACACACACACACACACACACACACACACACAGATCTAAACATGAATAACTTGGGTAAATGGATGGATAAATAAATTACTAAAGTAAAGAAATACATTTGGAATAAAAAAAATAAATATTAAATAAAGAAAACAACAGATAAATAAATACATAAAATCATTAGTTAATATTGAAATAGTCCACCAGGTTAAGAAATTTACATAAAAATATCCGAGTACTCGTCGAATTGTGTTATAATTTTTTTTTGGTTTTAATTATGAATAAAAACCACACAGCGCTGTGAATGTGGAATCGAGGAATAGACAGTAGAAAGCACATCTGACACCTTCACCAGGCAGACTGGAACTGAACAATTGCATTTAGAAAATACAGTCCGTCTTAGATTACAGTTGGTCTTCTTGAAATCACAGTAACTATTAAAATCTTGTAGGAAAATATGTCTAAACTTCAATAAATCGATTAGTAGTCCTCTTTGAATATATAAGTACACGTTTATAAATACCTGACTGTCCTCTTGCGAATGTATAACTACACTTGTAATAGATACGTGACTGTCCTCTTGCGAATGTATTACTCCACTTGTAATAGATACGTGACTGTCCTCTTGGGAGTGTATAACTACACTTATAATAGATACGTGACTGTCCTCTTGCGAATGTATAACTACACTTATAATAGATACGTGACTGTCCTCTTGCGAATGTATAACTCCAGTTGTAAGCGTAATGATATTTGACACTCCGGGGAGACACACAGACGTACAATGGAATAGTTCTAAATTTGTCTGAATTGAAACATGATGATGATCATCACCACAATGGTTTGTTGCTACTGACACAGATGGCATAATTGGACAAGCGACTTAATGGTGTTGATAATTTTTTGCACGAGAGCAATTAATTTATGATTAACTGATACATTATTTAGTAGGAATGTTTACTACAGTTATGTGGCATATGTGGACTTTGTTTATTCGAGAGTGTGGATTGGTATCTTGCAGTTAACGATTTTCTTCCCGCTTTGTTGAAATGCTTTATCTTGCAAATTTGGGAATCTATGTTAAATATGTGCGAATATGGAAACACCTGTTTGGAAGGAGTTATTGTTATTGAATTAATTAAGGCGGAATATTGTACGTTACAAGAGTAATTTGACTAGATATTCAGATACAGTTTTCAAAATAATGAAGAATACAGGTGCCAATCAAAAATTCAAACAAAGAATCTACCAGCCAAACAATCAATCTTCCAACCAAACCAACCAACCAACTTATCTGTCTATTTATCTATCTATCTATCTATCTATCTATCTATCTATCTATCTATCTATCTATCTATCTATCTATCTATCTATCTATCTATCTATCTATCTATCTATCTATCTATCTATCTATCTATCTATCTATCTATCTATCTATCTATCTATCTATCTTTAAAGAGAGGGGGTATCAGTATGTCATGTATGTGTATTGTAAATATTTTATATATGAAAGTATGACATATATACTCGCGAACTCCATATAAGTTTTTCAAAGTCCATTGTTTTTCTTAATATATCGGTAAATCATTCTGTATATTTGTTTACCTTTGCCTGTTTGTGTGCATGAAAAAATATCAACTGTATGATAGTATGAATACTGAATACTACAGTGTTTATTTACACACACACACATAGACACACACACACACACACACACACACACACACACACACACACACATACATACACACACACACACACACACACACGCACGCACACACACGCACGCACACACACACACACACACACACACACACACACACACACACGTATTTTTAATATGCGACATTACACATGTGCTTTAATGCGTATAGGTTAAAATGTTATTTTTTTCTGGGCTTTTAGTATATCTATTTATTTTCAATCATTCATCCCTAATGCAAAACTATAACTTTCATTCCCAATATTTGGTTGTTTATTCATAGTTTTCTCTAGTTAGGTCTTTCATTGAGATATTGAACTACAGCGTACACTCAACACACTTCGAATCGCCATATTTAAATATTAAAAATAGTTTAAGAAAAGTTCGTTGAGAGCAGACATCTTTTCATTTCAGAAATATAAGATAGTTTTACATTTTGAGGTAAAATCATAAATGGGGTCAGTTATGAATGTAACGTTTCTGTTTATTTGTCCGTTTTTTTCTCCAAAACAAATGCATGCATACTCACACAAATACGTACGCACTAAAAACAAATCATAATATGACCGATTAGGCATTAAATACAAACTTGAATAAAGTACACGCCTACAAACATACACTCGCATATAAAATGCACATGTATGTGTGTGTGTGTGTGTGTGTGTGTGTGTGTGTGTGTGTGAGAGAGAGAGAGAGAGAGAGAGAGAGAGAGAGAGAGAGAGAGAGAGAGGAAACTGCCTACTATTCATAATATCAATATTATTGCTTTTTCAAACACAAACAATGATTTACAATGATTTTCAGACATATTAAGAAATCATTTGACTTTAAAACACTTATTCGTGAGTATATGTCATTATGTCATTCTTGAATACACAAAATACTCACATTACACACACATACACACACACACACACACACACACACACACACACACTAAATATACAGAAAGAGAGAGAGAGAGAGAGAGAGAGAGAGAGAGAGAGAGAGTGGTCCAAAAGTAGGTATACAGTATTGTCCTACATATAGTCCTGTTACTAAGTTTAACACTTCATGAAATTCATTACTTTATTAATGGTTATAAATACCTGTAAAGTAAAAGAAATAATAAATAAATGAAAATGAAAAATAAATAAATAGAAATAAACTAAAATGCCACAATCCGTTCAGTAGTGTATACCTACTTTTAGCCCACTCTTTATATATAATATGTGTGTGTCTGTGTGTGTGTGTGTGTGTGTGTGTGTGTGTGTGTGTGTGTGTAGACGGAGAGAGAGAGAGAGAGAGAGAGAGAGAGAGAGAGAATCATGTACACATTCATATATATTTTAGAAAGGCATTTTCTCCTGCAGACCACACACACACACACACACACACACACACAAGCACGCACGCACGCACACACACGCACGCACGCACACACACACACACACACACACGCACACACACAATCTCTCTCTCTCTCTCATAAATACATTTACTTACAGACACTCTTGTTCTCGTGCACATATACACCAACTCTCACTTAATTCATTCGCATTCAAAAACACACGCACACACGTAAACACACATGCATACACATACACACACATACAAACACATGAATACTCAGACACAACTTCCATAGAACTTTCGCTTTCACAGCCTTGTCTCTGTCCAATCTCTGAAACCATTTCATTATGGAAATTGCCCAACTTATTACACTGCAAGGGGTCTTTGGAAACGCAGTCTTCTTTTCTCGGAAGCAGTCACGGGGAAATGTTTCATAAAAATCCGAAGCTCTTTCGTGCAATTGCGGTGCAGATACGCAGAAAATGGACCTCTTTGGGCCTCGCTAGAGAAAAAAATTGAGGGCTCGCGCTCCGTAATTTAAATCAGAAGTTACTTTCTGTGTTGCGAAATAGAACAAAAGTGAGGGTGATTGCCTCCCGGTCGATCCAGTCATCATTACTTAACTTTCATTTTCTCTTCAGGTATTGGAATATTGTCTCCCCTTCTTAGAGGTTTCCAGACTTTTGTAATGAAGAATGATCTTCGGCTTAAATGTTTCAGAAGTATGCAAATGAGGACAGAGAGTGTGTATGAGAGAGAGAAGAAGAGAATAAAGAGATATATATAACAGGCATATTTTCATTTATTACCCTGGAAGGAGGGGGAAAACAGTAAATAAACAAGATTTTCAGGTTATCAAACGATACTGCCCGAACAACAAGAAAACAGTAACACGAAATAAGTATGACTCTCCTGGTGAATGGTTGTCTTGGCATTCGAAGAAATTATTTTCTTCTAAATTATGCGATCAGAGACAATCACACAGATCCACACACAGACACATCGAAAGAGAAAAGAGAGAGGGAGAAAGAAGAAAAAGAAGAAGAGAGGATGGGGACTGAAATTCAAGCAGTTGAAAATAAAATAATACTAATTAAATAATTTAATATAAATAAATAATATACTATAATAATATAATATAAAATAAAATAATACTAATAAAATAATATAAATAAAATAAAATAGTACTAATTAAATAATTTAATATAAATAATATAATATAATACTAATAATATAATATAAAATAAAATAATACTAATAAAATAATTTAATATAAATAAAATAATACTAATACAATAATATAATATAAAATAAAATACTACTAATAAAATAATTTAATATAAATAAAATAATATAATAATATAATATAAAATAAAATAATACTAATAAAATAATATAAATAAAATAAAATAATACTAATTAAATAATTTAATATAAATAAAATAATATAATAATATAATATAATATAATACTAATAATATAATATAATATAATATAAAATAAAATAATACTAATTAAATAATTTAATATAAATAAAATAATAATATAATACAATAATATATAACAATAATATAATATAATACAATAATATAATATAAAATAAAATAATACTAATTAAATAATTAATTTAATATAAATAAAATAATATAATACAATAATATATAACAATAATATAATATAAAATAAAATAATACTAATAAAATAATTTAATATAAATAAAATAATACCAATACAATAATATAATATAAAATAACATACTACTAATAAAATAATATAATATAAAGAAAATAATACTAATAAAATCTCAGTTGACTGTTTTGGTTGCTACATCAAAAGATTTATCACAGCCATTAGACATGCACTCATCAAACACACTTCTTCGAAATATCGTTGACAATATTTTCATGTACTTTTTATTTTAATCCATTTGTTAACGTTTGGATATTGATGGATGCTAACCTATTACATGTAAGGTGAACACAGTTGGTACACGACATTTAACTGCAAAAAGGGAAGTAATTATAATGCTCTAGCAAAACGCGATGCTGGTTGCCTGCGAACATTATAACTCACTTTAATGTGAACACGTCATTCAAATAACTGCAAGAAAGATAACTCTTTAAAATGAAAGCGTGTTGATCAGTTACTGTACGAAAAACTTTTTTAAAACTGATAAAATAATATTGAACACTTCATAATAATTAAAATCAATTTAATTAACACGAGATTTTGAATAATTAAACAAGAAACAAGAGTTTAAAGGAGAAGAAAGGATCAATTAAATCTGACGATAAAACTAACCAGCAAACGGATTGAACAACAGGTGAAAAATAAAAAATAAAATAAAAAATAATTAGTTAAAGGCAACTCAAGAAGAAGGATTAAAAGGTAAACAAACAAAATAATTATTAAAAAATATAGTGTTACCAAAAACAAGTAGATGGCATTAGCGATGTGGGTTATGATGACAGCGTAATGACGTTGACAGTGACAAAGCAGTTACGAAGATGTACATCTAAGTTTCACGTACTTAAAAAAAAAAAAAACTGTAAAAGAAAATGAAATAAAACTTTTTATTAAAATATATACGTCGAAATATGCCTACAGTCCATATAACTGTGGCCATAATGCTCGATGCAACAACTTCCACCTACAGGTCGATATGATCTGTAATTGCCTCAGCAGACGATCAACAGGAAATTTGAGTAAAGTTCTGAATTTCTGGTGGCCAGACGCTATGGTTCAATACATTATTTCATTAAAAGATCAAAACCAGATCAGTCTTTTGTTGAAACGCATTCTAGACAATCAATCATGGCGTTTAAATAACAACAGGAAAAAGATCTAAAGAAAAAAAAAAGCCAACGCTTTCAAGCTCACACGTACAACATTCAGAAGCCACACAAACTTCACACAAACACACAAACTAAATAAACTAACCTGCAAACGCATACAAGCACATATACAAACACGCATAGACACAAGAAATACCGACTATAATAAAACATTTTTACAAAATAACGAATTGACTTCATAACTCTGAGCTCTCGACGGTCATAAAATAATCATACTTGAAATGGATGTCTTGTAGATAATGAAGTAATGGATAAAAAAATATGAAAGCTATAAAAGTAATAGTATGTGTGATGCCAACGCCAATTAGTTAATGGATATAATTATTATTAATTAATTAATCATTTAAAACTAATTAAAAGTGAGGAGAATCTTAATTTATTTTATTGATGACCCTCCAACAGACACCTCTCGTCTCTCCGTCTCTCTGAAATGGCGGATATACAGGCGCTGTAAATGTGTTCTCTCTTCCACAACATTAAAGATAAACGTTTACGGTCACACATATTTCCATAGGAATAAAGGAAAAGACAAATCCATCTTTATCTATATTTAGCGAGCATCCATCCACCCACTTTCTTCTTCAACATAAGGTTATCAATATACATAAGAAGGTCAATAAATTTAACAATAAATTTATTAAATCAACAATCAAACATAAACATATGACAAATACAATGAAATAGATAACTTGACATCAATTATTTCCATGAAACCACATTCAAATAATTTCTATTATTCACAGTATTATGCCTATGATACAATTCAATAATTCACAGGATAGTTCTTATTAGAGAATAGAAATGGATTTATTAGAGATAAGCAATAACAGTTTTTATTAATCTGAGTTAAGTGCTGTCTCAACAGTCTTTCACAAGCTTTTGAAACAATGTCACAAATTATAGTTCAGTTATACTGAGTATGTATCAGACTAATGAATATTGTTGCAGGATTTGTAAGTTGAGAATGTGTGTGAGAGAGAAAGGAGCTTAGAGATGAAATATGCCTGAAATTTAGAGCCACTTTGATTTGATTTTTGCAGAAAGCAGCAGGCCCTTTTACTCTTTTACTTTGTTTTGTAACCTTGTATCCACTTCAGACTACAATGACTGCCGTACTCTACTGGATCATGTTGGTAAGTGAATCCAGCCATGTCATCAAACATATTAGTAGGCGTGTTGCTGTGAGTTGATTCCTGTGAGCCAATATGATGAAAATTGAGGTTTGAGTTTGGTCTTGAGAATTCATGTAAGTTTATTGAACATTCCTCATGATAGTACATGTGAATTTGTGGAAGATTCTCCACAATGTGCTTTGTGAGCGCATCAAAGATTCTGGAACAGTTGTGTGTAACGTGCCTAGAAGGGGTATATTAGACAGTCACCTAATAAAAAAAGAAAGTGACTTGTTGCAATCCACATGAATGTGAATGCTTGCCAGTGACAACTGCCATCATTGAAAAGGTTATGTACATTGACTATAATTATCTCTCTCAATCCCCACTCTCATTTCTGCGATGAATTATATCCATGAATGCAAAATGACGTATATGTTAATTTGACTGCTGATGTCTATACTATTATAAACTGAACGATTGTCCAGCGTTAATTTAACATTGTTGTTAAGTGATGTAAATGTCATTGCTCTTTTGATTATATTCATATGTTATATATTTGATTGTTAATTTAATAAATTTATTGTTAAATTTATTAATCTTTTTACACATATAATGAATCTTATGTTGGAATAATATTGGGTGGTATGGGGACTCGTTAAATATAAATAAAAGACGGATTTTTATTACTCCTTTAGTAAGAAGTTTCCACCTGCAGAACATAATGGGACAGAAGTTTCCACCTGCAGAACATAATGGGACAGTAGTTTTACGACACCCTTATAGTCCGCCAAGTGAGAGGCATATTAGTTTTATGGGAAAATTATTAATAACCATAAATTAAGATTTTCGTTCACTTGTAATTAGTTAAGTGTTGTTAATTAATAAATAATAATAATAGCGAGTGAAGGGTGCCTAGAGGTGTCACGCTTATCACAAACACTATTCACATATCACGTTAAGTGCACTACACATTTTACAAATACTACACACGGACACAGCCAACACGCATACACTAAGACATACCACGTCACAAACATTATACAAACATACACAGGCTTAAACCTCACGTCACAAACATTATACAAACACATACAGGCAAAAACCTCTCGTCAAAACATTATACAAGCATATACAGGCATAAACCTCGCGTCACAAACATTGTACAAACATACACAGCCATAAACCTCACGTCACAAACATTATACGAACATACACAGGCATAAACCTCACGTCACAAACATTACACAAACATGCACAGGCATAAACCTCACGTCACAAACATACACATGCATAAACCTAACGTCACAAACATTAAACTCACATTGTAGACATTGCACACGCACCTCACGTCACTAACACTAAATACATCTCACGTCACAAACACTATATACACTTCACGTCACTAATACTGTATACACCTCACGTCACTTACTCTGAATACACCTCACGTCACTAACACTAAATACACCTCATGTCACAAAAGTTAAACTCACATTGTAGGCATTGCACACACACCTCACGTCACTAACACTAAATACACTTCACGTCACTAACACTAAATACACTTCACGTCACTAACACTAAATACACTTCACGTCACTAACACTAAATACACCTCACGTCACTAACACTAAATACACTTCACGTCACTAACACTAAATACACTTCACGTCACTAACACTAAATACACCTCACGTCACTAACACTAAATACACTTCACGTCACAAACACTACACACATCGAAACACACTTATACATACACACATGCATGCATGCACGCACACAGACACAAAAGCTGAAGGACTAGACTAGACGAAGAAGGTACAGAAACGCGAATAAGAGGGGCAGGCGAATCTAGCGATTAGCACGTGCCGAGATGAAAAACCTCTAGGGACCAGGCACCCTTACGGTGCCGTCAGGACGGGTCCGAAAACAGAGGGCTGGATATGAAGAGGAAGATACGTTCACGCTTCACTTCGGTCAGAAGAAGCTACATCGGGAGAATCTGAGAAAGGCACAGGAGGGGGGAGGGGTCGGGGGCGGGGGGAGTGCCTCGGGCATACAAATTGCTCACCCGTCCGCTGTGGACTTGTCAAGGTGGTTCTCGATGACTCTGCGAGTTCAGACATCAGGGCACTCGAAGAGCTGGATAAAATTATAGGTTGCTTTTTGATATAGCATAGCTGCTCTCGTTGCAAGGGATGTAATTCAACACATATAAAACAAATTCCTTATTCGAGTGAATCCACAGGGAGATCTATAATAAGTCAAGTTATTCGAGTGTTATCCACAGGGAGATCTATAATAAGTCAAGTTATTCGAGTGTTATCCACAGGGAGATCTATAATAAGTCAAGTTATTCAAGTGTTATCCACAGGGAGATCTATAATAAGTCAAGTTATTCAAGTGAAATAAACATTACAATGTGGTTAACAATCTAAACATTTTTTTATTTGTAAAGCAAACCTTTATTTCTGTATATAAACATTATTATCAGTGTGGCATATAATGATACCAGTATTGTAGAGACCATTACTAGCTTATTCAAAGGTATGTTATCAGTGTTAATCAATATTACTAGTTTCATTATATATGTTAACCAATAAACTCACTGTAATTACCATGGTGGTAAAATAAGCATCGTCGGTGTTCCATACAAATTCTATTGTAAATCTTAACGTGTAATAAAAGAATATAAATTAGTCATCAAATCCAAGCTATCATCTAGATGACTGCCATCAGAGAAGCGGGTAGAGAAATGAATGGTGACAAGCCCCAAGCTGACATCTTCCAAGCGCGCGCGCGCGCGCGTGTTTGTGTTGGGAGGGGTAGGTTCACAAACAACACCAACCAAACATAATAAATTTTTTAAAAATTGCATCTAGAATTTATTATTAATGCAGAAACCAGATAATTCTTAACTCGATTCATTCTCTACAAGTTTGCTTTCTTTCAAGCTGTCATCGCTGCGGCTCTGCCAGGCCGTGAAAGGGTTAATTTTGGGTTGGAAACTGAAGAAACGATAAAAAGAGTTTCACATGCGCACCTGAGACCACGACACGAAACTGTATGAGCATTTGAGACTGGACTAAACAAACAAACAATGACAACAAAAATAAAATAAAATATTGTTTTCGAACTACACCCATTTATCTCCTCTGGTTCCCCCCCCCTCCCAATCTACTTGCACAACCACCTCACAGTCTACAACCCAGGGAGACGCGCCAGGAACTGTCCAATGTCTGCAGGCGACGCACGACAGGCCGGATGCACAGCACGTATCTTGTTGAATTTTCATGCCTACGCACACTGCAAAATGGCGCAGAAAATTTCTTTTTGGCGATCGGGGAAAAAGAAGCCGGCAGCCTAGTCACGACGAAAAGGCGAAAATGGCGGCAATGAAGCGCAATGGAGAGGTGATGAGTTCGCTAAGGGTCTTCTGTGCGCAAGTTTGAGCGGGTGAAAATCGAACGCGTTAGGAAGGAATCCTGCGGACAAAGCTTTTGTCAGCTTTGGGAACAATGTCGTATAAGTGTGATTCCAATGACAGAAGAATAATCGGAAGAAAAGATAACTCGTCCTGTCTTCTCCTGAGTTCAGCATCCGCTTGACTAGTTCGTGCAAGACGCTTGTATTGCAGTCACGTGACAAGAGTGAAAAAGTGAGCCTCGTTATCACGGTGGGTATTGCAATGTCACGTGACCAGAATTAGGAAGCGTGGACCTCGTTATCACGGTGGGTATTGCAATGTCAAGTGACCAAAGTTCGGATGTGTGAGTCTCCTTATCAATGTGGGACTATTTCATGAAATGGTTAAGACTGGAGTTTTCGTGGTAAAATTTTGTGACTAAATACAGATGAACATGACCTTGCTACAAGGGAACCTGGGTATAGATACAGTAGACTGTTGCAGCTTGCAGAAATACCTACCCCACTTCTCTCCTCTCTTTTGTCTCTATCGCTCTTTCCATCTCTGTCCCTGTCTCTGCCCGTTTCTCCCTCTTTCTCTCTCTTCCATCCATCATCAAAATCTGTTTATCACGAAAGCGTATTTTCTTATCACTATCAAGTTTTTCCTCACGTCGAGGATTGAATATATATATTTACACTTTAAACATTATTGTATTAACTCTCATTTTAAGAAAAGCCGTTTGCACTTTAGCTCAATGATATAAGTCACTGCTCACTGTTGTATGTCGCATCTCTTTTGTCAAGCAGGCAAAAATAACGAAGAAAGCCAAAATGGCATTTTCATGACTGCTTCGCGATATTTATGGAGCAAAGAATGCTTTATGACGTCATTATTGCTTCAGTTTAATTCAACTCGTCAGTTTACAAGGCTGTTAAAAGGCAGGATGGAGGTGAGAGAAACCTTATAAAAATAAAGAAATCACAATGAATTGTACTCATTTTAATATACCCACACACGACAATCGCATTATGAACTCTGCTGTCGTATAAATACAATCGTGTCAGATATAAGATTTTACAATTATTTGCATTTCTCGAGGATAATGTCGACGAATTATGTTTTAAAATACTTTATTCTCTCCCCTAGTAGACCATTGCTGGTAAGAATGAAACAGTACATTTCGCATGCTTTGGATTTTTTTTTCAATTGAAAGATTCTTAGCTTTCACCCAAGAATAGCAAAGACACCAATTTAGCCTCCAACTCCAACAATAGCAAAGACTCACCAATTTAGCCTCCAACTCTAACAATAGCAAAGACTCACCAATTTAGCCTCCAACTCGAACAATAGCAAAGACTCTCCAATTTAACCTCCAACTCCAACAATAGCAAAGGCTCACCAATTTAACCTCCAACTCCAACAATAGCAAAGACTCACCAATTTACCCTCCAACTCGAACAATAGCAAAGACTCTCCAATTTAACCTCCAACTCCAACAATAGCAAAGGCTCACCAATTTAACCTCCAACTCCAACAATAGCAAAGACTCACCAATTTAGCCTCCAATTCCAATAATAGCATAAAACTCATATTTCAGCATCCATTTCAAACAAATTAAAAACACGTATTTATCCACCAACTCCAACAGTAGCAAAGACTCACCAATTTAGCCACCAACTCAAACAATAGCACGAGACTCATCAATTCAGCGTCCCTTAAAAAAAAATATGTGACATTTGGAAAATAATAAACTTAAAAAATAGATTTATGCACTGAAATATATTTAAACTCTTAAATACAGAAAAGTGTACACAATATTATTTCAAAATACCGTAATTTGATACAGAAAACAAATATAACTTTTAAAATTTCATTTATTGAATTTTAAAGAAAATAAATACTATATCTATTATAATAATATAATTACTATTTTAACATTAACATTACTGCTGTTGGCTTTGTTGTTGTTGATTTTTGTTCAGATAGCTGAGTTATTTGTTAAATACAATATTTAGAAAAGGCCTCGAACCACTACACCCTTCATTGATCAACTATTGCAATTTTCCCCTTCATTTTGACGCCCCCCGTCCCAGAATAACCTTGTCTCAGTGTAATTAGTCATTGCTGCTCTCCCCTTAGGGTACGTTGCTTCTTTTTCTTCATCTGTGTAATTGTTCTAGTTAGTATCTGTAGGGTATCTGTAGGTCAAGTATTTGAAGAAGCAGGAAAATGGAGAGAATTACATTTCTTTTTTCAAAGATTTTTTGTGGGGACAAGAGATCAAACTACCACTGCATCCACTTTAGTAAATTGTATTTTTCTGGACTGTACATTTTGCCCCGAACTACATAATTAATTTATTTTTTTAAAAATTGAACGATAAATACTAAAATTTCAGATTAAAAAATGTTCTTTCTTTCTTTTTTTCTTTCTGTCTGTCTGTCTTCTTTCTTTCTTTCTTTCTTTCTTTCTTTCTTTCTTTCTTTCTTTCTTTCTTTCTTTCTTTCTTTCTTTGTGTGATGTGCTGACGCGATGCGTGTGAGTGTTTGTATACGTGTGTTTGTATGTAAGCTTGTATTTTGTCTGCTCTCTCTCTCTTTCTCTCTCTCTCCTATCTATCTATCTATCTATCTATCTATCTATCTATCTATCTATCTATCTATCTATCTATCTATCTATCTATCTATCTATCTATCTATCTATCTATCTATCTATCTACCTATCTGTCTATCTACCTATCTATCTTATCTATTTATCTACCTATCTACCTATCTACCTACCTACCTACATACATACCTATTTATCTATCTATCTATCTATCTATTTATCTATCTATATGAATAATGTGGGAAATGGTGTTGGGAATGACACTGAATATTGATTCAAAGCGGTTGGATGAGTGGGAATTAATTATTGTTAAATTTTAACAACACGAGGTATTTAAAAAAAAATTTAAATAACGTCTGTAAATTTATTTTCTGCATCCCCAACATTTAAACAGCCATCGAACGTCGACACTGATTAGAATTTTACTTTGAATTTTGTTAATTCTTGCAATAAACTAATTGCTGGTGAAACGTCTAGTAGGGTGACTGACTGCACTGATTTGTGGATTGATTGATAGAATTACTGCTTGTATCAATTCTTACCCACACATATTTCATTTTATCAATTCTTACCCACACATATTTCATTTTATCAATTCTTACCCACACATATTTCATTTTATCAATTCTTACCCACACATATTTCATTTTATCAATTCTTACCCACACATATTTCATTTTATCAATTCTTACCCACACATATTTCATTTTATCAATTCTTACCCACACATATTTCATTTTATCAATTCTTACCCACACATATTTCATTTTATCAATTCTTACCCACACATATTTCATTTTATCAATTCTTACCCACACATATTTCATTTTTTGCTCTAGTTAATGCAGCAAGTCTGATTACAGCGGACAAGCTGTGAAACATCTACTCCAGCATCCACTCTCTCGACTGAAATATTATTGCTGGCGTGATGCATCATTATTTTCATCATTATCATTGCCAAGGTCATCATCATCGTTGTTATTATCTTCATCGTCATCATCACCACTCCTACCATAATCATAGTCGTCATTGTGGACTTTGTAGCCATCACCTTCACTACCAATCCCCCATTATAATCATCATCATGGTAGTTGTCACTATCATCACCTCCCCCCCCCCTACGGTCGTCTTTGGCATCCTCATTTATATACTTTATTAGTTTTATTTCTTGTCTTTTCTATAATCATCGCTTTAAAAATTTCTCCAGCTTGGCGAATTCATCGCAAGCAGGAGGTGCTCCCCAAATTCATCATCATTTCTCCAGTCAAATTTCCGATTGTTTTATTTCTTCATTGTATCTGTCTGATATTTTGCTTTCTGTCTTTGTCTTGTCAATTTGTCTTGTCACTTTTGGCTGTCTTTGTCATCACATTTTTGGAATGTTTTACTCCTGTCAGTTTTGGCTGTCTTTGAAACACTTTATTTTGGAATATCTTACCCTATCACTTTTGGCTGTGTTTGTCATTACTTTAGATGTCTTTATCTTGTAACTTTGTCGTTGTCTTGCCACTATGTATTTACCCTATCACTTTGTCTGTCTTTGTCTTATCACTTCGTCTGTCTTTGTCTTATCACTTCGTCTGTCTTTGTCTTATCACTTCGTCTGTCTTTGTCTTATCACTTCGTCTGTCTTTGTCTTATCAATTCGTCTGTCTTTGTCTCGTCACTTTTCATTAGCCATCACGTTGTCTAATCACTCTGTTGTTTTTCGTGTCTGTCTTTATCATCTTTATCATCTTATCGGTCTCTTCCTTTTCACATTATTTGTAAGTCTTTAAGACTTTGTCTCGTCACATTGTCTCTTCAATTAATTTCACCATAAGTATGTCTCTCTTAGTCTCGTTGCTTTGATCTTGTTCCGTCACGTTGTCTCTACACTTATTCTCACCATAAATATCTCTAGGCCCAATTGCTTTGATTTTGTTTGGTCACTTCGTGTACCTGTCATGTCTATATATAGATTTTCCATATTTAATTTCCTTTCTCTCTCCCGTTGTCTTTCTCCCTATTTCGTTTCCCCATTTCTCCCCATTTTTATTTTTATACCTTTCTATTTCTCCCATTTTTATTCTTATACCTTTCCATTTCCATCTTCCAAATTTTTCTCCTTTTCATTAATTTCTCAATTTCTGTGTTTATTTTTTCATTACCCCCCTCCCAACCCTTTGTTTTGCTTCTCTAACTTTCCCACGCCTTCTTTCTACTTTCATTAGCACTTAATCTTCAGCCTTCTAATTTTCTTTTTCCATCTTTCCTTTCCATCTCTTCCATATATATTTTATAATTCCTCTTTTTGTCTGTCTCCCACCACTCTTGTTTTGTCACCTTCATTTTTTCTGCTTTTCTTTTATCCCAACATCCCCTTTTCAATTTATAAGTCCATCCATCTCTCATTCTTTTATCTTTGCCTCTCTTTTCATTTTCATCCCTCTCTTTTCCCTACCTTTATCTCCTATCATCTTTCTTTCCCTAGCTTTTTTTCTATTTCTGTCCATCCATTTTTCCATGACGATTCTCTCCCGTCATCAATGTGTTTTCATTTGTCGTGACCCCATTGATATCCTGTTATGTCACTCACATTCCTTTTTTTTTCGTATTCTTTCTTTCAACTTTTGTCTTTCACTATTTTTCTTCTTCCATTTTCCCTTCAACTCTCATTCCATCTATTTCATATTTTCCCCATTAATTTAATTTATTTATTTACTTATTTATTTATTTATTTTTTTTTTTTTGGGGGGGGATCTCCATCCATTGATATGTCTCCTATTCCGCCCTTCCATTTATTTCTCCTTCTCTTTCTTTGTTTATTTTTCTCTCTTTCTTTCTTAACGTGTATCCCCCACCCATCCCGCAATCCTTCTCTATCCATTTTTCTCCTCTGCCACCTTCTGTATGCAGTTCTCTCCCCTCTCTCTCTTCTTTCTATGGCTAACGAAAATCTATCTATCTATCTATCTATCTATCTATCTATCTATCTATCTATCTATCTATCTATCTATCTATCTATCTATCTATCTATCCATCCATCTATCTATCTATCCATCCATCTATCTATCTATCCATCCATCCATCTATCCATCTATCTATCTATCTATCTATCCATCCATCCATCCATCCATCCATCCATCTATCTCTCTCTCTCCATCCATCCATCCATCCATCCATCTATCTATCTATCTATCTATCTATCTATCTATCTATCTATCTATCTATCTATCTATCTATCTATCTATCTATCTATCTATCTATCTATGTGTTTTTTGTGTGTTCTGAGTTTTTTGTATTAGAGTTTATGATTGTAACTTTCTGAGTGACTGCGTGAATTGCCTGTGCATCATTAGATCTGTTCATTAATGTGTGATTTGTTAAAAAAAAAAAAATGTGTGAGAATTGCATTGAAACACTTCATTTTAAACTTTTCTACATCACGGCAGTTGTTGCGTTGATAATGACACTTTACACATTTCTCCAGTTTCAGCCATAATTGGATGAAAAATGATGGGTTGAAATTGACTTTTGTCGATGCTGTTTCTTCTGATTGACACGTGACGTCAGGAGTGCAGTCGTGCGGAAATCTTCACATGCTGTGACCATAATTTTCATTTTCGCTTTTTCTCGTTAGACCACGCGTGTTCGTTCGCGCATGAGGGCGCTGGTGCGTGTGCTTGCATGTATGCTTGAGCGCGTTCGAGCGCGTGTGCGCCCAAGTAATGGGACTGGAAGCAGTCACGAAATTGACTATGTGACAAGGGGGGGAACTATTTCTTTTGAAATCTGCTTTTCGCCAACTTAGCAAGGCCCTCGTTGCTGCATGACAAAGGCATGCCTCGACTAGATTCCTAAAGTCCTCAAGTAACCTGGATGCTACTGCACTGAAGAGAGTAACCTAACTGCAGGATGAGATGGATGGGTGGATGGGTGGAGGTATCAAACATAAGGAGAGGAGCGCCGGCTTCTGCCTATTAGTTGAGGACCAAACTCTCGAATTTATTATGTTTTCCCTTTGACTTGTTCATCCATTGATTTATTGATTGGTTGGTCATGTGGGAGTAGATGCATAAGCCCGATTGGCTGGTTGAATTACAGACTGTTGGATGTGTAGGCTATAATAAAAAAAAATAGAAAGGAAAGGAAAGATATACATTTATTAATTTATTTGTTAATTCACTGGTATTGCTAATGATTCGTATGAATGTAAAATTAAGAAGAGAAGATGATGTGCATCACACAATCAGACAAACAATTACAATCAATCTGTTTTACCTTACTTTTTTCCATCACCAAAGGGTGCGAAATCCTATCAGTCAAAATGACCCAGTTAATGAATTAATGAATCGCCAACTCATATGTGATGTAATGTGATCCTCTTATCTTATCCTCTTACCTATTTGAAAAACAGAGATAAGAGACTCCATAAAAATAAAGTACTGTTAGTATTAAATTTTATTTAAATGCTTGTGTTTGCCTTTGTAAATAGGTAAGATGGTAATCGAGAACATCAAATGGTGATATAGAATATAGCTAAAGAACAGCAGATCGTGATATAAACACAGTTAATGAGAAGACAATTTATAATCCAGAGCATAAGGTAAAAGAGACCGGAGGGTAGTATTGAACACAGCTGCAAAAGGTGAGATGGTATACAGGAGAGCCAGAGAAAACAAGATGGTATACAGGAGAGCTAGAGAAAACAAGATGGTATACAGGAGAGCCAGAGAAAACAAGATGGTATACAGGAGATCCAGAGAAGACAAGATGGTATACAGGAGAGCCAGAGAAAACAAGATGGTATACAGGAGAACCAGAGAAGACAAGATGGTACACAGGAGAGCCAGAGAAGACTAGATGGTATACAGGAGAGCCAGAGAAGACAAGATGGTACACAGGAGAACCAGAGAAGACAAGATGGTACACAGGAGAGCCAGAGAAGACAAGATGGTACACAGGAGAGCCAGAGAAGACAAGATGGTATACAGGAGAGCCAGAGAAAACAAGATGGTATACAAGAGAACCAGAGAAGACAAGATGGTATACAGGAGAGCCAGGAAGACAAGATGGTTTACAGGAGAGCCAGAGAAGTCAAGATGGTAATTCAGAACGCAGCTAGAGAAATCAGTACGATGACCTAGAATGCCTAAGACCCAGAAGGAGATGTAGAACATAGCTTACAAGATTAGTGATGAACTTTATCACCTTTAGGATCATGTACTATTACTGGAGGTTACCATGTTCAAGTTTTGCAACATTTTAGATTACCACTTAGGATTTATTCCAGTAACAGCATACTGGATTAAAGACAAAAGATTTCCCTCTGAGGAATTGAAGGAAATATCCCATATTGAAGCTTAAGTAAGAGACCTGTATAGATGCTCACACCTATTGCATTAGTCAGTGTTGCTTTGCAGCAGAAGAGATAATGAGAAGAAATGATGTTTTGTGTCAGTGTTCCATTGCAGGCAGGAGAGATAACGAGAAGAAAATATGTTTTGTCTCAATCTTGCATTGCAGACAGAAGAGATAACATGAAAAATTGTTTTCAGTCAGTGTTGCACTGCAGGTAGAAGAGATAATGAGAGGAAATGACGTTTTGTGTCAGAGCTGCATTGTTGGCTGAAGAGATAATGAGAGGAAATGACGTTTTGTGTCAGTGCTGCATTGTTGGCAGAAGAGATAATGAGAGGAAATGACGTTTTGTGTCAGTGCTGCATTGTTGGCAGAAGAGATAATGAGAGGAAATAACGTTTTGTGTCAGTGCTGCATTGTTGGCAGAGGAGATAATGAGAGGATATGATGTTTTGTGTCAGTGCTGCATTATTTTTTAGAAGAGATAACGAGAGGAAATTATATTCTGAGAATTGATTAGGCAGCATAACCATCCTATGACCACACGGCTATTTAAACTGAGTGAGCAAACGCCAACAACCTTGAGCAATCATAAAACAGAAATAATTAAGGATATTTTTACACATATATATATGTAAATATGTCTGTGTGTGCGCGAGTGCGTGCGTGCATTTGTGTATTTGCGTGTGTGTGTGTGTGTGTGTGTGTGTATTTGTAATCAAGGTCGGAAGTCTTATGGGTTATGTAAGAATGTCATTTACTTTCCTTGTGTTGTATTCGTTCACTTGTTTTGGATGCAAAAGTATTGCCAAACCACAGTGGCCGTATGAAGGAAGAATAATCAATACTTTCATTGACTTCATTCTGGGTCACGTCCGCCGTCAACTGATTTCGCAGCTAACCGGTCTCAGTCTAGAAAGGCTGAATAAATTATTGTAAGGAGAAAAAAAAATAATAGCACGCAGTTGTCGTCCAACCACGGGTATTTCTTTCTGACCTAACTTCAGGTACTTGCATTCCTATGAAGAGAACGACCGTGGCTCAACTTACAGTTTCCTGCAACATTATTTATTAGCCTGGTACATGCACACAGCATAATAAATACAGTATAATAGTTTATGAACAGGTTGACTAGAAAACAATGTTTAGCATACTAAATACGAGTATCGTAGTTCACAGTCCTAGAAATAATAAATCATAGTTCATTTTGTAGAAATAATAGTCTAATCACATAATACATCTCTAAGTAAGATGCAAGTATAACATATCAATAGCAAAATGCAAAAAAATATTTCTATATCCATTCTTTCTCAATCAGTCAGTTAACTCACCATTAAGCTAAAGGCTGCCTTTCATGATTGGACCACTTGCCACTCCAAATTTAAGTGATTAGACAATAGAATTCTTTACAGCAGGCAAACTTTTGGTCTCAGCTCATTGGCTGGTCTCGTTCTCATAAATCTTTACCATTGGATAATAAAAAGTACTCATCCAGTTGGAACTGGTTTGGATTGCGTTCTCAACTCTGACACTTACAAAAATACCTTCATAAGGAGTGCCCAAGGTCGGGTTACTTTGACAATTTATATAACAATTAAATCTATAAATAAGGACAGGCAAATTTACTCCGCCACAACTAGCTACTAAATAATCAGATGAATCAAAAGAAGTAGGAATTAGATAGATAGATAGATAGATAGATAGATAGATAAATAGATAGATAGATAGATAGATAGATAGATAGATATTTTCAAAAGCACAATGGAATAACAGCCTCCTCCCATTAAAAAAAAATAAAATAAAAAATCAATAACAACAGAAATCACAATGCCTACTTATACAAAGTCTTCTCTCTTTCTTCAATAGAATCAAGCTGACCAATAGAATCAGGATGGCCAGATTTTTTGTTGTGGCAGAGTTGTCCACCAAGCATTTGTGGTCTGCGTAATTACGCTGGCCCCTGCCGTGCTCGCCGCCGCCTGCTGATGCGCCGATCGGCCCTTACGTTGCACGTGCAGTTTGAAGTGCTAGTGACAGCGCGCGAGCGGGGGCCACGTGCAAGGAGATATGAATACGATTGGCCAAATTGGGGTAATTATGCAGCGTGACCCCTCGGGCTCGTAACGGCAACGCTCCGTTTGCTGCTTGTTGTCGCAGAAAAGGGAAGGCACCGCCTGCCGCCAGGGAGAAAAGGGGAAAGAATGTGACGAACAGGAGAAAAATGCGGGTGTGCTCAAGAAACGGGCGCTGGAGGGGTTGATCATTCAATGTCACGGGTAGGAAACTTAAGGGTCGTCTTAAAATGTTTATGATAAACAATTAAAAAAGAAATATTGCACTGCTTGAAGACGTCAAGTGGAGCAGTTGATGACGTATACTGCAAGCATATATTTTTTTATCTGGACCGCTTTCAAAACGTATTCCATTTCCTCGAGTGTCTGTTAGTCTTCAGTTCTCAGAATCTGAAATCGTTTCATCTACCAGAGATTTTTTTTTTTTAGGGTTGTCCTTCCTTGAGCATCAATGTCCGAGACATGACCGTTTTAATTAGGGGTTTCGTACTTAGAGGGTTAATTAAACTCTTTTCAAAAAGTTAGTTCAGTCTAAAGTTTTTTATCCTGTAAAATCTCTTTTCACTTTCCACATGCGTTCATGCTATGAACTTGATTTGTAAATACTGTGTTGTGGATTCTGAAACCCGTAAGTCGTGGCTTGCAAGTTGTTTAGATAATAAAGTTTGATCGAATGTTGTATTATGAACTAAATCACTAGCCTGGTCTTTAGTGCACTAGTAGAATTTTAAATAAGTAAAGTTTGACCACGTGCCGCTTCATAATTAACTCCCTGGAGACGGACCTGTAGCGCAAAAAGTAAATTTTAAAATTATAAACACTACATGGAAAAATAATATCTAGTTATTTTCGGAATTTCAGAATATATATAGATTTGTCTTTACATATTGAATTTACTTAGATAGCATACACCCTCACCTTGCTGGATGAAATGTATGACCTTGTACTCAATGTCGGGTCATTCGTATTCTTTTCCTGTTAGTCTCTAAGCTCTGTGTATTTATTTCTTCCCTTCAAGTGATTTTGATGAACCCACAAACAAATGCACACGTCCAAAAAAATATTCTAACTACATTTTTTTAATGCACTTACCTACAACAATTATTTTAATTTATTTCAATAAACCCCATTTGAAAGAAATCAGACCAATTCGAAGCTTTCTGGAGACACCAGTGTCCTTTAACCTTTGACCTTTTCGGAAAACAAATAACTTTATTGAAAAAATTGGATTGGAAAACGATTTCCTAGACCTAGACTAAATATTTCTCGTTTTGTTGCGCATGTATTTGCTATATGGCAAACAAAATGGCAGAGTTTGAAGAAACAAAATGGTGGAGTTTGAAAAAGCAAAATGGCGGAGTTTGAAAAAGCAAAATGGCTGAGTTTGAAAAAACAAAATGGTAGAATTTGAAAAAACAAAATGCGCGGAGTTTCGAAAAACAAAATGGTGGAGTTTGAAACACACACACACACACACACACACACACAAGTGAGCCCTGTTGTGTCCCTTACCATTTACAGCCATCTCTTTAAGGCTTTTGTGTCCTGCCGTCTGCTCACGGATTCCCACTCCCCACCCCAACCCTCGCCAGATTGAAAATGCGTGCGCATGCTCGAGCGCGTGCTTCTACTTCCGGGCTTAAACTTTAATTGCGATTTCGCTCTTCACGGTTTTTCTCGTTCACAGACGCCTTTGTATCCAAGTGGGTTTTGCAATGGTAGAACCGCATGCACACGCACACACACACACACACACACACACACACACACACACACACACACACACACACACGAAACAAAGAAGCAAACAACAAAAATCTCAGTCATTTAAATATATGACATGACCAGTCTTTATTTGTTACTGTTTTCGTAAAATTCACAATTTTTCTCAGAAGGGAGAGGCGAGCGGTACAATTAGATTTAAGTAGAGAGGTCGGAGGTTGTGGGAGTAGATGTGAGAACGAGACCAAGCAACCCAGCAACCCACTCACTTAGTGCCTTCTGTGCGTGAGAGGGGAGATAAGGTATGCACTGATTCGGTATTGTTAGCATCAAGCTAGTTTTCTTTTTTTAGTTTTTCTTTTTATTTTTTTTATTTCAACACAATATTCTGTTACGTTCAAAGCAAACGTAAAAAGAAATATCTACCTGCATGAGATTTCTTCCACCGTCCAAAATGCAAAGATGTGTTTCCAATGTTATGTTTACGATAAACAGTAATAAGCTAAAAATGAATTATATTTCAATGTTATGTTTGCGATAAATAGTAATATGATTATAATACGATAAATAGTAATGAGCTTGAAATGAATTATATTTCAATGTTATGTGTACGATAAACAGTAATTAGCTAGAAATGATTTATATTTCAATATTGTATTTACAGTAAACAGTAATGAGCTTGAAATGAATTATATTTCACTGTTATGTGTACGATAAACAGTAATGAGCTAAAAAAATTAATTATATTTCAATGCTATGTTTACGATAAAAAAGCAATGAGCTTGAAATGAATTATATTTCAATGTTATGTGTACGATAAACAGTAATGAGCTAAAAAAATTAATTATATTTCAATGTTATGTTTACGATAAATAGTCTCCACAATCAATAAATAAACTATTTTAATTCTAAAGCTGCTTGTACACGTGAAGGACAGGTTAATAAAACGTTAAAAAGAATTATTAATAACACTGAGACCAATATATACACGCGCACACACGCACGCACGCATGCATACAAACTCACCCCCCAGGTAAAGGCAACACTTTTCCGGTATAAGGCGCGGAGGAAGAGAGTGACGTAATTCGTGAGACGCTGTGATAAATACAACGTAATTATAAATAAGGGGCGTGAACTCATGTCTAAAAAAAAACTTAGCAGTTTAAGAGAGTGATCTTCGATGTCGTTTGCAAGAAATGTATTGGACGTGCAAATTAGTAATGTTTTCTTTTATGTACCAACTTCGTTTGGGCCGACGAGAACTGTAAGAACAAGGTGTAAAAGCTAAACTGGCGTACTTAATGCGTGCATTAACACCAGACAAACAAAGTGAATTGGGTTTAAAATATTGCGCTTTGTGGCTGTCACAGATCATCTCTGCAATGGCGAAGAGTGTTGCTAATAAATTAAATATTATTCGTATAGCTAAGATTGCGGCGTATCTGCATTCCGCATCCGAATCTGCTGTAAATATTTTGAGGTTTGTCTGCGTAGAAAAGGAGTTAAGGAAATTTTTGACAGCCATAAAATTCTGAGTATTGTCTGCGTAGAAAAGGAGTTAAGGAAATTTTTGACAGCCATAAAATTCTGAGTACTGTCTGCGTAGAAAAGGAGTTAAGGAAATTTTTGACAGCCATAAAATTCTGAGTATTGTCTGCGTAGAAAAGGAATTAAGAACATTTCTTTAACAGACGAACAAATCTGAGTATTGTCTGCGTAGAAAAGGAGTTAAGGATTTTTTTTCTAACAAACGGTTGATAGTTATACTAAAGATTATGTTGGAAACAAAGTGTGAGATGTATATAAAATAATTTTAATATCTAGTAATGAAAAATAAAATAAGAAATAATGTGCATGTTGAGTTGAATTTAAGTATATTTTCCCCTTTCTCCTCTCAGATATGATACAAGAACCAAGAAAACAGACAGTAGTCAACCCAGTATAGGATGTATGCAAGCCGAATGCAAAGGTAACGTTTACCCTGAAATAGATAAAACTCATTCAGCATTGAATTATTTTGTCTAATATTAATTAAAGAAACCAAGATAGAAATTAGTAAATTTAATTTTGCACACAGTTATTTTTCTTTCTTTCTTCCCTTCTTTCTTTTTTCTTTCTTTCTTTCTTTCTTTCTTTCTTTCTTTCTTTCTTATTCACACCTGAAAGCAAGTATCTACATAGTATCAAACGGCGTATTCTTTGTCTTGCGATGGTCGTACTGTCACGGT
Source organism: Sinotaia quadrata (assembly GCA_028829895.1). NCBI lineage: Eukaryota > Metazoa > Mollusca > Gastropoda > Architaenioglossa > Viviparidae > Sinotaia > Sinotaia quadrata. The sequence continues at coordinate 8,453,168 of CM054184.1, forward strand.
AGTTTGGTGTCCTATTACTTTACTCTTGACAACCACGTCCCAACAATTTACAAATCTCGGTATCCGCAAATCGTGTTTGGACAACTTGGTGCCTTTGAAGCAAATTAAACAAGGAGCCGCTCATTAGAAAATAGCGCCTTTCTATCGGTTTCCAATGAGGAAATTGGCAAGAGCTGACCTCCCCCTGTGAGTATTAACGAGGCACTGTCATTACCCGATATGGTGGCAGCCCTTGGGTCGTGTGTCGACAACCCCTTTCCTCCGAGACCCTTATTATGCAAACGTGTGCACACTGTTGCCGATTTGAATTTGTCCTTAGGGGCTACAAACTGACTCCTTTGAGAAGTTCTTTATTTCGTGCTGTTGTTAGTGTCCATAATTTTTCTTTTGGAATTGTGCAACTAAAACTATTGGCGTGCTTTGGGTATTCGCTAAAATACAGAAAACAAAACCTACCAATCGTTCTCTTGGGACGTTCTCTACGCCTTTAGAGAAATAAAAGGAGCAGTCTCGTCCTTCTAAAAGTGAGAATAAAGCCGCGCAGAACCACACCACGAGATCGCGGATCTCGGGCAAATTACTCTGTCATAACTTGTGATGACATCTCCTCGAGTTGTCCTCCCAGAAATTTCTTTCACTGCCCCTTGCGTCTACCGCTAGGTCCTTCGTAGGGTTAGACGGAAGGTGAGATAACAGACAGTTGAAACATCTGCCATTTTCTGGGTGGATTATATGAACATGTGGTCATCTGAACTTGTATGCAGTAATGTCAGTTTGCAGGGGTTTGTAGAACTCTGTTTTGTCTTTAACGAAGATATTAAGATGGAATGTTTACAAAAAGTTCGGAAGAAGAGCTTCAGTGTTTCATTGACATGAGTATTAAGAAGGAAAACACACTTTAAATATAAATGCAATACAACATTAGTGCTTGCTGTAACGCAAGGCAGTTATCAAAATAAATAGTTCCTAGAAATGTTAATTTTATAATTGAGTAATAAATGTCTCTCAGATTTGTATGTCCCCTAAACTGACTTAACGGAGCGGTTACAACCATGGTAAAGATGTTCAAATGTAAGCACTAGAACTGTTACTAGCAAAGTTCAAACGTAAGCACTAGAACTGTTAGTAGCTAAGTTCAAATATAAGCACTAGAACAGTTACTAGCTGAGTATGTTCAAATGTAAGTACAAGAACTATTACTAGCTGAATAAATTCAAATGTAAGCACTAGAACTGTTACTAGCTAAGTTCAAATGTAAGAATAGAACTGTTACTAGCTAAGTTCAAATGTAAGCACTAGAACTGTTACTAGCTAAGTTCAAATGTAAGCACTAGAACTGTTACTAGCTAAGTTCAAATGTAAGCACTAGAACTGTTACACGCTAAGTTCAAATGTAAGCACTAGAACTGTTACATGCTAAGTTCAAATGTAAGCACTAGAACTGTTACTAGCTACGTTCAAATGTAAAGCACTAGAACTGTTACTAGCTACGTTCAAATGTAAGCACTAGAACTGTTACATGCTAAGTTCAAATGTAAGCACTAGAACTGTTACTAGCTAAGTTCAAATGTAAGCACTAGAACTGTTACTAGCTACGTTCAAATGTAAAGCACTAGAACTGTTACTAGCTACGTTCAAATGTAAGCACTAGAACTGTTACTAGCTAAGTTCAAATGTAAGCACTATTTAAAGATAGGACGTGAGCTTGCAAGACAAAGCAATGAATTAAAGTAAGATGCTAGAAAGCAGTTTGGAAGTAGTTAAGAAGTAGTTAGGCAGTAGTTAGGAAGTATGAAAAGTGCCTCCACTCTTGAAACAAAAATCATAATAAGAACATATATACCGTGAATAACAAACTCTACTGTTCTCTGTCTTCTCGTGCCGTTCTCGTCCTATATTTGCTCTGGGAAAAAACAACAACTAAAAATACTTTTAAAAAAAATATTCCCATTCACACAAGGAAAAAATACATATGAACATTAAAATACTGGCAAAAGTAAATATATTTTCTAATTTCATTTTCTACAGGTACATATGACTTATATTTTCTAAGTCCATTTTACACGCGTACATATGGCTTATATTTTTTAAAGTTAATTTTACACCCCTACATATACCTACATATGGCTTATGCTTTCTAAGTTCATTTTACACCAGTCAGATAACTTACCAAGAAGACCACCTCTCTCATCACTTCCACCATGAGTTTGGAAATTAGTATATGTCCTTTGTGGTTCCTTTCTCGGCAGTGTTTGATTTATGTAGTGTTTCTATTGTTGGAAATTTATTTCACAAATTGAAACATTACTGACCCGCTGTTAGCGATATCTGCAGTTCCAAGGTTAAAATATTGGCTCAATACACATTTAAAACAGTAAAGAAGAAACTAGCTGAATTGATTAAATAAATAAATCCCCTGCATAAATACTATTTGATATAAAACATAGCTAAAGTGTTAAACCTGCATTAATTCAATAAATAAATCCCCTGCATAAATACTATTTGATATAAAACATAGCTAAAGTGTTAAACCTGCATTGATTAAATAAATAAATCCCCTGCATAAATACTATTTGATATAAAACATAGCTAAAGTGTTAAACCTGCATTGATTAAATAAATAAATCCCCTGCATAAATACTATTTGATATAAAACATAGCTAAAGTGTTAAACCTGCATTGATTAAATAAATAAATCCCTTGCATAAATACTATTTGATATTAAATATAGCTAAAACGTTAAATCGGTTTTGAGGAAAGCACGTTGAGGACATGATATTACACCTCAGCATACTAAAGTTATTTAAGGAATTTCTATACTAATAGCGACAACCAATGTTCCTGAAACAGAGACATGTTTACTGCTCTTGCTGCAAGGAAGTTTGTTCACAAAACCCTCCTCTGTGTGTGTGTGTGTGTGTGTGTGTGTGTGTGTGTGTGTGTGTGTGCATGCGTGTCTCTCTGACTCCACGAATAATATGCGTTTGCACATGTGCAAATATATCTTTTGATCGATGAAGGGATAGATAGAGAGATAGATAGAGAGATAGATAGATAGATAGATAGATAGAGAGATAGATAGAGAGATAGAGAGATAGATAGATAGATAGATAGATAGATCATACATTTCCTTAAGAATATGCGAATTATGTCAATTAAAATCTAGTGATGAAAGAAAGAAAGAAAGAAGAAAGAAAGAAGGAAAGAAAGAAAGAAAGAAAGAAAGAAAGAAAGAAAGAAAGAAAGAAAGAAAGAAAGAAAGAAAGAAAGAAAGAAAGAAAGAAAGAAAGAAAGAAAGAAAGAATCACAACTTGACAAAATCACGTCTTCCGAACAGATCTGGTTAGAAATTTTGGTGCGAGGGGTGGTGAACTTTTGTCATCAATAGTCGCACGGTTGACATCACAAATGACTGACGTTATAGGAAAGAGACTAAATTAACCCGCATCCGGGTCACGATATGGCCGAAGATAACCGTTCAGAGATTTTGAAGAATAATTCAAGGAATATGATTTATTCTTTTTTTTTTCTTTCCCACGAGCAGTCAATGCAAAGTTAAAGAGTAAAACATGCAATATGGCAATATCTCGGGCTGAGATGTGAGATAACACGTCTTCATTAGTTAATGAGATGTCTTTTCGATTAAAACAATCAGCAGTTATAAAAGCATAGTTCTTTTTTTCTCGGTGTGCTTATCTTTTTTTCTTTTTTCTTTTGACAATTCACTCTCTCATTCCACATTCTTTGTCTCTCTCCCTCCCCCCTCTCTCTCTCTTTTAATTTTTTTCTATTTAATGATGTATTAAATCACGACAGACCGTACTTATGAAATCTGCTTGCCCGAACTTAAACGTTTGTAAGTATACATCTTGAACATCTATTAGTCTCTTTAAGATTGTGAGATTGTGAGATTGTGAGATTGTGAGATTGTGAGATTGTGAGATTGTGAGAAACAAGTTCAAATGGAAAACAATGAAACTCGTGATGTTAAAACGTATGGCACTGTTTTGTAATTATCACGTAATACTATTCTATTACGTCATTATTTCGGGCTGTGTCTACGTTGGGAAAATGGGTTAATACGTCACTGTATGAGACTAAACAGGAAAGTTTTTTAAAAAAATAGATTTTCCAATGTTCTGACAGTTGCCCCCAAATGAGTGAGATATAAAATAATAGTTAGCGTCTAGACGTCATTGAGGCTTAAAAACATTCAGTGTCCTTAAAAGCGATCTTGCATAGAATAAGGCAAATTGCTCGTACCCAGTGAAAGTAATATTTCATTTAAATATCTCATCAGTCATCGTCTTCATAAATAATATATAATAGTTACTAGCTACAGCAATAGAAGAGGCGGCCGCTGATTGATTGCATGAGATAGCCGCTAAGAGATGGCCTTTGATTAGAATAAAAATGTACACTCTAAGAGATGGCCTTCGATTAGATGAAAACTGTACACACTGAAACATAGCCACTGATTGGTTGATAAAGTACGCTCTGAGAGATGGCCACTAATTGACTAATATATGTACACAATGAGACATAGCCACTGATTGGTTGATAAATATACACAGTGAGACATAGCGACTGACTGGCTGATAAATGTACATTCTGAATAAGAATACTGCCTCTCCAGTCTCCCAAAGTATTTCCATTGATTTATTATGTTTCTTTCGTTGCGAGCTGCCACAATGTTGGAGCGTGCGAATCTCCATCGCATTTAAACGCCAACTATTTGGACGTAAATTTCCCGAAACTTCTTTCTGATATTCCAAAGCCAATGGCTGCGAGACATGCATGACTTAGGTCCCAGACTTGCATGGTCACCCATCAAAGTAGTACTCGCCAACGAACATTTTACGGAGGTCAGTGTACTCATGCACACATTGCGTGTACAGGTCGGCATAACAGACACTCGCAATAGTTTTGTTTTTAAATTGCGGCCAGCACCGACAAAAGGCAAAATATTCAAACACGGCGAGTTGACAGACATATCAAAGCTTTCCCTAGAGAATCCCAAAGTCAAGAAAAACACGCGGTTCCCGGGACCTTCGACTCCTGATCTGACAATATCACAGCAACTCTCTGGTGCGCGCCATGACGTTTCGTTTATGCCGGTGAGGCAGGCGGAAAATGCTGAGCGATGGGGTGAAAGAAGGCGCAGGAACCAACCTAGGGGCAGAAGACTCGGACTTATTAGGGCCCGTAACTCTGCCCTGGTCCTCCAAGGTCCGCGGCCCTGCTTTCCAGAATTATCTTCACCCTTGACCGGATTTGCAATCAGCCTTGAGTTCGATTACTTGTTTACATTAATATCGCCGTCATTCCTTCCTCTTTCCCCTTGACTGCTCTCCCTTCGAACGCTCATCTTCAAATTCACGTTTCTCTGGCTCGTAGTGAATCGGTTTGTGGAATAAAATTGATTGTTGGTTCTGACGCTGCTTCCGGCATTGGCTTACCTACGGGCGCATATGCTCAATGTATGAAGCTTCAGATTTTATACACACAGAACTAACTTCGGATTTGAACATATTGTCAATTATCACATTACGCTCTATTTAAGACAGGTAAACGTTTATAAGTGAATTTGATTGGATGTCAGCGATACTCACTTTGGCAATTTCCATGTTCTGCAAACTCCCATAACTTTGATTAAGCAGAGAGGGTGGAGTCACCAGAGGATGAGGCGATATGTGTGTGTGTGTGTGTGTGGGTGGGTGGGTGGGTGGGTGGGTGGGTGGGTGGGTGTGAGTGTGAGTGAGTGTGCGTGAGTGCGTGTACACTTATGATTTACGAAAGAGATACAGTGTAGAAAAGTAAAAGTAAGTGGAGAAAAAGTATCCAGTGGAAAGCGACAAGAAGCAACAAGAAGTAACCAAAGAATGACATTGTGAATATATAATTTAGAAAATACTGTTTTCAAATGGTTTGGGACCAAACGTTTACATCTCGATATAATTGGTCAGTTGTACTGGTTTCAAAATGTTTGGAATCTACGTTTTCATTTCGAAAATTGATCAAGTGTAATTTCAAAATGTGATTGATTTAATATAAAAGTTATTAACTGTGTCAGAAATTGATGAATATTTTATTGCAGTAATATTGCTTTGCCAGCTACGAAGAATGCATTTTGGTATTGATATCTATTATTTGTGTTTTATATAGAGATGTATATATGAGAAGACAATTATTTTTATATTTCTTGTTTAATTAAGATGTTCATATATAATATGCTAAACACTAGGCATTGTTTCTAGTGAATGCACTTGTAAAAGAGATATGCTGTATTTATTATGCTGTGTGTGTGTGTGTGTGTGTGTGTGTGTGTGTGTGTGTGTGTGTGTGTGTGTGTGTGTGTGTGTGTGTGTGTGTGTGTGTGTGTGTGTGTGTGTGTGTGTGTGTGTGTGTGTGTGTGTGTGTGTGTATTTGGCTAATAAATACTGTTGCAAGAAACTGTAAGTTGAGATTTGAATGTAAGCGAGAATGGAGTTAAAGATGAATAAACTGGAAACTTAGCGGTTGTTCCGGTTATAATTTACAGGGAATAAGTGGCCTTTCATTGTTTACCGGAATCTCCTGGGTTACTGATTATAAACCACTACAACTGTGGTAGATGCAAGAAGTATCTACAGCAGTGTGTAAGTGTAAGGAATACCCTGCACTCAATTGATGTATGGTGGCAAAGTATGTTTGACTACACGGAGCAATTTCTGGTTCAAGGAAGTTACTGGAAATTGCTACAATTGTTGTTCTGCCTGAGGGAGCTAATATGGCAGAGGACCAGATGGCCTTGAGAGAAAAATGGCTAGTCAGTGTTCTAAAATGTGAGAAAGGATATGGAACTGATAGTAACATTATAACACAAACAATAAAGTTTTGATTTTCTTACAAAAAGAGCGCGAAAGGACTATTGCTGCTTCACTTAAAACAAGTTTACATAGAAAATATCATTGCTTATCTCTAATAACCCCATTTCTGTTCTATCATAAGAACTATCTTATGCATGTTATTGACACTAATCTGTGGAATTGTGTTTTAGGATATAAGAGTGTATAGGTATTAAAATTATTTGAATGTGGTTTTGTGGAAATATTGATGTCAAGTAATCTTTTCATTGTATTTGTTATATGTATTTTCAATTGTTGATTTCATATGTATACTTTATTGTTGACCTTCTTACATAAATTGATAACCATATGTTGGAAAGTCAACGATTCAAATATATATTAAAGATGGATTTGTCTTCTCTTTTAGTCAGAAGTTTTCCAACTACGGAAATATTGTGTGACGGTAAATGTTTGTCTTTATTGTTGTGGAAGAAAGAAAACGTTTACAGCGCCTGAATATCCGTCAAGTGGGAGAGATGAGTGGTGTCTTCTGGAGATTTATTAATAGCATAAATTAAGATTCTCATCACTTGTAATTAGTTTTGGATGATTAATTAATAATCATAACCATTAACTAGTTGGCATTGGCGGCACAGTAGGTTTGACATGTTATGATTTTTTCCTTTGAATGTATACATAATAATATGTCACTGTAATGAATGTATTACTGCATTATGATTGGTTTACCAGACTCTAATGAAAATAACATGTGTTGACGTCATTATTGCAAAACTTGTGATGAAAGTATCATTGACAATCCTACTGACAAATATTGACAACTGTAATGATTTAAATTTGATTTGACAGTTGGTATTTGCGAAGCATTATTGACTTTCAGTGGTTATACACAAGTGTACTGCTAAAACTGTAAGTGTATAATAGAAAATGCATGCGCATAATAAAATTGTAAGTGTATAATAAAATTGTAAGTGTATTACTAATAATATAAGTGTATACTATTTTTAATTGTGTGTGTATTCTAAAATCATAAGTGTATTCTAAAATTATATGTGTATTCTAAAATCATAAGTATTATAAAATTGTAAGTGTATTCTAAAATTGTAAGTGTTTTCTAAAATTGTGTGTGTATTCTAAAATTATTTAAGTATATTCTAAAATTGTATGTGTATTCTAAAGGTGTATAAGTGTATAATAAAATTGTGAGTGTATTACTAATAAAATAATTATATTATAAATTTGTATGTTTATTCAAAAATTGTAACAATGTAAAATTCTGAAATTGTATTTATATAAAAAAATTGTAGTGTATTACTAATAATATATGTTATTCTATAATTGTAAATGTATTCCTAATAATATATGTTATTCTATAATTGTAAATGTATTGCTAATAACACTGCGTCACAAAAAAAAATTTAATTGTCTAAGATTTTTTAACTGATTTAAAATAATTTTGCACTGCTGAATTTGAAAATGACATCCATTTTTAAAAAATCAGATCAGGTTTTGTTCTAATTCGATTTAAAAAAATTAGATCTTATAGCTAAATCGATTACATTTTTGTAACATTATTAGGCAATTTTTGTTAATATTTCTCTTTCAAAATAGGTTTTTAAATTAAAAAAATAATTTAAATTTAAAAAAATCGTATTTTAACACAATTCTTTTATTAAATGTTACAAACGTTGATTAGTTATACGTTGAATAGTACACATTGATAACGGTAAGTACATATAAACGCAATATTAGGTCATCATTGTTCAAAATTCAGGGCATGAGCTTCCGTCTCTTCGAACTTCTAGAATGCTCAGCAGTAGGAATGTCGCTCTTGAGTCCAACAGTAATCATCCATCATGACTGCATCCCAGCGTCCCTTATACCTGGTTTCCATCTCTTTCATATCCTGATGAAATCTCTCCCCTTGCTCGTCGCTCAGTGATCCCAGATTTTCAGGAAACCGATCCATATGTGAGAACAAGTAATGCATTTTGATGCTCATGTTGCATCCAAGGTTTCTGAAAGCAGTCAGCATATTGGCAACAAGCTCTGCATAGTACCTGGCCTTATTGTTGCCAAGAAAGTTTTTCACGACCAGAACAAAAGCCTTCCACGCTTCCACTTCCACTTCATTCATTGAGTTTTCAAACTCTGGATCTCTGATTAGCTTACGGAGTTGTGTACCATCAAAAATGCCAGCTTTCAACTTTTCAATGGTCAACCCTGGAAAAGCATGGCACAAGTAAGCGAAACAGCCACTATCCTTGTCCAGAGCTTTGGTGAACTGCTTGATTAAGCCAAGCTTAATGTGCAGTGGTGGGAAAAGTATCTTGTCTCTGTCCACCAGAGGGTTGTTTATGAGGTTCTTTGCTTTGCAAGGTACCAATTCCTCCCGTACAGGCCAGTCCTGCTTCGTGTAATGCTGTGCTTTGTCTCTACTATCCCACAGGCACAGAAAGCACGGGTACTTGGTGAATCCAGACTGTTGTGCCAACAAAAGGTTTATCATCTTCAGCTCAACACAAAGTAACCATCCATGCTGATCATAACGAATTTTCTCTAGCACGTACTTCACGTTTCATACTTCTCCTTCAGTATAGTCGAGTGTAGCAGAACACATTTCAGTGATTGCTTGCTGCTGTCAATGAACAATCTCTAATCTGCAGGTTTATACTGTGGCACTCCAAGCTTGTGCAGAAGCTGCGCAATATCTGTACAGTACACCAGGTCCTTCTCTGTAGAGAAAAAACTGAGATACTCTTGATGTCTGTTGCGGTAGAAGGTGATGCGAACACTGTCAGAAAAGGATGTTTTTTCCCTCAGTTTGGATGCAACAGTTCAGCAGATGACTTTGACAAGCTGAGATCATGAACTAGATCATTTAGCTCCTTTTGCAAAAAAGGATTTGGAACATCATCATGAAGAACCACTAATTCTTCTTCATATTCTTCAACACTAGAGAAAAATTCTTCACTAATGTCGGTAAGTTCTTCAGGGACAGGTACTGGAATTTCATCACATTGAGCTACTGGACGACGTGCTGATTCAAGATCAGGATACTTAAGGCTGCTCCCGTTTAATGCCAGTCACATCAATAGCGCAGAAGTAGCAGTCAGTGACATGGTTTGTCGGTTCCCTCCAAACCATAGGAATTCCAAACTTCAGACAACTCTTCTTACTCTTGGTCCAACGATGCAGATTCTCGGTGCATGTCTTGCAAACCATGTGTGGCGCCTAAACTTTATCCTGATCACCAAGTTTTATACCAAATTAAGCATGGTAAGCACGCTTTATAAGACCTGTTGCTGTATTCCTATTAGGAACAATGGTGTATTCGCCGCTGATGTAGCAAAATACATCGGGTTTATTTTTGCAATGTCTTCTGGCCGATTCATTTTCATTACCTAAAGAAGAAAAATATCATTTATATAACTTATTCAAAAATTAGCTTATGTAACCTCTTCATACTTGTGTAAAACAAATTATAATTTGTTTATTTAAAGAAATGAGAAAGAATGTTACGTCATATAAATAGAAAATATCCTTATATGTAAAAAAAACCCAAAGAAAAATAATGTCACAAATGATCAAAACGTTGATCAAAAAATAGATGACCTGGTTGATCAAAACCGATGTCAGTTTTGGATCCAGCACAATAAAACTGTCATAAATCCGTCAAAAAATCTTAGACAGAAAATTTCTTGTTGCCCATTGTAATATAAGTGTATTATAAAATTGTAAATGTATTATAACATCTAAGTGTATATTATAAACTTGTGTGTGTATTATAAAATTGTAAGCGTATTAATGAGAATATTATTTTTCATACATGCCTTCAGGCTAAAAGAACAAGTGCGGTTCATATCTAAACGGAGGTGGGGAAAGGGGAAAATGCGCAGACAAACCAAACAAACATTCCAAGAAATCTGTAAGAGCAAATCGTTCTTTTGTAAGCTTTCGTTTGACTCACCCAAAATTTTGGTCAGGACAATTATATAATACGGTCATTATATATTTGCATAATAGCTAATTCTACAGCACGTATATATATCATCAAAAAAAGAAAGTAAAATCACAAAGTTTCAAAATTTACCAATACCCGACTTGCACCCAGTCTGTGGAATTTTGCCCCAGGACCTGGAGCAAATTCGATCAGCGCGGGAACATATTCCAGGCACGAGGCGAGTCATCAATATAACTTTCTCCAATCGTGTTTCCTTCACGCTTGATTGCCTCCCCTAAAGAATGCTTCTGTGCCTGGTCGACCTCGTCTTCACGAGGCTGCACCGCGTAAGGATTTTAACTGGCTTTGCGCAGTTTGCCTGGGCCTGTCACTCACTTCCGCTTTGTCGGCTTCCGCGCTTGCATCACACGACCTAGCGAAGAAGGTCGCTTGAAATGAGTATTTTTACTCTCAGTCTAATTCTCAGAGTCTGTAGGGGGTTATTTGGTGAAAGGCCTGATGACTTTCGGGTTTATTGATTTAATGTTTGTTTGCTTTATTGATTTAATATCTGTTCTTGTCTACATGCTAATTCCAATTCTCTCTCTCTCTCTCTCTCTCTCTCTCTCTCTCTCTCTCTCTCTCTCTCTCTCTCTCTCCCGCCCCTTTCCATCCATCATTCTCTATCTCAGAGTGCATGTGTTTGTTTGTGTGCATGAGTTTTGTGCATGCTTTTCTTTGCAGTTGTGTTAGAGGATCTAAATCTCAAAACAGGAATCAGAAATATAATTTAAAAAAAAATATTTTCGAAGAAATATTTAATGGATAAATATCTGAATTGGAATTGCATTTTGTTGCCTGTTTTGTAATGGTGTTAAGACAGATCGGTTTCTTTCGATTGAAAAAATAATAATTAAATCTTGCACGTCTTTCCTGGTTAAAGATTAATTACTTTCATCTTTCCACTGATTCCCCCCCCCCCCCGTTTTATTTAGAATGTTTCCCATTTGCTTTTAACTAAATTGCTAGAATAAAATACGTTTTAATAGGCAGAAATAACTTCAGCTAAATAAAAACTTACAATAATTGCTGGTTCTGTATAGCAGCTAAAATATGCAACATAATATTGAAATAATATGAATAAGAAATATTTTATTGAAAGGAATTTCAAGAAAGCCTCTGAAAACAGTCTGGTTAAAACCGATCCTAGTTAAAAGCTGCTATGTGACTACTTAGTTGAACTCCATATTACTAAAATTCACATTCATGTGGAAAACAATCTTTTCACAAGATTGAACACTTAATCTCCAATATTAATTCCTTACGTCAATAATATGATTGAGACTTTCCTACCCTAATCTATACCAACCATATTATTCACATTAGGGTTCTAGACTTTAAATAGACTTGGTTAAGTTCTAGAATGGTTCAGTGGGTATATCGGTGTACAAACTTTGTACCGTATGGATAATTTTTTTTAAATGAAAACAGGCCAAAGTTATTATAACTGTTTTCGTAACTGTTATTTTCACCCGCTCTTTTCGGACTTCTGTACCTTTAAGTATGAATGTTATGCAGACAATAATAATAATAATTCCGAGTGAGTGAAGTCAATTCAGTCTTCATCCGTTATTTCGAAAGAAATAGAAATCACCACCAACTTTGATTGGTTAATAATTAATTGATTTAGAAATCACCACCAACTTTGATTGGTTAATAATTAATTGATTATTTTATCTACTTCTCATTATCATCATCATCACTGTGCAAAAAAACATGTTTCTACCTTGCATCAATTTTCCATCAACTTTAAAATAAATTCGAAGAAATGAATGAATAGAACAAATAAAAAAACAAAACAAAAACGTCTGTATAATTGATCTTCTTGCAATCAGACTTAGGAATATTCTGAGAAACAAAATTATTTAAATTAATACTGTTGTAATCAGACATGATGATAATCTGAAAATCTCTTTCGTATTTCCACTCGCATCTAACAATCTTGTTGTAATAATTATCTTGCTTTGTAATACAGTCTCGTCGTCACTCTATTGCTCTGATTTGTATAAATTATCTTCCCTTGTGTTACATATGGGGTTTATACATTTTATACTATTTGCAAAGATATAAAATTCCATAATTTAATTAATTGCGTAATTAATGCCTTTATTTTATTAAATATTTTATCAATGTTCTTATTTTCTAGCATTACACCTGTAGTTAGCTACTCGCTCGTTTGCTATTGGATGAATTCTTAGTAAGCTGTTGACGTCAGCAGCATAATTCTCCACTTGTCACGTTACATTTGAACCTTGCTTGAAGGGTAAGGGTATGGTATCTGTGAGTGTGTTTGAATGTCTCGCCGAGTCAGGACAATGCTTTTTATATCGAAGTAAGACTGAAACGTCACTCTGGTTTATTTTTGGTAACACAATTAAACAAACACTGCTTCAAGCTTATAGCCAACAGTGAAATTTATACACACCACAAGAATAATAATGATATTTGAAGAATAATAACAAAGATTAAAAAAAAAAAAAGCATAAGTAGCAATTTACCCCATTTAAGTTATCCCTACACCTTGTAAATAAGTTACTGCTACTGTAATACTGTAATTTGTATAAAGTAAATCATTTTGAGTGCTATTCTAACACTGTAATTTGTATAAAGTAAATCATTTTGAGTGCTATTCTAACACTGTAATTTGTATAAAGTAAATAATTTTGAGTGCTATTCTAACACTGTAATTTGTATAAAGTAAATCATTTTGAGTGATATTCTAACACTGTTATTTGTATAAAGTAAATCATTTTGAGTGATATTCTAACACTGTAATTTGTATAAAGTAAATCATTTTGAGTGCCATTCCAACACTGTTATTTGTATAAAGTAAATCATTTTCAGTGAATTTCTAACACTTTAATTTGTATAAAGTAAATCATTTTCAGTGCTATTCTAACACTTTAATTTGTATAAAGTAAATCATTTTCAGTGAATTTCTAACACTGTAAATTGTATAAAGTAAATCAGTTCTAGTGCTATTCTAACACTGTAAATTTTATAAAGTATATTCACTTGTGAATCAATTATAATTCTATTCTAAAACTGTAATTTGTATAAAGTATCTTCCCTTGTAAATCTAGTCTAACACTGCAATTTCTGTAAAAAAGTATCTTCACTTGTAAATCATAATGCTAGTCTAACACTGTAATTTCTGTAAAAAAGTATCTTCACTTGTAAATAAGTCTTAATACTGTTCTAACACTATGGGTTATATATAGTATCTTGACTTGCTATTTCAACACTCTGATTTATGAATTATCGTCCCTTGTAAATCAGCCTGACTATTATTTTAGCGCTCAGGTTAATATGAATAACTCTTCGGAAATTCTTTTCCTTTATATTATCTTCTCCTTGAAAACTGTTTCGTGATATTTCGAAAGCATTTTCAATATGTGTAAAATAGGTTGTTAATTCTACAGCCCCAATTATTTCATGTACAGTTATCTCCCCTTTCTAATCAGTCTTTGTGGCATTCTAAATATTTTTTTCTGCACAAGTTATCTTCTCTGTTTAACCAGTCCTGGTAGTGTTCTGAAGCTCTCTTGTGTTTATGTCCCTTGAAAAACATTTGGAAATTATCTGTATCATCGTTATCTGTGAAATCGATGGACATTGGAGGCAGGCAATCAGGAAAAAGGAAAACAGTCAACCAGTTTTCTGTAGAAACCGTCGTTTCCTGGCAGTCAGAAAGACAGCACATAATATTCCTTTACCCTCTCTAGATTTTGTGTAAACGCTTGTGTTTTTTTTTTTTTTTTTACTTTTAACACGGATAGATTTTCTTTCTTGCAGATTTTCTTGAACTGCTTTGCTTCAGGGCTTTGTTTTGGACATTGGTTTTTGTTTTTCTATGTGTGTGTCTTTGTTTTTGTGTCTTTATGTGTGTCTTTGTTTTTGTCCCATTTGTCTTGTGTTTTGGTTTTTGGTCTTTTTGATGTTTGATTTTTGCCTTTTGCTTTTTTTTTTGCATTTGTTTGTGTCTTTGTTTTTGTGTCTTTGTTTGTGTCTCTGTTTGTGTCTTTGTTTGTGTCTCTGTTTGTGTCTTTGTTTGTGTCTTTGTTTTCTGTTTTGTTTTATTGTTATTTTGTGTTTGTTTTCGTGTTTTTGATATTGTTGGTTTTGTTTTGTTGCAATTATTTATTTTTATAAACGGTTTATGATATATTTTTTCAAAATTATTTCTTGTTGTCTTCTTTAGTTCTTCTTTGTCTGGTTTATGATTTGTTTCAAAATTATTTCTTGTTGTCTTCTTTAGTTCTTCCTTGCCTAGTCGACCTCGTCTGCACGAGGCTGCACCGCGTAAGGATTTTAACTGGCTTTGCGCAGTTTGTCTGGGCCTGTCACTCACTTCCGCTTTGTCTGCTTCCGCGCTTGCATCACACGACCTAGCGTTCTTGTAAATAAAGATTTTAAAAATTAAAATAAATTGATAATTTAATGATTAAGTTTCTTTCAACGAAAACAAGGAATATCTGAGCAATATATATTTAATTAACATTTTTAATTTTTATCTGAATTGCCCCTATTACAAGTCAACAACAAAGTTAAGAAGAGAAACAAAATTTCACGAAAGAAATTGGAATCAGGCAATATAAAACATTTTAATTAAAAATAATTTAAATGTCTTTCGGTCACACAACTCAATTACTAGTATTAAATAGTGCATGCCAGTGCCAGATTTGATTAAAGATCCACATTATACTCGCAAGAGCTCGCAAGTAATACACAAACACATACACGCGCACAAGACCACACCACATTTCTAGCTACCACACAACTATCAAACGGTATTTATATTTCCGGGATCTACTTAAATTTTCTAAAATGCTTATCGCAAAGAACTGGAAGAGAAATGGCGAGGTGGTGTGAGAGTAAGAGCGGAAGTATTTGAGTATTTGCTATTTGAGTATTTGCTGTTTGAGTATTTACTATTTGAGTATTTGCTGTTTGAGTATTTGCTATTTGAGTATTTGCTGTTTGAGTATTATTTTATTATTAGCATAAGTAGTGCTATTTATAGTATTAAGACTTGTTACTTATTAAAATATTTTTGTATATATCATATATATGTGTGCGTGCCTGTTTGTGTTGTATTACGGTTACAACGGATTGGAGTTTTTCTTTTTAAATTTAAAGATTAGGCACTCTTGTTAGTCACCTAGTTATGAGTTCAGAGGAAATGATGAAAAGTTAGATACTCTTGGAAGTCACCTAGATAAGTGTTCAGATGAAATGGTGAAAGACTTTGGGTGATTGTGTATCGAAGACCAAAAACTGGCATGATGTGGCTTGCAAACAGTCAGTAGAAATTTCATCCCATCTTTTCTGAGTGCTATTCTGTTTATAAAAAGAGCACGAAGACACGGACTCATAAAGACACACGCACGCACACATACGCACACAGGCATGCACATACACACTCTCACAAATATGCGCACACATAAATTGAACAATTACATTCTAAACGAGAAGCATGCCACACTTCAATGAACAATACACTACACACACAGTAATCATGAAGCAACCAATGCAAAATTTTGAAAAACAAATATAAAATTGAATTAAAATGAAATAAAAAATAAAACTTAAGAAATAAGAAATATTTCTCAGAAGTAGTTAGTTTACGAAAACCAACAACATAAAATAATAAATAAATGAGCACATTATTTCACAGCAAATAAATGAGCATAAAATTATAATATTAAATTAAGTAACAGATTAGCATTTCAAATGAAAATGCAGCTTATCATATCAAATTAGAAGAACAAAATATGTAGTGAAATAATGCAACAAATATAAACAAAAACTAATAAACCAATTAATGAACAAGATTAAACCATGAATGCGAAGTCATAAATTTAACACACCAATGAATGCATAAAATCAGCACATCATTTTAGCACTTGCAATAAGCAACCAAACTATCTCACAGATTACCACTGTAAAGTAACTCACAAGTTAGAACTCCAAATTAACTCACAAATTAGTCCCCTAGGTGAACGCACAAATTAGCACTCTGTATTAATGTACAAATTTACTCTCTAACGCATCTATTAACGTTTTCTTTCTTTCTTTCTTTCTTTCTTTCTTTCTTTCTTTCTTTCTTTCTTTCTTTCTTTCTTTCTTTCTTTCTTTCTTTCTTTCCTTCCTTTTCCTTCCTTCTTTCTTTCTTTCTTTCTTTGACTCCTGGAGCCATTAATTCTATAAGTACTTCATCCTGTAACATCATCATTGTAATCAATCCTGTAACATCATCATTGTAATCAGCAACAGAAATATTTCGTCGTCATCATCCTCATAATAGAAATGTTACAATTACCACAGCTACATATATAATTTATTTTGTCTTCTTTACATTTTAAAATATGTTTATGTAAAACAATATTATTATAAGTTAAAATAACTAAACAAATATCTATTAATAATAATTGCCCTGAATTACTTTCATGCAATATAATTTTGTTTTCTGCATATATATATATTTGAAATGTATTTGTGCAAATACAATATGAAACAAACACAAAACAAAAAACCCCAAACAAAATATTGTGCAAACACAATATAAAACAAACACACCAAAAAAAAAAAAAAAAGAAGAAGAAGAAGAAAGAAAGAAAGAAAAAGAATGTATAGTGTAAAACAGAATAATAAGTAAAGCGGCAACGATAAAGCGAGAATAGTAATGCATGGGAAACAACCTCTCCCAAAAGAAATATTCGAGCAATTGCGTCCCTTCTACTGATAATTACGGTGATTATTCAAGAAAACAAGTTATTAAATATGATTATTTTTATTTTTAACAAACAGATTTATAATCGCTTCATCATATAAACTATTTTCGTAAATATATAATAAAATAGTGAAAAAGTATTTCTTTCTTTATGATTTCTCTGACATTTGTTGTCTACTCTACATATTTAAATATATGCATAAAATGCAAAATTAGTATAAATGAAAATACATGAACGAACTTTCACGAATATTGCTCGGAATTGCTTTAATATATAAAGTTTATTGTTTGTTTTTTGTTTGTTTGTTTGTTTGTTTTGTTGAAAGAAAGCTTGTAAATGCAAGGCAACTAGTATCAATTTGCTAGCGAGAATCGCAATTTAGGGGAAACCAACTTTTACAAATTAGAGATTATTTTTGTGCACAATTGCGTCCCTTGTACTAAAGAGGCAAAGTTTTTTTTTGAGCAGATAATTACTGTTATCCTCATTATTATAGTATTTCCCTCTCTCTTTATTTACTTTAATCATCTCTTTTCTTTCTAACTAGATTTGTTCCTTTCTTTAATGATCATAATTGTTTTGTTAGTAATCATCATCATTACCACCACCACCACCACCACCACCACCACCATCATCATCATTATTAAAGAACTCCTACAATTAATACATCTTTGTATATCGTTCAATTTGTCTTCTTTACTTTTAAATGAAAAAAATGTTTGTAAACTCAAAGCGTGTCGCAACAACGATAGAGCGAGAATAGTGATGCATGGGAGACAACCTTGTCACAAAAGAAATATTCGCGCAATTGCGTCCCTTGCACTGACGGGGCGGTGATTGTTGGAGAAACTGTTGCTATAAAGACAGATTTGTTTTGTTTATATCAAGTAGGTTTATAATTGTTTCATCGTATAAACTGTTTACGGAAATAAATATCTAAAGAGTGCAGAAACATTTCTTTCAATCACCTGTGTTTACAGACATTAATATTTACGGTCTTTGCTTTTGTTTACAGACATTAATATTTACGGTCATTGCTTTTATTTACAGACACCACCAGTGTTTACGGAAACAACTTACGCGTACATTGTCTCGACATTTACAATTCTTTATTTATTTTTTTATTTTATTTATTTATTTTTTTTTTTGGGGGGGGGGGGGCGCTCGTCATCTGTAATGTGCCAATCAGCAGCATCAAAATGAATTCCTGCTAGAGCTAGGACATAGAGAATCCTCTAGAATTTCACAGGCACTATCAAGCACGTCAGAAAGAACGTTCCCGAATTTTCATGTAGGCTACTCATTATGTTATGGGAATGTTTTGGCTCTTGAACGGAATTCCCCGGAATCAACTTACAACAAACGTTTGCTGATAAGTTTGATGATAATGCTGGATTCCCAAACCAACCTAATCTGGTATTGTTGCCTGAAAGAAAAGGAAACAAAAATGCTTTCTCATAAGCTAACTATGCGCATTTATGACTAGACTTGAGTTATTAAATTCAAAGTGATTAGAATAGAGTACTTTTTCAACAAAGAAAATTTCGGTCCATCCCCATTGGTTGAGGTTGTTATGAACACTGTAGCTATTAGTCAGAAAAAATACCCATCCAGCTGGAACTGGTTTGAATTGCGTCAGCAATTTTCTAGCATATTCTCCACACACACACACACACACAACACACACATACATACACAAACACACACATACATACATACCCTCTCTCTCTCTCTCTCTCGCTCACGCTTTACAAGCTCTTCTGTTACACACACACACACACACACACACAGAGTAAGGGGAATGAATAAGTGTCAACTACGTTTTTCTCTAAAATCATGTTACTTCTCTTACACAGTTTCTATGGTAGGACACTTGAGTCTGAAATGGGGATCTGTTCAATACAAAGAAGGTCTTAATTCCGTTTAGAAGTTATTTTTATATCGTGTAAGCAAGAGATCTGTTTGGAACAGAGTTCTCTGTTTTGTCATCACCTAACTGTCTGTCGGTATAGAATAATATATTTCTTCACAACTTTGTCTGCCTTTCTCCCAGTCTTTACGATTACAATTTTTTCTTACTTTTTCTCCTAGTCATTACAATTACAATTTTTTCTTACTTTTTCTCCCAGCCATTACAATTACATTTTTTCTGTCGTTCTCCCAGTCATTACAATTACAATTTCTTCTTAGTCTTTTCTCCCAGCCATTACAATTACATTTTTTCTGTCGTTCTCTCAGTCATTACAATTACAATTTTTTAATTTGTTTCCTCCCTGTTATTACAATTACACTTTTTTCTCTCCGTCTTTCTCCCAGATAATTACATTTTTTCTCTGTCTTTCTCGTAGATATTATAACTACATTTTTTTCTCTGTCTTTGTCCCAGTTATTATAATTACAATATTGTCTGTCTTTGTACCAGTTATTATAATTACAATTATAGGTCTGTCTTTGTCCCAGTTATTACAATTTGTTCTGAGTCTTTGTCACAATTATTACAAATTACAATTTTGTCTGTCTTTCTCCCATTTATTACAATTACAATGTTTGTCTGTCTTTCTCCCAGTTATTACAATTACAATGTTTGTCTGTCTTTCTCCCAGTTATTACAATTACAATGTTTGTCTGTCTTTCTCCCAGTTATTACAATTACAATGTTTGTCTGTCTTTCTCCCAGTTACTCTATATTGCTGTTTTTTTCTCCCAAGCACCTGGCATGATCATTGTTTCTCTCTCACTCAGTATTATTGCTTTCTTTCTTTCTTTCAAACATTTGTTAATTTCTGCTGTCACACGCATGTAATTAACTTTAAAAATTCTCTTCTGTCACATTTTCAAGAATCTTATATACTGCCTGCCTTCACTCTTGACGTCATTCTCCTTAACCTTTCCTTGACCTCGTTCACTATAGCTATTTATTTTTTTTTACCTTATTCAGTGTAGCTTTTTCTTAACCTTATTTACTATAGTCTTTTCTTTACCTCATTCACTATATCCCTTTCTATAGGCTTTTGCTATTACTTTAGTTCCACGTTCGTTGCTGAAATCAGATCACTATATATTTTATTCTACGAATGTCAGTAGGCTTATGCTTGTGTGTGTGTGTATGCGCGTGCGAGTGTGTAAATACGTGTGTAAGTGTGAAAGACAGGCAGAAAGGAGAGAAAACAATGTGAGGACTAAACAGACGGAGGGAATAGTAAACGATGGACATCAGGAGAAGAGAGAAAGAAGGAGAAATTAAATTGCTGTTGAAGCTGTGCTTCTGCATCGAAGGCAGCTAAGTATCTCTTAGTTTCATTTTGTGTTACCATGGAGATAATCAAAGAGGCCATTTACCTTCCGCTGTGAGATGGACAAATAAAATGTGAATACAAGCAAACGATTTTATGTGTTATGATTAAAGTCTGAGCACTTTAACAACAAGAATGCTTGATCTTTGCCTCGCGAGTTAAGGGACTTTGTTTTAAATTAGACTACACACACTAAAGTGTGTATGTTAGGGGAAAATAAATACAAAGAAATGCATATATATATAGAGAGAGAGCTGTTTATTGATATATATCTTTGTGACGTTTTGCGTCCACATTCTTACAATTTTATTAAATTTATTAAAGATAAACATATCTGAACTCATAACAACATTTTAAAGTTTAATAATAACTTGAGCAATAATAATATTTTGAACTCATTACTTTAAATCATTATAAAAATAGTAATTTCAAACTTGCACATTTTTAACTTCTAACAAATTAATTAGCTCAGTCTTGTGTTTTTCTAACTCTCTCGTTTATGAAATCACCTATCATAACCACCCTTAAGACTGGTATCTTTGAGCTAACTGTTATAGCTTTGGCCACTACAAGAGGACCAATTACATAACCACCCTTAAGACCGGTTCGAGGCCCTTTGGCCTAAGGACGTTAGAGCCGGATATGGAGTCAGCCGTTTGTGTTTGGGAAAATCTGGAGGAGATTAGGAGGTATAAACTCCAAGTGAAATGGAATCTAAGTCAGCCAAAGACAAGAACAAATCTGGATGAAAAGAGTAATTCTCATTCTTAGAATCAAGATAGCAAAATGTAAACTTTCAGAGATTTGTATGAATCATTTATTTCGGTATTGAAAGTAAATATTTTTGAAAGAAATCAGAGCTCTCGTTCATTTGTGAGACTGATTTCTCACCATAGCAACATAACATGTGACGTCATGAGTGAGAACAACACTCCGCATGCGCTGTCCGACATATTGTCTTGCGGTAAATGCATAGTTTGAAAAATTAAACATGCTTTAACATTGCAGTGCGTATGGCTGCACAAACAAAGGACGAACTAACAATGTTCATACACACATACACACACGCACACACACACACACACACACACACACACACACACACACACACACACACACACACACACACACACACACACACACCCACATGCGTTAATAAATTTGGATTTTTATAATTATTATGAATATGAATGCATATGTGTTTGTGTTTGCTGATGTATTTGCTGATCTGTCAGTGCGAATATTAACTGAATTATGGAAACAATTGCTTGTGAAACGAACAGCAGCAAAAACAAAAACAAAATAGACAACTCCTTGTTGTTATTCATGGTAGGTGTTTTTATTCTTGTACACTGAACAAAGTTCAACAGTGATTAAATACCAATACATATCGTCATGGTTCAAATGGGGTGGAACAAGATGGAGGCCCATGGCAATAAAGAATACAAAACGTTAACAATTATAGAAAAGTAAGATGTCGACAATTGTTTCAAGAGAAAATGCTCTTAAATTTGTGCCGATTTATTTATTTTCTAGCATTAATTGAGTAGTCATCAAATTCACCATGCTACAGCAGATTTCCTTTAAACCAAAGTGCGCACGAAAGGGGAAATAATTTATATTGAAAACTGTGGCGAATTCTTTTTTCCTCAAGGGAGAGCATTAGTTTAATTCTGAATATTACTTTACAAGGTTTTGAACAAGACAAAATTTGCAATAAAGTTGAGATGGAAACACAAGAAGAAGTGATGGTACAGGGAGAATGGTTCAAAGGTCATGCAAAGAGTCTGGCACAAAGCCTGTTATCAGGGTCATCATAACTGTTGCTGCTGACAATGATGATGACTTCATTTGATGATGTTGTCTATTGTTTAATATTAACATCAATAATAATAATTGTAATAATATCGGTGAGGACATCAACGACGATAAGGATGTGTAATGTTTTCTATATTGTTGGTTACAATAGTGACATTCTCCTCCCCCCATCCTAAAATGAATATTTGTTGTTTACATGCATAAAGTCCCCCCCCCCCCGCCAATTCCAAACGTCAGAAATACAGAAATCCTGTCTAGTCTTGTGTACAAAGGCGACATCGTGTATATTGTTAGTACGGCTAGCTCACTGCCGGCAGTTATGTGACAAGCGACACATGACAAATGATACATGACACATGACACATGACACATGACAAATGACAAATGACAAATGACAAATGACACATGACACATGACAAATGACACATGACAAATGACACATGACAAATGACAAATGACAAATGACACATGCTTGTGTGTTAAAGAAAGTCGCAGGCCAGGCAGAAACCACCACGCATCTTAACAATTAGTTGTTATGCTTTTGCTGTGTACAAGTCAGGACTAAACGCACGAAAAGGTTGAGACAGCACAATGAATTCCATGACGACCAACCGTGACACAGATTTTTGGAAAGGTTACAAGTCAGAAATAATAACCACATTCTGCATCAGCATGTGTGCATGAACTGGGCGCCCGCTTTGTAAAAACAAACAACCAACCACACAAAATACTGTGCACCAAGATGGACTGAGAGTGAACTGACTTCCTGCATGCGCGCGACTCATTTGACACACTTCCGGTTAAGCCAGACATGTGACCCACAGCGCCTCAAACTAATTGTTAGACACGCGGATCTAATGAGCTAGGCAATAGAATATTAGACCAGACATTACCTTATGCAACAAGAGAGCTTTCTGAAATCTTGACCACTTCAGGAATTAGTCTTTTAATCTCAATTTTCCACTCTGAAAGTCAAATTATTATTAATTTCTAATTATGGGAAGTTATCTGCTAAACGTAGATTTATTTATTTTTTTTTACTTTGATTAGTAGGTATATATAACAAAACCACGTCAATCTTTAATGGTGGAAAATAAAATTTTCCTTTCAAACAAACAAACAAACAAAGAAACAGACTAACACCAACAATTTATTTTTATTTCATGATCCTAAAAGGGACGTAATTAAACCATTTAGTGCTTCAAATATATTTTAAGAATGGGAAGAGCAGCAAATAATGAATGACATTGACGATATTGCTTTACAATTACGTTTACGTATACGTGCGTGCAAAATTCACTCAGAAAGTTTGACGTAACTCCAAACTTCACTCCGGCACGCCCTGGAGTTACAGTAGGCAGGTAACGCTGTATTGATTTGTACGTTACGTTGTTACACCGCATTTGTTTTAATATTGCCAGTAAATAAATAAGGAAACAACCAGTTAAACTGAATTTTATCGTTCAAAAAGAAAGAGCAAGTAAAGAAGGGTAAATTACTAAATGTCGGTTCAAAGTTATCTCTCTTTACTATCGTACTCACGCACGCACATTAGTACACGCATTCAGTACCTAGCAGACACTTCACACGGATTCGTTTACATGCCGTGAGTAAACGCTTGACAGTTTATGTAAATGTCTAGTTGTACAAATCGGAAATGGAAAGCACAAAGAGTAAAAAGAAAATAACAAAATGTGTCACCTTACGATAGGCAAAAACTAGGCAGAACTTACGATAGGCAAAAACTAGACAGAACTTACCATAGGCAAAACTAGGCAGAACTTACGATAGGCAAAACTAGGCAGAACTTACGATAGGCAAAAACTAGGCAGAACTTACCATAGGCAAAACTAGGCAGAACTTACGATTGGCAAAACTAGGCAGAATTTTGTCTTTTTGATAATATTATTCCACCTCACCCGTGACGTCATCATTGATAAGATGTTACCAATTTTACCACATCTATTTATGACGTTTTTTATTTCCACAGAAAAGCTGGTCAGGTAAATGTAATTAGAATGACGATGTCATCGAAGAGCAAAAGTTTGTATAAAAATTTATGATAGTAATCAACATCATCAGACGAACACGATGATATTAAAACAATACTGCATATACATAAATATGCATAAGTAGATGAACATATAGGTCATGAACTGAAAATGAATACACACACTTTATAAGAAGTTATAAATGAAATATGAAAATTTAATAAATGTACATTACATTTACAAACACTAATATATAATATACGGTATCCTCATACTTATGACGCTAGTATTTATAATATAGTAATAACAACAAACATGATGCAATGACTGGACTAGAAAAGTACTCCGGGAAGGAAAAAAGAAAGGAAGAGAAAAGAAAAAAAAGGAACTAAAATGATTTCTAAAGAAATAAACATGTTTCATCACTCTCCTCATGGCTTGTCTGTAACCTAAAGTTAACGGGCAAAAAGTCAGTTCATGACTTGTAGGTAACCTAAAGTTAAAGGGCAAGAAGCCAGTTCATGGCTTGACTGTAACTTAAAGTTAACGGGCAAGAAGCCAGTTCATGGCTTGACTGTAACTTAAAGTTAACGGGCAAGAAGTCAGTTCATAGCTTGTCTGTAACCTAAAAAAATGGGCAAGAAGCCAAATCATGGCTTGTCTATAACTTAAAGTTAATGGGCAAGAAGCTAGCTCATAGCTTGTCTGTAACTTAAAGTTAACGGGTAAGAAGCCTGGTCATCATGGCTTGAAGAAAACTTTATCCTCAAACATGGTATTCTCAGGCGTGAGGCACACCAAATGAAGCTTGTGTGGCATTCAACGTTTCACAAATTAAACCATTTGAGACAAAGTAGAATTTGACGTTTTACAAATCAAACCATTGAGACAAAATAGAATTTGACGTTTTACAAATCAAACCATTTGAGACAAAGTAGAATTTAACGTTTTACAAATCAAACCATTTGAGACAAAGTAGAATTTGACGTTTCACAAATCAAACCATTTAAGACAAAGTAGAATTTAACATTTTACAAATCAAACCATTTGAGACAAAGTAGAATTTGACGTTTCACAAATCAAACCATTGAGACAAAGTAGAATTTAACGTTTTACAAATCAAACCATTTGAGACAAAGTAGAATTTGACGTTTCACAAATCAAACCATTGAGACAAAGAATTTGATGACACAAATGAGGGTCAATGAATAATAAGTACATAAAGATTATATATATGTGTTATTAAAGGCAAATTAACCTCTAATCCATATTTAAAAAATATATCTACCATAGTCGACATTATTACACGTTTGTCGTACAGTTAAAGACGAAGTGAAATCTTCAACATTGTCATAACATCTTAATTCGCATTTACATACAAAATCGTGCAAACATGCATACACACACACTTATAGACTTTCTATCTCATAGTCACACACACACGCACGCACACACACACACACACACACACACACACACACACACACACACACACACACAAGCGCGCACTAAGTTTCGTTTCACAGCTGAACATTTTACTTAAATTACACATAGTTTTAGTGAGTCCAATTGTTTGTGAACACACAAAGGACAGCTTTTCAAAAGGCGCCATATTCGTATGCTGTCTGTCATTCTGATAAAAAGAAAATGTCCCAAAACAGTCGATAAACACACGGAAAGGCAAAATCGACATCAATCGTATCTGTAGAATTTAAACAAAGAAATACAATCCAAAGACATTTTTCTTTTTCTATTTTTTCGTTCCCGCTTCCCTCCTGGAGTGACACAAGCAATGCTGACCTTCACGCGATTTCAAGGTTGTCGAACTCTTTCATTTGACGCGGCGCGAGAAAACAGCAACAACAGCAAAAGTGAAAAGAACGCAAAGTAATAAAGTCGCACTTATGGACACGCGTTAAGGTACGTAGGAAGTTTTGACTGACTACTAACCGCTAATTAAGGTACGCAGGCAGTTTTGGCTGACTACTTACCGCTAATTAATCTTTATGCTGGTTTGTTTCGTTTACCGAATAAAATTGTATCTTTTCTTGAATTCGCACTAACTGCTTCTGTTTTTCTCAAACTTCCTGACGTACAATTGGTCGCATTCCCCCGCCCATCCATTTGACTCATTATACGATGAATCGTGTGCGTAGTTGGATTCTCTTTACTCTCTTGCTCACTGAGTTTCTGTTTATTTATCATGGTTTAGTGCTGTTGTTATAGTATATTATTCACTGAATTTTTATGTTTTCTTAGTCTGTTGCTCATGGGTTGCTTTTGCTGCTTCTCTTTATAATTAATACTCACTTACTAATTTTGTTTCTTTCTTACTAATCACGTTTGTGACTTTGCTCTTTCGCTACTGTTTAGAATTCTTTCTAATTCACTACTCATTACTTTAATTGATTACTCATTACTACTTTGTATGTGACTCTTTCATTATAATTTAGAAGTCCTTTTTAAATGATTACACATTACTTTAATTGATTACTCATCACTACTTTGTATGTGAATCTTTCACTATAATTTAGAAGTCCTTTTTAAATGATTACTCATTACTTTAATTGATTACTCATTACTACTTTGTATGTGACTCTTTCACTATAATTTAGAAGTCGTTTTAATTGATTACTCAATACTTTAATTGATTACTCATTACAACTTTGTATGTTACTCTTTCACTATAATTTAGAAGTCTTTTTAAGTGATTAATCATTACTTTAATTGATTACTCATTACTACTTTGTATGCGACTCACTATAATTTAGAAGTCTTTTTAAATGATTACTCATTACCACTTTGTATTTGACACTTTCACTATAATTTAGAAGTCTTTTTAATTGATTAATCATTACTTTAATTGACTACTCATTACTACTTTGTATGTGACTCTTTCACTATAATTTAGAAGTCTTTTTAATTGATTTATCTTTGTCTATCTTTAGTCATTAGCCAAGTGAATTCTGTTGCTTATCTAATCATTACCCATCTAAAGCTCTTGTCTATCTTTGGTCATTACGCAATGAATACTGATGTCTTTCTGATCATCAGCCAATGAATACTCTTGTCTCTATTTGGTCACTACCTAGTGAATACTATTGTCTTTCTGATCATTACCCAATGAATACTATTGTCTTCCTGATCATTACCCAATGAATACTATTGTCTTCCTGATCATTACCCAATGAATACTATTGTCTTTCTGATCATTACCCAATGAATACTCTTGTTCATCTTTAGTCATTACACTGTGAATGCCAATGCTTTTTCTCGTTTTGCTGTACTGACTATTGTCTGGTGTAAAACCTTTGTGTACTGACTATTGTCTGGTGTAAAACCTTTGTGTGTTTTGTTCTTACAAAACTACTAAAAAAAATGGGCGTTCTGTTTTCGCTCGCGTTAATCATTTCAAGCAATGTCTTGAATTTCTGCAAATCATGTAATTCAATTATCTCGAATGATTGCTTGTATATCCTTGTTATTATATTATTTTCATTACACAGCTGAAAAATGTACATATAAAGTAGTCTACTGCAACCTAACCTATTTGATAATAAAAATAGAAGGATTAGCTTTTGCAGATCGCAGGCTGGACTCCATTTATCATTACCTGTAATGCTGTTATTTGAGTGGGGTTACAGTCTAACTGCTCTAACATGACCTTGAAATACAATTATATGAGTGGAGTTACAGCTTATCATTACCTGTAATACGATTATATGAGAGGGGTTACAGTTTATCATGACCTTGAAATGCTATTATATGAGTGCGGTTACAGTTTATCATGACCTTGAAACACTATTATATGTGGGGTTACAGTTTATCATATCCTTGAAATACTATTATATGTGGGGTTACAGTTTATCATGACCTTGAAATGCTATTATATGAGTGCGGTTACAGTTTATCATGACCTTGAAATACTATTATATGTGAGGTTACAGTTTATCATATCCTTGAAATACTATTATATTAGTGGGGTTACAGTTTATCATGACCTTGAAATGCTATTATATGAGTGCGGTTACAGTTTATCATGACCTTGAAATACTATTATATGTGAGGTTACAGTTTATCATATCCTTGAAATACTATTATATTAGTGGGGTGATAGTTTATTGTTACATGTAGCACGTTTATATGAGAGGGTTGCAGTTTATCATAAGTAATACTATTATATGAGTGCAGTTACAGTTTATCATGAAAATGAAATACTATAATACGAGTGGGTTAGAGTTTATCATTACATGTAACACTATTATATGAGAGGGTTACAGTTTATTATCTGTATCATTATTATAAGAGTGGGGTTATAGGTTATCATTACATGTAACACTATTATATGAGTAGGGTTACAATTTATCACTACCTGTAACACTATTATATGAGTGCGATTACAGTTTATCGTTACCTGTAACAATAATATATGAGAGGGTTACTGTTTATCAGTACCTGTACCACTAATATATGATAGGGTTACTGTTTATCAGTACCTTTAATATTATGAGTGCAATTACAGTTTATTGTTACCTGTAACACTCTTGTATGAGTGGGATTACTATTTACCATTACCTGTACAATTATTATCGTGAGTGATGTCACAGTTATTTTTAAACTGAACTCTACCATTTCTTGCAGTTCGAAGGCCGCACTTCTTGTTAAAAAAATTGTTACAAAATTTTAATCATTATTTCATTGATATTTAGATATTATTACTCGCAACAGATAACAAATTAGAAAGCCCTTCGATATTTTACATAATTTAGATGTTTAAAATTTTCTTTATGGTGTCTGATACCAGAAATTTCTGCGATTAGATTAAAAGAGTGGTATGCATTTTACTTTATACTCATCGTCTATGACGAAATGATTTTGAGTTGTGTAACTGTTGCAGCAAGAGAATTTTATTGCTGTGCAAAAATTTTTATTTTTGATCCCTTTGTCAGTAACTTCTATTATAATCCAAATGCAAAATGTTTATTAGAAAAACAAGAATTAAAAAATCTGCAGTCTGTTTAAGCGGTACACATGTTTATATATAACTATCTAAATTGATTGTGTGTGTGTATGTGTGTGTGAGTGTTATATTTGCAATATATTCTACTCTTTCTTGCAGAGCACGACAACAACCCCATTCTTTAAGACTCTACTGCCGGTCATGCGCAGAGCACTACTTCGACTGCATTTTGATTTTATCTACGGAAAGTGCAATTCTGGCATTTCCGTTTCATCATCAACGTGTCGGCCACGTGACCCAATCTGTGGTTTCTTATGCGGCGTCTTCTGTTTATCACTGGAGGAGGTGCGTTCTAGTCAGGAGACAAACGGCCTGATTTTAGTATTACGTAGTTGTCTTCTCTTCGACATGAGCTCCATCAGCATGAAGATGCTGATGACAGCCACGACGGCAAAAATAGCCACCGAAAGGGAGATAATTACCGCGAAAAGCGGCATTTGCGACTCTTCATCTTCGTAGTCGAAGAAATCTGGGATTGGAGCCGGGTCATCCATCGCTCGCTGCAGGTCTCGACTGCGAACGGTTCTGGAATTGATGTCGCTCACGCAATCCGATGACGTGTCTTCATCGATTGTCCCGTCCAGATCATCGTCTGTCATGTTTTCTATTTCTTCGTCAATGACACCGTCGCAGTCATTGTCGAGCCCGTCTCCTAGACCTCCATTAGCCATGATATTCGGTACGCATGCGCCGTACAGTCTCGCCAACCGGATTCCGGAAGGATGAAACGTGACAGAGGTCATATCGAGTCGAAAGTGGAGATAACTCTCATTCGTGCTGACGCAAATGTCTTTAACAGTGACTGACGTTTCTCTGGCTGTCTGAGAGATTTCCCCAATCGAATTCTTCAGCGCGTCCAGAAGAGTAGTGACATTCGGAGGTGACGTGGGCAAAACTGAAGTCGCTGATTGCGTTTGCAGGTCGCAGGGCTGGGAGTTCCAAAACGAGGGGCAGAGAAGTCTGCACGGTTCCACGCTACTTTCCACAGCGCACCGAAAAAACTGCTCGACTGGAGGCACAAAGAAGGCGTTCACGTGCTCGGGAGAGGTTGTCCCCTCTTGCCTCGGGCGACAGATATCGATGACGGCAAACACAAGGATGGGTGACGAGGACAACAGCCACATGAAACCGTTTCTGCTTTGACCATGATGCAAAGGGTGCTCGAAAACGAGGCTCGTGTTTGCGAAGAGCGTATATTGACTGGAGGCGGATGTGTTGGTGCTGTCCCATCGGATTTTGAGTGTTGAATTTGTGTAACCTGTAAATAACAAATTGAGATAATGAAATAAATTAAACCTAACGTAATTAAGAATTGAAGGAAGATATATGTGCGTGTGTGTGTGTGTGTGTGTGTGTGTGTGCGTGCGTGCGTGTGTGTGTGTGTGCGTGCGTGCGTTTATGTGTGTGTGTGTGGGTGCATGTGTGTGTTTGCGCGCGCGAAAGAAAAAAGAAAGGGATGGATAGAAAGATAGACAGACAATAAGACATAAAAGATCTAGGATTAAAAATATGTCTCAATCTAATGTACTGTGTATCATGAAAAAAAACTTTAAAAAATATATAATTCATAGGCTAAAAAAGAACGTAAAATTTAGTTCCTCTGCCTTAAGAAGAAGGAAACATTTTTAAAATTCAGTTACTAGATCTTGGTTAACAATTGTGTAAGCTTCTAATGGCGTAAAAACGTTTCGAAGATTTTTCTGCGGTAGTAAAGCAGCAAATGGGATTTAGAGAAGGGCACACGTGATGAATTGAAACAAGAAACGTCGTTTTATTTGCCGACCATCTTAACAAACTGCCTTTCGAGTTTCAAAATCGAACGCTACCTCTGGGATGTTTTCTTAGTTACTATAGAGACGAATATCTCATTAAGCACAATGAGTCTTGGAAGTCTTATAAATCTTAGATTACTGCCAATACCTGTTTGGGGAAAAGACCTTTTGGGTGGGTCACGTAATCCGCTGTAATGAAAGCGAGAGAACGCGACAATCGAAGGCTAATAATAACTGTGTAGGTACAGACCGACAGTCAAAGGCTAATAATAACTGTGTAGGTACAGACCGACAGTCAAAGGCTAATAATAACTGTGTAGGTACAGACCGACAGTCAAAGGCTAATAATAACTGTGTAGGTACAGACCGACAGTCAAAGGCTAATAATAACTGTGCAGGTACAGACCGACAATCAAAGGCTAATAATAACTGTGTAGGTACAGACCGACAATCAAAGGCTAATAATAACTGTGTAGGTACAGACCGACAATCAAAGGCTAATAATAACTGTGTAGGTACAGACCGACAATCAAAGGCTAATAATAACTGTGCAGGTACAGACCGACAATCAAAATTAATAATAACTGCAGGTACAGACCGACAATCAAAGGCTAATAATAACTGTGCAGGTACAGACCGACAATCAAAGGCTAATAATAACTGTGTAGGTACAGACCGACAATCAAAGGCTAATAATAACTGCAGGTACAGACCGACAATCAAAGGCTAATAATAACTGTGCAGGTACAGACCGACAATCAAAGGCTAATAACAACTGTGTAGGTACAGACCGACAATCAAAGGCTAATAATAACTGTGCAGGTATAGACCGACAATCAAAGGCTAATAATAAATGTGTAGGTACAGATCAACAATGAAAAGCTAATAATAACTGTGCAGGTACAGACCGACAATCAAAGGCTAATAATAACTGTGTAGGTACAGACCGACAAACGATAGGAGGCACAACAGGCGCGCAAATAATGCGTACAGCAGTGAATAATTAGATCACAATTAACATTTTTCATCATCGCGCTGACAATTCCAACCATTGTAATTTTCATTTCACTGTCTAGCTCGTTTGCCTAACGAGCAATAATTCCGAGAAGTTATCTCCCTTGCTTTTATTGTCCTTGTTCGCTGAAGAGCCACTTTAGTTTATATGTCTAACGTTGTTGAAACGAGAATCAATTCTTTTCCCTTGACGCAGCGCAACGTTCTTACTTTCGACAGGAAAAAAAAAAAGAGAAAAATTGTCTAACAGGTATTGTCCAGTACTTCAAAGATTAAAAATAAAATGCGGCAAATCTAAACTGCACTGATTTATCTCGGAATTTTAGGTCCTGTCAGATTTAGTTTCGGGTGTGTTGATACGGGTAGAGTCGACTGACAACATGCGCGCCCCACGGTTTGTGCGTTGTACGAGTACACTTTGCTGTGCAGCACTTTGGTAATTAACTCGTAAAGACCGACTGCACAATGTTTATCATTTTATCTTACGTCGGCCATCATGACGACAGTAATGTTTCTTGCCTTAAACAAAATTACGCCGGTTGGAAAGGATGAACGGATATATAAACAGAAGGGTTGGCAGACTAAACAATTGGCAGAGGTTCCTTTTACGGTGACTCGTTCTCAATTCATCAGTAATTATCATCAGTAAAATTATCATCAGCATAATGGAAAACGATATTTCGTTAAAAAGCAAACAGAAACACTGTGAGGCAAATGAAAAAGTAAATAAACAAAACAAAACAAAAATACAACAACATAGGATGCTGAGAGTTAACGATTTTAGTTCGTAGAATGTACATTGTGCAGCAGTTATGTACACGTCTCCTGCATCGCTCTCCAAAAACTTTTCTGCTTGACATTTGAACTTTAAAATTACTTTTTGTTTTTGAGTCGAGAACAACATTCTTGAACTGCACCACTATCGAATTGCGTACTAATTCCGTAATGTAAACATCGCTTAGTTACAAAAAAAAGCTTAATTATATTGTCTCCCCCCAACACACACACACACAACAAACACAGAACATACACACAACATATACACAGCATACACACAACACACACAATACACACAACATACACACAACACACACAACATACACACAACACATACAACACACACACAACATACACACAACACACACAACATACACACAACACACACAACATACACACAACACACACACAACACAATTACACAATTTTGTTTGTCTATGGACGTTACACTTTTGAGTGACTAGACACTACCGAAAATATTTTCGTTAACAGTCCTCCTCCTCTACCAAAGAAATAAAATGTATTTTAAAAAATCGATGATTGACATGTCCGTCACGACTTCCTGTCTCGTAGGTCTACTGCAGGAAGTCCACAACTTCTCGAGAGCTCTGAGCAGTCTGCTCTCCCTTTGGTCGTGCCATGAGTATTGTGACAGTAAAGGCTCCCCCCAGGATGTCATCTTCTGTCGTATGACCTGTCATTTTCTCTGGTAATTCCATTTTAATGTTCCATGGCCCTTCCATTTGTTTGTGGTTTGGTTTAGTTGTTGTTGTTGTTGTAGTTGTTGAACAATTTTGAAATAAGATGCGTTTTTCAAGAACCTGGCTGTGTACGAAGACTGAAGAACCATTGATTTAAATTGATTGGCTCCCGCGCATACATCTTGACATCGGGAAGGTGTCTGTCATATTAATAGCGTTGAACGAAGTGGAGAAAACTGCAGTCTATGCAAAGAGTTATCTTTCCATTAAGTATTCAATATATAGGTGGGTGCATTGTGTGTGTGTGTTTGTGTGTGTGTGTGTGTGCGTGCGTGCGTGAGCTGTGTGTGTTTGTATATGTGTGTATGAGTATGTGTGTGTTTATATATGTGTGCTTGTATTTGCACGTGCGTTTTGTATGTTTGTGTGTGTTTATGTGTGTATTTGTATATGAGTGCTTGTGCACGTGTGTTTGTGCATATGTATGAGTGTGGTGTGTGTTTATGTGTATTTATTTGTGAATGCGTGTGTTTGTGTATAAGGCATGCGTGTGACAGAAGACGAGCCATAGAGAGCAGTTTACAACTACCATAAGACGTGACGGGTTATGATCTTTAACGACGAGTGACACTCGTTAACACAATGTCTCGTATTCGTTCTGTGAGTTTTTTTAAATTTTCAATTTAATTAAAAATAAAACTACTGTAATATGAACTAATGTTACTCTTTATTTAACATATATGTCGCAGTGTATTGCATTCCAGTTTTTTGTAAACTCCATGCCAGAAACAACATCAGCATTGGCACGTGGAACATCAGAACATTACGAACGCCTGGAAAGGTAGAGGAACCGACACATGAAATGAACAGATGCCATTGGACCATCCTGGGACTGCGCGAAGTACGTTGGAAGAAATTTGGGGAAACATCAACACAGGACAGCCATAAAATATATACTCTGGTAGATATGATAAAGATGAAACGTTGTAAGATTTCATGTGCACATAGACATCGTGGACAATGTCATGAGCTGTCGGCCAGCCTCCAGCAGGCTTATCACCAAACGCTTGAAGGCAGCCCCTCTCATTAACACTATTGTATAAACTTACACTCCAACTGCAGACCATGATGATGAAGAAATAGAGGACTTCTACAACCAACTGCAAGATGTGCTGGACCAGATCACAAAGAAAGACATTTTTGTGGTGCAAGGAGATTGGAATGCTAAAATAGGAGAGGATGCCATTGAGAAGTGGAAAGGCACATGTGGATGCTACTGTAATACAGAGACAAACGACAGAGGCGCAAGGCTCCTAGAATTTGCTAGCTCTAATTATCTGAAGCTGATGAACATGTTTGGTCCACATAAAACATCCAGAAGATGGAACTGGCATAGCCCGAATGGAGAAGACCATAACCAGATTGATTATATCATGGTGAAGAGGCCAATGTAACCATTGCCTAGACAAGAAGCTTCCCAGCTTTACTTGTCAACATCCCTGACCTGTGTTATAACTGGGTTAAAAGATTATAGTGTGGGGGCTTAATAATTAATAAGACGGGTGGTATAGGTCTTTGTAGAGGGTGTTCACCATTCTGTTTTGGACATGTATCAGGTCAGATTATTTTTTAGTGTTCATTACCAATACTAGGAATTTAATCTGGGGAGAGTGCAAGGGGTACTCTTTCAGTCCATCACCCATAAATTGAGAGGTGCAAAATAATCACAGGTGTAGGGGAATTAATTTTCTCGTAATTAAAGAGTCTCTCTTGTAACAATATACAAATACCTGTTGCAGTATGTAATGTGTGTCAAAACTTAATTCAAGTGATATTATTAGTGAACAATAATTCTTCGACAACAAGAGGTCCATCAAGCAATATACAATCCCAACACCCTTAGATAGCATCTATTAAGACACACTAAATAGCATCTATTAAGACACACTAAATAGCATATATTAAGACACACTAAATAGCGTCTATTACGACACCCTAAAAGACAAGCAAAAGAAACACAGTGAAATGTTGACATTGAAGAAGTATGCAAGAAAACAATACTGCAAATATATATTAACCGAAGAACAGCAAAAGTTAGAAAAATAGTTTCACAGGCAACAAGTTACATAGCGATAGACACACACACACACACACACACAAACCCCTATATATACAGCCCTATAAATCAGCAAACAACTAAAAACATCAAAATATAACGCGCGTCACACACTCATAGGACACATCTACACCAGAAACTACACAGACACGCCTACACCAGAAACCTTTACACCCAAAACATGTACACCAGGCACATCTACACTAGAAAACACAGAGACACGCCTACACCAGAAACCTTTACACCAAAAATATGTACACCAGCACATCTACACCAGAAAACACACAGACACGCCTACACCAAAACCTTTACACCAAAAACATGTACACCAGGCACATCTACACCAGAAAACACACAGACACACCTACACCAGAAACCTTTACACCAAAACCATGTACACCAGGCACATCTACACCAGAAGCAAGATAGTCCGATGTCTAGCACTGGACACAAAATCCACAAAAGTCAAGATCTAGAAGATCTCAGTTATCGCATATGCAATAACATCTTGAAGCAACTGAACACACGCTGTACAGATATCTTTGTCTAGATGAAGCAGAATACATTAGACAGCACAATGAACTGGAACAAAAATCAGTTATAGAATTCTGTGAGAACTATGGCATCAAAACGCCAGAAACAGCATAGCTGCAACAGTCAATACCAGTCAAAGAAAATATTGTAGAACTTCGAAATAAGAACAGATCGAGTTATCCACGCCCCGTAGACCGGATATTGTAATTAGCTTAATAAGTCCTTGTTGTTGTGCCAGATAACAGAAAGATAAAGCAATCAATACAGAAAACGATTTTTAAAATACCAGGATCTCAAATTAGAAATCCGGATATTATGGGATGTAAGTGTTGAAGTGATAATCATAGTTATAAGAGCATGAGAAAATAATTGTAAATGAACAAGAGGTTATCGAACTAACAGTAATCTAC
This sequence comes from Sinotaia quadrata, assembly GCA_028829895.1. NCBI lineage: Eukaryota > Metazoa > Mollusca > Gastropoda > Architaenioglossa > Viviparidae > Sinotaia > Sinotaia quadrata. Next base: position 8,490,196 of record CM054184.1, read on the forward strand.
GGACTTCACCCACTCCTAGAAGCAACACTCTTTGGAAGTGCCATCATTCTCCGCAAAACCTTGGATCTCCAAGAGTCAAGGCAAAATATCAAGTTCAAAGCTGGCAATGTCAACATTAACAAAACTGAGAAATGTCAACATTAACAAAACTGAGAAATGTCAACATTAACAAAACTGAGAAATGTCAACATTAACAAAACTGAGAAATGTCAACATTAACAAAACTGAGAAATGTCAACATTAACAACACTGAGAAATGTCAACATTAACAACAATACTAATACTACTTTTGGTGATGAAGATTATGATGATGAGGATGATATCTGTGATACTACTACTATTAAATTGTATTAGTAATTCTAGTGGCAAGTTGAAATGATAAAGACACATTATGGTTTACTTATTTTACGTATTATAGACATTATAAAGACACATTATGGTTTACTTATTTTACGTATTATAGACATTATAAAGACACATTATGGTTTACTTATTTTACGTATTATAGACATTATAGACGAAAGAACAGTTCCGGAAACTGCCCGATGAGGAATCCTCTGGAATAATATCGCCAAGTTTCTGCTGCCAACGGCATGCACATTCTTAATCATCAGGTGGTTTAACTTCCCTAACAATTTTTTTTTGGGTAATCCATTTAGTCTTCACGATCGCTGGGTATTTACACAGGCCCAGCTGTCAGGCTTTAACTGTGAATGCTGATTGAAGAAGATGAACTTGTTTGATCTTTTGTTCAATACGCATGCGCATGTAAACCTTCTTTCATCAAGGCTAGAACTCATTTGTCATACTGTGGCACTGCAGCACTCCAGGGGAATTCTGAACTATTTATTTTTTTTAAAAGTCCATGCTACGAATACAATGAAGCATTATGTGACTGTGTATATGTGCTTGTGTGTAGGTGCGTGTGTTGGTATGTGAGTGAGGGAGAGAGAGTGAAAGAGAGATAAAGAGAAAAAAGACAAATATCCAAATATGCAAATAATGTGTTAATTTATTATTACTATTGATGTTGCTGTTGTTTTTGAGGGTCAAAAGTAGTGGAGGGCTGCAGGCACTAACTTCTCCATTGAGAAATTTGTGGGCTAAGAGCTCACTTAACCAAAGGGCTTCTTCCCGTCCATGCATTCTCCACTAGCACACCTTCATTAGCACACCTCCATTAGCACACACCCACTAGCACACCTTCATTAGCACACCCCCATTAGCACACCTCCATTAGCACACCTCCTTTAGCACAACTCCATTAGCACACCTTCATTAGCACATCTCCTTTAGCACAACTCCATTAGCACACCTCCATTAGCACACCTTCAGTATACACACCATTATAAATATCCTAAACAGAATGTGTTCACAGTCACGTGATAGGGAATCCACATTGAATGTGGAAATATTACAAATCAAATTCTGATCAAGGGTTTTTCAGTGTTCCATATAAATGATTGACAATTAACGGCTCTCATGCCTCACGTGTCACTAATGGGTACTGGTGAATCTTCAACAGTACTACAGCATTACATCTGTCAGGTGTTTGCCTTCTGAGGTATGTTACAGTACATGCAGAACCTTTACTGGCTTATTTGTTTGTTTCTGATAACTTACATCCACGATATGTATATGTTTCTCCCCATCCCCCCCCCCCCCAAGAGTTTTGCCATTTTGATTCGCACACCGCTATATTACTTGACCTTTGCCCTTTAACATTTGACGCAACGAAGCCCTATTAAAACCTTAGAGTACAATTATTGCGTAAAAGGATAATACTTTGAAGGAGATCCGTAGTTCTTAAATAGCGATTTAATCAAATTCCTCGAATTTAAACTTTAAAGTGTGAATAAATATAAAATAAACTTTACAAAATAATAAATAAATTTAAAAAATAAATAATTAAAAAAATAGTTTATAAAAAAACTTAAATGCGAATGTCATACGAGCAGTACAAGCATCACACACACAAAACATACACGGAGACACGCGGACAAGGAGATACACACATATGGAGACACACACACACGGAGACACACACACACACACAGATACACACACAATACACACACAAATACACACACACAAGAAGACACACAGACACCACACAAACACAGACACACACAGACACACACGTACACACTTTTAAAAAGTAAATACGATTTTGAATCTAGACGTTAACAAATATATTGTAGTACCTGCAACCACGTACTTGACAGCGCAAAAGACTTCCAGGCATGGAACATAAAACTGCTTTCCGAACGACGACAATGGTAAAACCATCTCCGCAGCAGAAACTCTGGCCTGGTCGCTGCCTTCTAAACCACTGCTGCCAGTGCCAAACTCGTGCTTTGAACCACCCGTACCAGAGCAGTTGCTGCTGCAGTTCACAGCACCTTGAACGTCAGTGAGCGACGTTGTAGACGACGAGGTCGATGACGATAGCGATACGTACTTGACGAGCACCAACACGCCAACTGGTTTGTTGGACTGGAGGAAGACAGTGCGGCTACCCGGTTGATGAAAAGAAAATGTCTGCATGGCAGACGAAAGAAAATATTCCGATTTTATCGAAGCGGTATCATCACCCACAGGAAGAACTGTGGTGCCATTCTGAAGAACAGCATTATTTATAGATGATGACGTAGTGACGTTCGGCTGTTCTGTGTAATTTCTGTCGTTGGCGAGGGGTTCAGAGGTTTCTGAGACTGTGGCAGTGCCCTTGCTTCTTTTGAAGCTAACGGTGTTGTTGAGATTTGCTGACGTCATTTGGCTACTTCCAGCAGCACTGCTGGAGGAGTTCCGGTCTGAGTTGTTTCGTGGTAAGGTGACGTCTGGGTATACCGTGGTCTCTACGGTCGTGTTTGTGTAAATTGAGTAGAAAGTAACAGTCTGTTCATCAGAGTCGCTGACACGAAGATCTGGCACGAGGTAATCATTGGAGAGTGTTTCCACCGGAAGTATGGTCATCACATCACTTCCGTTGGTGGCGCGTGCGTATGCAGACACTTCATGAGTGCTAGAGATGTACAAACCTGCAACAGTAACATCAGACAAGCACACCATAAAAATAAAATTATGACTTCAAGGAAACGTACAATCAAAAATGTATTATAATTTTGTGTGATTAAAATAGGATTGAAAGTTGGATAATATTCAATTATAACATCTGTAACAGGGGAGTTAAGTCTACTAGATACTATTTACTAACCAGCACACCCCATAGTACCTTCTTACCAAAATCCAGGGGGAACAACTTACCAACCAGCATACCCCATAGTACCTTCTTACCAAAATCCAGGGGAGTGGACTGTCTTCCCATTTACAGCACCTACTCTACTTAGTTCCTTGACTTGAACCCCCACCTCGCTGATAGACTCCTTTCATCACACTGGGGAGTCAATGACGTGAGAAGACACTGCTACATCGCAAACACATAATACTACCCTGACATCGCAAACACATAATACTACCCTGACATCGCAAACACATAATACTACCCTGACATCGCAAACACATAATACTACCCTGACATCGCAAACACATAATACTACCCTGACATCGCAAACACATAATACTACCTTGACATCGCAAACACATAATACTACCTTGACATCGCAAACACATAATACTACCCTGACATCGCAAACACACAGATAGTTAGAGTGAGACATAACAAAACTCAAATATTGAATTTGACTATAACACAACCTTTAAATAAGAAAAAAAATATTTTAATGAAATTTAGAAATGAAAAGGCCTCTACAAAATACAGGCAGTAAACAGAAGAACAAAATATAAATCAAGCAATATTTTTTAAAGCAAACTCCAGAGTGAAGTCAAAAAATTAAATATATTCAAAAATCATACATTGATATATCAAGGCAAAAATCTGTGGTATAACATTCCCCTCTATTAATTCATACTATTTAAATTAAAGGTAGGTGATATGACTACACATGAGCCAGAGATGATATCATTGTGGTGATATATGACAGACAAGATAATTACAAGCAACACACACACAAATGCTGACTCTCAGCCCTCTACTGACCCAATCCATATGACTGCATTGAGCAAGGATGAAAAAGGCGAGACAGTTACAAACAATACAAAACTGCTGACTCTCAGCTCTCCACAAACTATCCCAGAAACTGCGACGGCAGATACTCTCTACACAATGGTTGTACATGGAAGACCCAAAACAGCCCACACTCTAGGTACACACACACACAAAAAATCAAGACTGCAAAGCTATCATCAAAGGCAATACACAAATGCTGATTCTCAGTTCTCTACAAACTTATCTTCCAATACAGAAATTGAAATTTAACACATTACCTTACAAATGACCCCTCTCACTCTACAGCTGGCCACTCTGTTTCAAAACATTCTGGATCAAGACTGCACTATGATTACTTCAAAACAAAATCACCAGATAAGAAAGATCAGGAATTTTACACTCTTCAGTTTGAGCTACACTGCTATCCAAACTGAGCAGTAGGCAATTGAACCACAAGCGAAAACATGGACAACATCTGGCTGCTGGGGTATAAATGCCCCTCCCAGTTTTCCAACTCTAGTTCAGACTACAATAAATGTTGACATGTGTACAGGCCACAGCAAAGCTAAGCTACCCGCCTTTACTCGGACATCTTGATTAATGAGCTACTGGGAGATGGTGGGTTGCGAACCCATTCACACCACACCTCTGGTTGCATTGAAAGAAAAGACCACACAGACAATACAAGTACAAAGGTCAAAGGTCAACATAAAACTAAGAATGTACTCAATGCCTTCAACCCACTTACATGTAAAAATAGTAAAACCAAGGTTTAAAGTTTTAGAAAATACACAAATATTACAAAATGAGACATTTTCTGTTGATCATTTATAAATGTTCATAATGTTAACTTAATAATTCTATTAGAAAAAAATATATCAGGGGGAATAATTTTGTCACAATATCAATTAAATTATCAAGTTTTCTTCGTTCTTTTTGTAAAATTAGATTTTGTATCAATAACTATTTTGCTAAGTCTAGTTATCAATACAAACATACATAATTATCCACATAAAAAATAATGCTCTTTCTTTCTTTGATTTTTATTCTTTTTTAAAAATTATTTTCCCTTCCACTAACTCATCACTCAGTTCTAAATTTTTTCTTCACACTTTCTTCATTCGTTCTTGACTTCATTTCTTCTTTTTGTTTAGTCTTACTTTCATTTCTTCTTTCTTTCTTTCTTCCATCCATTCATCCTTCCCTTATTTCTACTTCTTTCTTACATTCATTTATTATTTTATCCATCCTTTTCTTATTTTCCCTTATTCATGCATCCAACATGCACCAATCATTCTTTGCTATTTCTTTGCTATTTTTTTGTTTATTTTTCTTTTTCTTTATTCTTTTTAATGTTACAATTTGTGTCTGCCTGTCTATTTTATTTTTCATCTTCGTCCTACATTTCTCTTTATTTATGTTTTTTGTCTTTAATTTTTCTTTTCAATTCCCGTCTTTCGCTCATTTATTAGTTGTAAAACAATTTTTCGAAAGCTTTTCTTTGATGTCACATTAACATTTATATCCAGTTTTGATAATATATTTGCTCACGACAAAGATCGGTCTAGGTCAGACAATCAAATATTTCTAGAAGTCCATACAAAGACATAAATCTTCTTTTAGGCTTTTTGCTAGTAAGAGAAATCGTTCTTTCTTTATTTGATTATTTTTGTTTTAATGTTGATTGTGTGATGGGTTATTTTAAAAACTGAAAGAGTGTCACTGCTTTAATGGAACCAGTGTCACTTCTTTAATGGAAACAGTGTCACTGCTTTAATGGAAACAGTGTGGCCTTAAGAAATTGAGGGACAATAATAGAAACACATGTCACAGTTATGTTTCTTAATATATACGCAATCCTGCAATCTCCATTGAGCTGGAAATGTCTGTCTGCACACATTGATCTTGATGACGTTATTCGCACAAAGTTTTTTTTCCTTGTCTCCACGGTTACCAAGAAGTCAATAAACCAAGACCGTTTAACATGGCAGTTCGTGTGACTAGGAAAAAGTTGCTGTGTTTGCCAGAAAGGCGAGCTTGTGACAACCTCTTAATTCAAGCATATGCAGAATTACGATTTTTATATTTTGTAATTTTTGTTTTTAATAAATAGATAAATTCTGTGAAATAGGAACACATTATTGGTCGTATTAAGGGACGGAGGGAAATTGGGGTGAACAAGAAAAGACATCGTTCACTTTGAAAAACATTGGGTGTAGATGTCAGAGATGAGAAAATGACAGTCTTCGCACTGCCAAGGTGGTGCAGGTTAAAAACTGATTCTGTCCTGTCCTTGACTCCAGGCATCGATCTCCAGTCAGGATAGCAAAATGTCTGCAGCAAAAGTGATATCTCTTTTTTCACTGAATAGGCAATAACATCTGAACAGCTAGGGAAGGTGTCTGTAAATTAACTCCTCTATGCTTCGTATTTCTATGATACTGATAACAATGCACTGTAAGTTCTTGACAGATAATGTCAGCATTTTCTTATCTCTATGTCAATGATGACACATTACTGACAAAAACAAACAGCCGACCACGACACTTATGACAATAACGCTGACTGCACTACTGACCACAGTCCTGATCACAATTTTGACCGTGGCATGAAGTGATACATTACTGACCCTGCAGCAGACCACGAGACTGACCAAAGCACTGACCCTACTGATGATTGTAATACTGAACACAACACGACTGTGGTTGTGACCACTGAACACAGCACTGGCCATAGTACTGAACAGTACTTTAAAGTGTACGTATTGTTTTCTTAAAACCCTTATCAATCCATTTTATATTAAACTTGTAACCAATTAAAAACAAACAATCGAATAGACCCTACTTTAATAAATATTTACACCGATTAAAATGTTAAAAGAAACTAGCTATTCTGTCCATTTTTTGTTCGACTGCGGGAAAGCGCTTTAATCACGTGATCTTGAAGAAATTCTAAATATAGAGCTCCGACCTCGCGCGCGTGACGTCAAATGAGAGGCAAACTGAGTGAACCCTTACTTTATTGTTTGTGTCATTTCTTTAGAGAGGTGTTAATCTTTCAGAACATATGTTTTTTTTTTTGTTTTTTTTTTTTACTGAAGGAATGAGGTTTGTAGCAAATCCACGATTGAAAGAAGTTAGTATTTCGTCGATAGACAAAGAAATAACTTCTTTGAAGTCAAGCTGGAAGTCAGAATTTTGTCGATAGACAAAGAAATAACTTCCTTGAAGTCAAGCTCGAAGTCAGTATTTCGTCGAGAGTAAAAGAAATAACTTCCTTGAAGTCAAGCTCTAAGGGGCGTAGTGATGGAAGTGTGTGAAATGTTACAATGTAGTTTTAAATAAAAACACGACAACAAAGTTATATTTATAATGACTGCCATAAGGTGAAAATGACCCAGAAACTAGATCTACTTATACATGATGTAGCGTTTGTCCAGTGTTTTGTACGTCATTATGCCAGATTAATTTAACGCTTCATCCAAAACGATCTGTTATGTTTGCCTCAAATCTAATCCAGCAACAATATCATTAAAAACACTTAAAAACTAGCACACATACATACACACAGATAAATATCCTTTCAGACATATGTAATTGAAAATGTACTTAACAAATTAAAACAAAACTGGGTTACAACAATATAATCCATATCTTTATTAGATATTAGATTTATTAAATTCATTTCACTCATTTTGCAAACAGGTAATATTACTCTTATTAGAAACAGATTCATCAAGTATACGGGCACTCAAAGCGATATTAGTATTACTAAATGAATAGTAATTATATTTAAATCCAGTACTTTCACATTAATTTCAATTTATAATCGTAGGAACATTACTACATGAATACTAAATTATTTACACGCTTGGTAATTATAGTTATTCACTCGAAATCCACTTGACCCGAGCACTGGCAAATTCTACAACTTAGCACACAAAAAATCCAGTGTACGGGTAGGTGTCAAATTTACTTTTCTTATCTCTTTGGTATTATACATTATTTTTATTACTTCATTTATCTGCTGTCAATAATTTTTAATTACATTTTATAGCTTTTAATTTCGCTTCTGTGTAGAATTTGTTTCAATTGCTGAAAGCTCACTAAGAAAAATATTATATATATATATAAAACAAAATTTAGTATCATTAATACATTGATTTGATTGATATGCCTTTAATCAAAGCGAATCATGGAAGGGTACTCAATTTTTACTGAAGTAACAACAATATTAATAATCACAGTTTGCATTAGTATATAAATGAAACATTACAAATAACATTTAATCAGTAAATTTTCATTTTGTGAAAATGTTTTTAACATTGATAGCTCCCCTAAAAGCGGTTCACCAGCAAAATGCTTATTAAGTCGCGGCTTACGTTGTATCAGTATTCAGATATAAAATATTAAAAATATTTATGTATGTAGCAGAAAATTCCAATGTATGCTCACAGTAATTTCATTAGCAAGGTGTTTATTTAATTAATGAAAAGTTGTGAAAAGTTTCAGTACCTAAGAATGTCCTCTCATGTAAACAAATATTCAGTATATGCATATCAGTGTCATAGAAGTAAGGCCAAACAAACAAATCCAAACATATATCTTTGTTCTGTATTTTAAAAATTTTCAGTAGCAAATAATAAACAAGTCGATAAAGAAAACAAAATTATACATGACCAGTTTCTAACCAATGAAGCAGTTTTTTAAAAAAAAGTATGGTTTTATAGTACTTCTATGTAAATTATGCATTTATCATCCATTCACAAGAAAAGGACTAGGTTTAATCGAAATATTAATTTTTGTTTTAAACTTTTACGAAATTAAGTAGTATTTGCACAGATTTAATAATAAATATTAATAATAGTTACAACATACAACTAAGCAAACCTCAAATGTAAATTGAAATTAAAATTGTTTCTAATAGCTTACTATTAATAATAAAAAGTTCAGACATTATATCCACAATATGTACAACGAACTATCGTTGATTTACAGAACAACTGAAAATATCAACTCTACAGAATTGACAGTATGAAGAATATTTTTAATAGTAGAAGACAGTAGTAACTGTGTATTAGTACTTCATAGTCTATTAGGAACAGCCTGTTTCTATATTTCTGATTTGCCCTCTAAACATGGCCATTTATAACCACTACAGACTTTGCTCCTCCATATTAATTTTATTATTTACTTTGGATTTTGAAGTCAGACGAAAGTCAAATGAAATGTTATTACCTTGAGAGATTATAACAAGAAACATGAGAATAACGTGCTTTTGTTGATAGTGGAGTAGGATTGAAACCAGCCATTTTTTTTCTTGAATAACTGAAAAGAAGATACATCTCTGTGTACAATCCTTAATTTATATTAATTTATAATTTAAATTGTGTGTAATAAATAATTTATTGATTAATTTTATACTATTCATTATTATTTTCTTTACAATGCATACTTTGTGTGCATTGGCTGGTTTATTTACATATTTGATTAAATTGCAATTTTTATTATTAATAATATTTATTTGTACCTCACCACACAATTTCAGTGTAATCATGACGTCATTTGTTAATAAACACGTCATAGGAATATGACAAAACTAGACTCCCAATCAATATTTTAAATAGATGTTTATTTAGCGAAACTTTTAGCAGTTACTCGGTAGGCTGGACTACCTAGATCTACATTGTAAGTAATAGATCTATTTGCTAGGCTGGACTACCTAGATCTACAGTCTAAGTAATAGATCTATTTGCTAGGCTGGACTACCTAGATCTACATTGTAAGTAATAGATCTATTTGCTAGGCTGGACTACCTAGATCTACATTCTAAGTAATAGATCTATTTGCCTAGCATTAAAATATTACAGTTTAATCAGAGAGGTTAATCGTGATTGTTTGCTGGACTAGACAAAATCTATCGTCTGCTTCAAGTGAAATTCACTCACAACCCGTGTTGCCAATTTGGCCGAAAGCGGTCTTCTGAATCCCTTTCACTTTCTGTTTCACCAGACTCGAATTAATAAAGAGCTAATCCATTTTTCATAATAGATTCGAGATTTCTCCCCGTTATCTTATATTATACTTCCATCTTACAAATATTGCCTGTCACGACTTTCCTGCCTCTCAATTGACGTCACGAACGTGCGTTTCCGAAGATGCCCGTAGCCTTGTGTTCGGCAAAATCCGTAAAGGAAAAATATACATTTAGTGGCATTTATCATACATTCACAAGAAAAGGACTAGGTTTAATCGAAATATTAATTTTTGTTTTAAACTTTTACGAAATAATGTGTGGAAGCAAAACTAACGCTTTAAACTCTGACCTTGACCATGACACGAAGAACAATACTGACCAAGTTGTGCGTCATAAAACTGTCATTCACACTGACCTTGACCCTAAAAACAGTACGAATCCCATTATGTATCATAAAAACTGTCTGTAATACTAACTGTCTGTAATACTAACTAAAATATGTAATCATTTCCTAGCGCAAACCTGTGACACTAATATTATAATTTCATATTATTTCCTACAATCAAACTGTCTGTGATTCTAAATATAATATGTAAACATTTCCTAGCACAAACCTGTGACACTAATATTATAATTTCATATTATTTCCTACAATAAAACTGTCTGTGATTCTAAATATAATATGTAAACATTTCCTAGCACAAACCTGTGATACTAATATCACATTATTTCCTACAATAAAACTGTCTGTGATTCTAAATATAATATGTAAACATTTCCTAGCACAAACCTGTGACACTAATATTATAATTTCATATTATTTCCTACAATAAAACTGTCTGTGATTCTAACCATAAAATCTCAGTCCATTTCCCTATCGTACAGCTATCTGTGACACGAACCATATAATTCGATTACATTTTCTACCATAAAACGTTTCTGTGACATGAACCACATAATTTGATCCCTTTATCTACCACAGAACAGTGTGTGACATGAACCATATAATTTTATCCCTTTATCAATAACATGGTGGTAGCTATGACACTAGTTGTGCCACTGAAAGCTGAACAGAGAAATGCAACAGAGTTGTGCGCAAAAACGTCACACGGAAGGAAACACGAGCACGTGCGGTTTGGACAAAACTAATGACAGTGATTAGAATATCAATTTCAGTAATGGGAAAGAATTCAAATGGCGAGCACGGATACAGCAGGTCTAAAGGGAGCCATCAGAATCAATTTCATTAAGTGATATAAACAAAAAGGAAAAGGGCAAAGAATGCTTTTCTTTGAATCATTACAACACACACACCTTTCTTCTCTATCTCTCTCATTCTGTCCCTCAGTCCCTCAGCAGATTATGTATATTCCAGACACTTTCTCCGGCTGCATAAGTGATAATCGCAATATCAAAATAATCCAAGAAATAACATTTGAAGACTAATGTGTGTTTATTTTTTTTTCTCACACATGGATACAAGCCCGAACCGCAATCAGTTGAGAAAATGACAAAGTATCTCAACACACGAAACGAGATAGGGACTAATATCTTTTTTCACGCAAACACAAGACTGAAATTAAAAGCTGCTTAGTCAGTAAGGCTAAATGTCGCCATCTTTGACACATAATTGAGGTTGATGTTTTAAGCAATCGACCGAGACCAGTCCGTGTTTCAAACGACACGACACGACACCACTGACGGGGTGGTGGTGGTGGTGGTGGTGGTTAAGTGTTATCAAAGTACATATGACACAGCTGATTGGAGGATAAGTGTTTATCACAAGTACAATATAACACAGATGATGGGGGGGGGGAGAATAAATGTTATCACAAGTACAATATGACACCGCTGAAGGGGTGGGGTGGGGGGCTTAAGTGTTTATCACAAGTACAATATGACACCGCTGACGGGGTGGGGGTGGGGGCTTAAGTGTTTATCACAAGTACAATATGACACCGCTGACGGGGTGGGGGTGAGGGGGGTTAAGTGTTTATCACAAGTACAATATGACACCGCTGACGGGGTGGGGGTGAGGGGGGTTAAGTGTTTATCACAAGTACAATATGGCACCGCTGACGGGGTGGGGGTGAGGGGGCTTAAGTGTTTATCACAAGTACAATATGACACCGCTGACGGGGTGGGGGTGAGGGGGGTTAAGTGTTTATCACAAGTACAATATGACACCGCTGACGGGGGGTGGGGGGGTTAAGTGTTTATCACAAGTACAATATGACACCGCTGACGGGGGGTGGGGTGGGGTTAAGTGTTTATCACAAGTACAATATGACACCGCTGACAGGGGGGGGGGGTTAAGTGTTTATCACAAGTACAATATGAAAGCAAACAATCTATTTTCAACACAAAATATGAAAGCGGAAAATAATTAGTGCAAACACTTACCACACTTTATAAGTCAACAACAACAACACATATTACGTGATTAACAAAGAGAGAAATTGCTGACATTTATTGCACACAACCCCAAAATTAACTACGGTTAAATTTTTGCAACAAGTAACTAATGCAAACAAACAATAGTTAATCTTTAGCGAGTGACAGAACATTAACCGAAATGACAAAAATTGGAGGAGGGAAGCTGGGTGGTGTGTTATTTAGAAATGCAGAACAGAAAGGGTTCATAGAAAGTGCAGGAGAGCAATGAAACAACACAACCACTGACAACTTAAATGGTAGAGGGGCTGCTAGGACTAGGGGTTAAACAAACATACATTCTACGAAAGATGCACATATCATAAGAGAATGGAAGAAAGGGAGAGCAGTTGGCCCTGCACAGAACGTAGAGGCCCTACCCAGCCCCTGTTTTAACTGAGAAACTGAAAACGCGGGAACAAAACAAATAACAATGAATTAATTAAACACGTTAATGCAAATTGACGATGGATTATCATTGCAATGAAGAATTATTACTGATAAGATCTTATATGCGAAGTAAACTTTTAAAAATTCTTCAAGCAGCTTTTGTTTTTGTGTGTGGCTTCGAAGTTCCTTCGGCCCTACACAGACTGCTACAGAGACTACTTAGCCTGCTACACAGATTACACAAACTGCTACAGAGACTACATAGTCTGCTACAAAGATTTCACTGCTACAAAGATTACACAAACTGCTACAGAGACTACATAGCCTGCTACAAAGATTACACAAACTGCTACAGAGACTACATAGCCTGCTACAAAGATTTCATTGCTACAAAGATTACACAGAAAGCATCAAAGACTACATAGAATGCAAAGACTACAAAGACTGCTACAAAGATTACACAGAAAGCATCAAAGACTACATAGAATGCAAAGACTACAAAGACTGCTACAAAGACTATACAGACTTCCAAGTCTTACACAGACTACATAGACTCCCAAACTTACACAGACTGCTGCAAAGATTACACAGACTAAAAAAAACTACACTTCCAAAAAAACTTCCAAAGACTACATATTCTACATAGACATAATATGAAATAATTGAATGATCTTGTGCCTATCATCTGCTCCCAAAATTAGTCGATTTCGGCGACGATGAAAAAAGTATAATTACACACCAGAAAGACACATGAATTAATTAACACATCTCGGTGACATGCAGAATGCTCCGCACCCTGGACTTATGGAAATAAAATAAATTCAAACTGAAATAATTATTACAAGACTATTTATAGCAAGCGATTTTGGTCTCTTACCGTACTTTGCAATCGCCTGAGATCGTTCCGTGACATTCTGAAGACCCACGAGCGCAGACAGGTTCGAGAGCACTTCAATCACCTGCACAACATCGCGATGGATCGTCGCCAGAGTTATGTTCACCGGAACAACTTCTCGACTGGCGTCTCGACAGGCCACGACCTGGATGAGGTCAAGGACGGAGGTACCCGCCGCGTGGTTTACAGGTGGAAGGAAGAATTCCCTACCACATGTGTCAGGAACAGCTGTTGGAGGGAAAAGGTGATTGTCTAGGGTTTACACATTAGAATTACAGGCAGGTGCATTGTTTTCTCAAGAATCGGTATCTAACCCTGGCATTCAGAGAGAGAGAGAAGGGTGAGGAACGGGTGGGTGTAGTTATATTTTAAGCTTTAAAGAAGCACTTAAGACTTATAATTAATCTAGAAAATGTTATTGCTAATCGACAATTTCTGGTTGAGGAAGTAAGCAGCAATGAGTTGTGAGGAACCTATTGTTTTGTTCCAAACACTGATACACAACTCCCTCTGGAGTGCGGAACATGTGCGGAACATTAACAGGTCTGTGGTGCACAGTGTAAGATCAGGTGGCAGCTCTGCTGTTGGACGAAACTGTAAATCAGGTCTCGTGTGCAGCAATGCGAACGTTAAAAATGTAGGCAAGTGTACGCTGCTTCTCGAAATAAAATCACACATACAGACACGGGCACACACATATGCACAAGTACATTCACATAAACACGTATGCACAAAACACGCACACACGTATACTAGTACACTCACATACATACAAAACACGCACACGCATATACAAGTACACTCACATGCACACTGACGCACAAAAACAGGCACACACATATACAAGTACACTCACATACGCACAAAACACGCACATGCACATACAAACATACACACAAAATCACGCACACGCATTTACAATTACACACACATACGCACGAGAACACGCACACACATAATGAAGACCCTCCGTGTCAAAATCTCCCTAGTTATGGCACTAATAATCTCTGGTGCCCCTGTGACTAATATCTCTCTACCAAGGACACTTACGTCACTGGCACCCATGTAACTATCTCTCTTTGTGCCCATGACACTAGTATCACTGGTACCTATGTGTGATTGGCACACCACTTAGTGAATGAAAATTATTATTAATTAATTTTCCATAACCAATTACTAGTGAAGAGAATTTAATTTATTTTATTAAGATCCTCCAACAGTCACCACTCGTCTCTCTTGGCAGATATTTGACGCTGTAAATGTTTTCTCGATTTCACAACACAAAACCATATTTACAGTCCAATAATGTTTCTGTGAGTAGAAAAGGGCTAACTAAAGGAGATGACAAATCCGACTTTAATCTATATTTGGCGAGTCCCCATCCATCCAATTTTATTCTCCAACATAGAATTGTCAATATGCGTAAGAAGGTAAATAAATTTATGAAAGGAACAATCAAATATACATAAGACAATTACAATGAAATAGATTGCTTGGCATCAGTATTATATGAACTCTCATTTGGATAATTATTGTTTACACAGTCCATACATATAAAATAATAAAATTATAGTTCAACAATAGGGTCCATACAAATCACAGTTTAGTCCTATCAGAGAATAGAAATGGAGTTATTAGAGGTAGGTAATTTAAAGTCTTGACCTGGATTAAGCATTGCTTCAACAGTCTTCTCTTGCTTTTGCAACAATGTCAAAATGTCCATGTCAACACATGTCTCCTGCCACATGCATGAAAAAGCACTGATTCACTATTATATTCTCGAACAAACTTCAGCACTCTCCTCAACGTGTAAGTTCCTTCAAGAAGAATATGATAATTACAGTAATTCTGTCAACCTCACTGTTACGTTTCCAGTATTTATTTAAAGACCCTGCTTAGAATAATTAAAAGACTTTAAATATAATTAATTCTTCCTCTCATATTCTACGCAGACTGGTTGCTCAATTTATTATCTGACTAATTAAAAGTGCGTCTTGTAGTTCAGACGACAAATTTACAGACTAATAAACTGCGAACTTTTAGCTAGATTTGAAAACAGTTAAATCCCTCTAAATTAATATGCACTCGTCATCAATCTTTCTGCTCATCCGCCCCCATTCAAATCTAAGAATTAATCTAATTGGTCTATTGTGCATAGAAATCAACTACTAAGAGGTATTAACAAGAAAATAAGATTTAATAAAGTTTAACAAATTAACAATAAATCGAATGCAACGCGAATAGTCTTCACTCTGTCTTTACGCGCCTATGCCTGATTTTTGTCAATCTAAATTGCCAGAAAAGTGTTCCTTTGAGATCTGTACACTTGATTTTGCACTTAGCTCTATTCTTGTATCCTTGGTCTCAACACTCAGTCATGCCGGTTCGTTCCCTCAGTCCCCCTTTAACGACACACGTGGTGCATAAGGAATGATGTCCCTTTGTTAGTGGCTAGGAACTGGAATTTTTGCAGCATGGCCCTCAGAGTGGATTTCGACACGCTTATACCAATAAGCTAGTGCAGGTGAGGCATGGTGAAACATGAACCATGAGCCGACCTGTGGATGCAACGTGTTTGGATATAATTCTCAACCTAACAGGCCCTACTTAGGCATGGCTCAATTAAATGCGCTGAACAAAGAGTTTTGACCTCGCGTCGCTTACAATTAAATTTTAGAAAAAATATAATCGTCTCACATGTGTTCCATTTAACAGTCATGACGTATGAAGCAATAAAATAGATACAACGTTAAATTAATGTTCATACAAAGAGGTAATTCAAACCGACAGAGCGCTTCACAATTTACAATTAAAATTACACGCAATAATTGAATTACATGAAGAATTCATATCGAGCGCAGCATTCTGGCTCTTAGTGAATTAAACAATATAAATTAAAGTACAGAAATGGAAAAATGGTTACAATAGATTTATATTCCGTAACTTATAGGTTTTCAGCTATTTCTCTGAACCATGCTCAAGTGTATATGGAAATCATATAATACATAGCACAAATACATACTTAAACAATACATAGGCAAATACTATTAAATAAAATGATACCTTTGAGAGAAGTCGAAGGGTACCTTGATTCTCTATGGCGCCGGCTGCCTCTCACGACCCGAGTAAGCTGATGGAATTAGCTAAAATGTGCTCGAAGTGAGGGAGCGGAAGCGTGTAGGTACATATATAGAAAGGTATATTGCGTATCACGTGACTGTTCGCAAGGCATGTGGTTGGTTCGAGAACTGGACAATGGTCCTAAAGTTACATAACATCTTGACCTGTTCTAGAAGCACCTAGAAAAAGGAAGCTTTGAACAAAGGGCCAAGGGTTTCAAATATTCGAATTTGAAGTAAACAAGGCAATGTGGGTCATCAGGTCGGACATTTTTATCAGACTTGTGACACTCACTGTATTAGAAATCTCCCAATGTATCCAGCATATACATCAAAGTGTATAGCATACTCTTTACATCTATACACTGCAGCAGAAGTTCCCATGTCTCCCGGTCATTCGAGTTCCTAACTGGTGAACATGTGAAGGGTAACTGGAAACTTGAAACTTGTAACTTAAAACTCAAAAGGCCACTTATTCTCTGCAGCATATAATTTAAGGTTCAAACCTATGTTTACTATTCATCACAATATAACTCCAATCTATCTTACATCCCATTCTCAACTTACAATTTTATGCAATAGTATTTATTAGCCCAATGCACACAAGGCAAAATAAATACACTAATTAAACACAAGTATAAATATTAATAGTAAAAATGCATGAAATGTTTCTAAGCCCATTTTCTCTCAACCACTAAGTTTAACTCACCATCAAGCTAACAGCTTTCAAAGCGGGACTTCTCCTTTCCTATCCAAATTCAAAGTGATCAGAGAGTAGAAATTTCTACAGCAAGTGAATTCTTTCATTGGCTGGTCTCATTCTCATAAATCATAATAGAAAACTATTCAGTTTGCATTATGTTGGCAATCTAGAACATTCTTGCCTCAAGCTGTTTACTTCAACACAGACACTTTCAAAAATACTGCCATAAGGAGTGCTCAATATCAGGATACTCTGACAATTTAGTAATTTATATGTCAATTAATTTTTAAAATAGGGAGAGGCAAATTTACTCTGTCACACTAAGTAACTATATATATATATATATATATATATATATATCTGTGCCCATGACACTAAAATCCCTGATACCTGCGTAACTCTCTCTCTCTCTGTGCCCATGACACTAAGCATCTTACAGGATCTCAGAAAACGTTGCCTACACAACCATGACACACTATTTTTCCCATTGTCCAAGACACTAGATATCTCCTAATGTCTCATAGCCAGTGACATTATATCTCTCATAGCCAGTGACATTATATCTCTCATAGCCAGTGGCATTGTCTCTCAGACCAAATCATGCTGACCTCCCTCACTGATAGCACTTGTAACTTTTAATTTTCAGAATAAAATTCTCCCTTTTCTGAAACATTGGCCTCAACTGCGTCATCAGCAATGCAAAAACATAAATCATTTTGAATTACATGTTGATTTGTGAGCTCTAAATCGGTCTATGTGATGTGTAAGCCTGGCTAATTCATACTGGTGATTGAAATATATACTCACAGGGTTTAAACATGATTAAAATATGTGAACGGATGCTCTAGAAAAAAGAAAGAAAAGAAAATGTAGGAGAAATACTTACTGTGGATGAATCCCATTGCTAGACCAGAAAACGTCACGTGACCAATGCAGCCTGAAATAAATGACATATACCATTTAAAAACTCGATGTTTGTCTAATTAAAATGTGTACAAAATATATTTTGAAAAGAAAAGAAAAGAAAAGTAAGCAATAATATTTAGTTTGATCCAGGAATAGCAATTATTCTGCATTGTTACTCTATTCAAGTAACATCTGAGATCTAACAATTGTTGTGGAAGAGACAAAACGTTTACAGTGCCCGCATATCTACCAAGTGAGAGACGAGTGGTGTCTTTCTGGAGAATTATTAATAACATAAATTAAGATTCTCCTCATTTGTCATTAATTATGGATGATTAATTAATTAATAATAATCATAACCATTAACTAAGTAGCTTTGGAGTCACAGATGGTAATATCCATCTTCTTTTTTACATAAACCCAAGAACTTATTGTCATTTCTGCCCAATACTATTTCTCCTTCTACAGAAGTAAACGTCGGAACGACTCTGAAATGTAAGATTTTTAGAAATAAATAATTTATTATTTGCTAGCGTGCGTCTGCGTAAATGTACACAGACACAGTGCTTATTAAATGCATGTCAAATCACCACACATTAAAATCATTCCTCAAAACATTTTACTTGGTTATATCCTCACACATACTCACGCACGCATGTGCGTGCACAAACGCACACAAAGAGAGGTCAAACGTGAGTCGTTGGTCAGAGTTAATGCCAGGGGGAAAAAGGAAATGACGTAGAGACAAATTCATTTATCAGTCAGTTAATGAGTCGTTAAATGGCCAAAGTCAAAGTTGAAATACAGTAGATGGAACGCTGTTTGATTATACAGAATTAATGAATAATAATGAGATGGCTAATAATAATGAAGGAATTAATGACAAGAATAGTATATAGTATCCTTTTATTCTTCCTTCCTTTCTTTGTTTCCACCTTTGTGTGTGTTTGTTTGTTTCTTTGTTTGTTTCTTCTTTCTTTCTTTCTTTTTTCTTTATCTTTCTTCTTTCTTCTTTTTTCTTTCTTTCTTTCATTCATTCATTCTTTCTTTCTTTCTTCTTTCTTTTTTCTTTCTTTTTTCTTTCTTTGTTTTCTTTCTTTCTTTTTTCTTTCTTTCTTTTTTTCTTTCTTTTTCTTTCTTTCTTTCTTTCTTCTTTCTTTCTTTCTTTCTTTCTTTCTTTCTTTCTTTCTTTCTTTCTTTCTTTCTTTCTTTCTTTCTTTCTTTCTTTCTTTCTTTCTTTCTTTCTTGTGCACTTTCCTTTTTTCTTTTGCACTTTCTGTCTTGCACTTTCTAACTTTTTCGCGTTATTTAGGTTTAACTTCCTTTACATCGGAGCCCGTCTGTCCCTTTTCGTCCACCATGATGCATCATCTTCCAGTCACTCGAGGCAGCCATCTGTTTTTCTTGATCGTCCTGGTGCTATGTGAGATTAGTATTACGTCACTGATCACGTGACGTCGATCAATTATATTCTAAAGAAAGGAATCGATGTCTAAAATTTGGGTGAGAAAGCTGAATGGATGATTTATTGTATAATTTTCAGTTTTTTTCCCCTGAAAACTCTCACTAGAAACAGTAGTAGTATTAGTACTGTGTGTAGTACATCTAGTAGCAATTAGGCTATAATAATACTAGTATGTGGATAGTACAACTAGTAGCAATTAGGTTATAAGAATACTGAAAGAAGCACGCCAAGAATAGGTTAAAAGTTTTAAGCTTAATTTTCTTGGTCTGCAAAGTTAGTGTTTATGCATGCGTTTCGTTTTGATGAGTGTGCGTGTTTGTAAGATGTGAGTACGTATATATGTCTGTGTGTGTGTGTGTGTATGTGTGTGTGTGTGTGTGTGAGAGAGAGAGAGAGAGAGAGAGAGAGAGAGAGAGAGAGAGAGAGAGAGAGCATGCGTGCATATATGTGTGATTATCCGTCTTTAATTTGGTTCTTGATTCGTTTTTTCTCGGACAGAGAACGGGTTCGCCTTAGGCTGCGCACACGACAAGCAATGCCCGCGGGAGTGTAGAAGGCGGACAATAACAGGAATGGGTACCTTTAAATGAATTCCATCGCTTTGGAAACACGCATGCCCTCTAGTTTGGCATTTCAGGATCGCTTCCAACAGGGAAACTAAGTGGTTGCGTTTGTGTCATTTAAAAAAAAAATCGTTTCTTTCAGTTTTAATGGTGCCTCTTTACAGCAAAGTTTCAGATACGTGTCGCCGTTTGTCGTGTTCAGACACCAAACCAGGACGAATGAACAAGTGACGCTCATTAAAGGAAACAGCTTCCAATCATTTCAAACAACCGTCTGCTTCTACAGAGACAAGATAAAAATTGAGCGTGAGGGCAGAGAGAGAGAGAGAGAGAGAGAGAGAGAGAGAGAGAGAGAAAGAGAGAGAGAGAGAGAGAGTCAGAGGAGTGAAATACAAAAAGCAGAGATCAACAGATAAGGAAAATTGAAGATAAAAATAACCATTGATATATTCGTGCTAATGAACTTCAAACGCCATTAGTATCAGAGGAGGTGGTCACAACAGACCTACTTTTAACGTTTAACGTCACAGATTTGAGAGCCGACCTACCTTTTGTGAACCACTTAGCGAAGCCGTAAAGAATATTCGTACAGATCATAAAAATTCGCACGAATCTACTTAATTTACAGAAGTGTATTACACTGAAGATGAATAATCATTTATTGAAATCTATTTCATGTAAGAAAACGTTAGTTTTTATAAGATTTGCAAAACACATTCTTTTAATGTATTGGTCTATTTTCTACACTATTATTGTACACCAGGCCGCGAAACTTGCAGATTTTTATTTTTGATGATGAGTTCATTTGCAAAAAAAATGTCGCGCGTTTTGTTAAGATTTCGGAAGCTCGCGGAATATTTGAAGGTCCTGAGACAGTAATGAAAATGATGTGAAAGTGAAACTCCCTATTAGCCTGCTAGAGTCTTTTGCACACGACACTATACTTGACACCCTGTGAACCTCTTTAGTCTTTTGCACACGACACTATACTTGACACACCGTGAACCTCTTTAGTCTTTTGCACACGACACTATACTTGACACACTGCAAACCTCTTTAGTCTTTTGCACACGACACTATACTTGACACCCTGTGAACCTCTTTAGTCTTTTGCACACGACACTATACTTGACACACTGTGAACCTCTTTAGTCTTTTGCACACGACACTATACTTGACACCCTGTAAACCTCTTTAGTCTTTTGCACACGACACTATACTTGACACCCTGTGAACCTCTTTAGTCTTTTGCACACGACACTATACTTGACACACTGCAAACCTCTTTAGTGAGTCATATAGTTCATGCAAATAGCAAACCGACTAATACATACATTTGGTATTATTATTATTATTATTATTATTATTATTATTATTGCATTATTAGGAAGTGGTCATGTTTCTGCCTTGCTTATTCTCAGTCACTGGCTACTAGTTTCCAGTACAGTATAAATTCGTTTCCCCCCCCCCTCCTCCAAAAGAAAATGTTCCTGTTACCGTCTGCTCTAATCCCTCTTACCTCACTGAGCTCGCTGTCTTACACATCTGTACAACTCAATGATCTCACTGGCGCACTGATCTGACTAATCTATATACTCGTTAAAGACACGTAGCTTTCTGACGTCACGAGTTACTGGCACTTAATCACAAGCAACTGAAAGAGAGCGGTTTCTGCAGGGCTTTCTGTATCAGAAAGAAGAGCCACGTCTCTGGTTCGTACTCACAACCGTAATCAGCGAATAACTTTTCGTGCGCTGTTGCTGGTGTATTGATTTGTGTTTTGTTTTAAGCAGCCGTTTCTTTGCAAGTATGAAGCATAACAGAAACTTACAGAAAGATAAGCAAAACAGTAAAAACAAATATAAAATCGAGTTTGCATTGAGTGCAGTTGTCCCTTTGTCAGTGGCGAGTAATCACAGTTGTCCCTCTCTGTCAGTGGCAAGTAACCACAGCTGTCCCTCTCTGTCAGTGGCGAGTAACCACAGTTGTCCCTCTCTGTCAGTGGCGAGTAACCACAGTTGTCCCTCTCTGTCAGTGGCGAGTAACCACAGCTGTCCCTCTCTGTCAGTGGCGAGTAACCACAGCTGTCCCTCTCTGTCAGTGGCGAGTAACCACAGCTGCCCCTCACTGTCAGTGGCGAGTAACCACAGCTGTCCCTCTCTGTCAGTGGCGAGTAACCACAGCTGCCCCTCTCTGTCAGTGGCGAGTAACCACAGCTGCCCCTCTCTGTCAGTGGCGAGTAACCACAGCTGTCCCTCTCTGTCAGTGGCGAGTAATCGCAGTGGAGTTACGAAAATCCACTCTGAAGTTTCGAGTCTTTTTTTATTTAAAAAAAAAACAACAACAAAAAATACTTTACTGCTTATGATAGGGAGAAGGATTTTCTCTCTCAGTAGGAAATTTCCAAAAAAAGAAAAAAAAAGAAAAATAAATTATTTTCAGACACAAAGACTACATTTTAAAGTAAGTTTTACTATTTACCTAGCCTGCAAGATCATCTTGAATTCGTTGTCTTCTGTAAAGAAACGTTAGGGGAGAATAACATTCCTTGTCCTTCGGGACCAACGAAAGAGGTTATCAACCCGAAAGATAGAAATGGGAAACCTCAAAAGTTTGATTCCATGACCAGCTGCCTACGTACGACGCACAGACGATGTCTTTTTCTTCCCTTTTCGAGTTCTCAGAAGGTCATGACCTCCTGAAGTGGATTATACAGAAACTCTTACCGTAACCTTAGCCTCAAGTCACGTGACAACATGCAGACAAGTGACAGGCTGGAGACTGTGATCGACATCCAGACAATTGGGGGAAGTCTAGAAGCCAACAGACCATCGCCCAAGAAAGGCTTGTCATTAGGCCTCTTCCAGTTCAGCGCTCTCGCTGGCCAAGGAGAGCGGAAGTTACTCTACGTCACGTGTCACTACATATTGCATGAAATAATTCTTTATATTAAGGATACTCATTAATATAAATTTATTTTTTAAAACAAAAATAATATAATTTATGTCCAGAGATAGATAGATAGATGGACAGACGGACAGATTAAAAAGCTCATGCACATTCCCATCTAAGACCCAAGCGTGCTGTAAAATTTTGGATCAATTGTCAGAAGTCAATAATAACTCAGTTTCTTCTGAGATTTTTAGAAGAAAAAAACATATCCGATGCATTCTAATATAAGTTTACTAGCAACCGAATAGATAAAAGTGGGCGAAAAGCCAGCCAGACTAGTTCTGCTAGCATTAATGTCAAAGCCTTTTGAAGTAATTTTTTTTCTTCTCTCTTGGCATTGACAGTACACAAATGCCTAATAGCGTACCCAAGTATAATGGACTGTTTCAAAAACTGAAGGGGAATTAACTCCTGGGAAAAACGGAAATGTTTGGTAAGTGAGATATCAGGGCGTTACGGACAGCGTGTGTGCCTGTTACATCTCCACTCCACAAGCTGAATACAATCCATTAGTGAGCAATAATTTCAGTCGTGTGTTTATATCTTTACTGCGATTGTGTGTGTGTGTGTGTGTGTGTGTGTGTGTGTGTGTGTGTTTGTGTGTGTGTGTGTTGTGTGTGTGTGTGTGTGTGTGTGTGTGTGTGTGTGTGTGTGTGTGTGTGTGTGTGTGTGTGTGTGTGTGTGTGTGTGTAACATCTGTTTCTCACGGTCTTTGAATTCAAGCACATGTGACACGCGTATCTTGGAGATGACAGGTGAGCAACATTCCAACCAGCGGGTGAGCAGTGCTCACTTAACACGAGTCTTAGTAGTTTTATAGTCATCAGTTTACAAACAGTTTAGCGGCAATGAAGAGCTTAAGTACTATGACATATTTCCTGCTTTATTGTGTGTACTTGAGAATGGTAATCACAATATTATATTAGTGTAAAAACGGAGAAAACTGTAGTGAATTATACTCACTCAAGCAAAGCTAAGTGTTGGAAGATATATATATACATGTTGTGAAATGACTGATACAGAGTAAAACACACCTTAGGTATTGATATTCATACATATAAAACACAAATATAAAATGATACATTTGCAAAGGCAGTTGTGTAGATTTTTATACTTATATAAGGCAAGAGACTATGACACACACATGGAAATACAAATATCTGTACAGAAAGACAGTCTGTGTCATAACTACCAGATATTCAGGACCAAATTTGCCCTATTATTACAAATATGAATTTAAATATGATATGATTCATACGATAATTTTGTAAGTTTTGAAACTGTTAGAAATGGGAGCTTACTCTTCCAGACAAGTTAGTCACGTGGGGATGTGGATTCAGCTATAAATGTAATAATAATGAAACTTGTCACCAGGATAGCCAACGTGTAGTTAAAAGTCAATGATGCATGTCGCCAAGAAAATGGAGGACAGAGCAGAATACAAAAACGAGAAAGAATGTGCAGGTGATTGAGCGACAGGAACCGATTAGATCAGCTCGTAAGACACGCCCAATATGTCACCAGACATATAGGGGAGATTACTGGGAATCACAGTGAACAGTGATCAGGTAGAAATGGAAAAAAATGGTTCCCATTTAATAACCAATAGAAGAAATGATATCGACAAGTCAAAGACGAAAATTAAAACTGGATTTTGATGGACGTTAATAAAATATTCTTACAACATTCCAGGACTAGTGAACTCGAGTATCTGTAGTGCCTTGTGAAAGGATTCAAAGTTTAGACTTAGCACAAAAGCTAGAGGAGAGAGAGAAAAAGAAGTTATAGAAGCTTTTCTAATTTACTATTTAATTTGGTGTGAATATTTACTAAGATTGAAAGAAATTGTGAGAACTCAATTACACATTTGTTCGACTACTAATGCAATTTCTATTTCAGTAGAAGTAGTGAAATATGTAATTACAAAAGTACGGTAAGGTGTTGTATGGTAAGATGCTGTATGGTAAGGCGCTGTATGGTAACGTGTTGTACGGTAAGATGCTGTATGGTAAGGCGCTGTATGGTAACGTGTTGTACGGTAAGATGCTGTATGGTAAGGCGTTGTATGGTAACGTGTTGTACGGTAAGATGCTGAATGGTAAGATGCTGTATGGTAAGGCGCTGTATGGTAACGTGTTGTACGGTAAGATGCTGTATGGTAAGGCGCTGAATGTAAGCCTATATTGTTAGTGAACTATTATATTTAGACTCGCATTTCAGAACTGAAGCTCTTGAATTTCCAATTGAAAATAGTATCCAGAATAATAAAGTTTCTGGCTAGGAACAGTATCCAGAGTAACCACGTTTCTGAGTGGAAACTGTATCCTGAGTAATCAAGGTTCTGAGTGGAAACAGTGTCCAAGTTTCTGAGTGGGAACAGTGTTCAGAGTAATCACGTTTCTGAGTGGAAACAGTGTCCTGAGTAACCAAGTTTCTGAGTGGAAACAGTGTCCAAGTTTCTGGGTGTGAACAGTTTTCAGAGTAACCACGTTTCTGGGTGTGAACACAGTTCATAGTAAACGCATTTCCGAGTGGGAATAATATCCATACTGTGAAGGTGAGGTAGACAAGGTTCTAATAATCATGAAGTAGACAGAGAAGGGAGATAACTATTGAAAGCATGATTACTGAGTTGTCGTCAGAGCGAATTTCGAATTTTCAGATAAGTTAAAAATTGTCAAACGTGTGACTTTTCTCATATGTTGAAGGAATATAGAGACTCCAATTTTCATAGAGAACTGTGTGGAAACTTTCGACTGCAAATAAAATTATACTATTAGAAATATAGTTGATTCAAGAATACTTAGATCGAACCTAGAGTATCAATAATTAAAAGCTCTTTGTAATAGTCACCAGAAATTGTAATTTTAGTATTGTAAGATTGTCTACAAACATGATTATAACAGTTAGTGTTGTAAATTTTGAAACATTATTTTCAAACCTTTCTATTTTTCTGATCATATCAAAATAAATTCTTCATATATTTGTTGTAGTAAGTCAGTCTTCTATCTATACATTACCTTAATATCTCAACAGTCCACTACACAGACAAATATACCTATACTTTACCTTTATATCTCAACAGTCCACTACACAGACACATATGCCTATACATTACCTTTATATCTCAACAGTCCACTACACAGACAAATATGCCTATACTTTACCTTTATATCTCAACAGTCCACTACACAGACAAATATGCCTATACTTTACCTTTATATCTCAACAGTCCACTACACAGACACATATGCCTATACATTACCTTTATATCTCAACAGTCCACTACACAGACAAATATGCCTATACATTACCTATATATCTCAACAGTCCACTACACAGACAAATATGCCTATACATTATCTTTATATCTCAACAGTCCACTACACAGACAAATATGCCTATACATTACCTTTATATCTCAACAGTCCACTACACAGACAAATATGCCTATACTTTACCTTTATATCTCAACAGTCCACTACACAGACAAATATGCCTCAACAGTCCACTACACAGACAAATATGCCTCAACAGTCCACTAGACTGACTAGAGGATCCACACAAGACAAATATGCCTATACTTTATATCTCAACAGACCAGTAGAGGAAGGTGCGAGAAACAGAATGAGAGTAGCATCCCCTGTGCAGTAAAATAGTCGTACAGACCACAACAGATCACGTTAACAGAAAGTATACTTATACAGGCTTATGTTCCCACACAAACTAATCTCGCCCAGACAAGGTTTACGTCTCTTCTAATGGCATAACAGTTTATTAATAATAGCTGAGAGAATCGGATCTCCTGGGGAATTACGTTCGCTTCATAAAAGACATGGACCTGATTTTTCATCGGCAACAGCGAAAATGTGTTCTGGGATTAACATGAAAGAGTAGTTTCTAAAACAAATATGAATCCGTTAGTGCAGTTATTTGCATGGAATGTCAGGGACTGTCAAAGACTGTCTGAATTCTGCGGTAGATTTCGCCGAGCAAGCATAGAAGATATTGTGAAAGTATCCATGTTAGAACCCAAAATAAAATTCCCCAGGCAATAACTAGTGCTCTCGGTGCAGAAAAGTAACCTTTTGTCTGCAGCATAAGGCTTGTAGGTAATATAAATTACGGGCAGGAAAGGGAAAAGTAACCCTTTGACAGTAGCATAAGGCTTGTTGGTAATATAAATTACGGGCAGGAAAGGGAAAAGTAACCCTTTGACAGCAGCATAAGGCTTGTAGGTAATATAAATTACGGGCAGGAAAGGGAAAAGTAACCCTTTGACAGTAGCATAAGGCTTGTAGGTAATATAAATTACGGGCAGGAAAGGGAAAAATAACCCTTTGACAGTAGCATAAGGCTTGTAGGTAATATAAATTACGGAAGGGAAATGATGGGTTTTGTTGTTTTTTTTTTTGGGGGGTGTTGAAGATGGGTTCCAAGAGTGTGAATAAGAAAGGGTTAAAACTAACAGCATTAAAGCGTAGATCAAGTATTATTTTCACAAGATTTAATTTGGGACGTGAAATTATTTTACGCTACATATTGCAAAATGGAAATTTTATTAATGGGAAAATAAACAATTCTATTAAACATTAACAAAATGAAATTCGTATGTTATATAATGAAAAAATGGATCTATTCGTATTACAATTTGTTAAATGGAATTAGCTTTGTAATACAATTTGTGAAAAGCTTTAAGAAAAAATAAACTACAGAAAAGAAGAAGAAAATCGAAGGAAAGAAGAATTACCGAAAGAAAGAAAGAAAGAGAGAGATTAACTATTATATATTTTTTAATATATATTTCTAATCATCAATATTCCTTTAATATATATTTTCTAATCATCTACTCTTTCTTAACTCCTTAATTGTCTTCCTTTTCCTTTCCTTAGAAACCTGTATATTTGTACTCTGCATGACGTAAGTCGTGCCTATTTCTATGTGACATAAGTCGTGCGTAAGAAGCATGACGTAAGTCGTGCCTATTTCTGACGTAAGTCGAGCGTGTTGGTGTGTATGACATGTCTCTGCTTAAGAGAGAAAACCAAATTCAGGGCGCGGGGCTGGAGCCTACAGGGACACTCAGGTGTAAACCTCAGAGACCTAGCTTAGGGCACTTTGACACAGGACATGCAATGACGTATTGTAGCTTAGGGCACTTTGACACAGGACATGCAATGACGTATTGTAGCTTAGGGCACTTTGACACAGGACATGCAATGACGTATTGTAGCTTAGGGCACTTTGACACAGGACATGCAATGACGTATTGTAGCTTAGGGCACTTTGTCACAGGACATGCAATGACGTATTGTAGCTTAGGGCACTTTGACAGAGGACATGCAATGACGTATAGAAGCTTAGGGCACTTTGACAGAGGACATGCAATGACGTATAGAAGCTTAGGGCACTTTGACCGAGGACATGCAATGACGTATAGAAGCTTAGAGCACTTTGACACAGGACATGCAATGACGTATAGAAGCAAATCGACTAGCGACAGATTGTTCACTGCCATCAAATTATTTGATTGATTGACAGTCAGATGATTTCTATAAGACGAAAACAGGCCAGTACCTTCAATACTCAATTTGCACGAAGGTACTTTTCGCGGAGTGCAGTAAATCATGATGGCCGTTAAACACGGAACAGTCTGAGAGAGAAACTCGACTTACGGAAAGGTTCCAGATAGCAACAACAATATGTTATCTTTGCAAATAATCCTTTTGGCTTTGGAACATTAAATATTGAAAAGAAACAACGAGACTTTAAGCTTTGCCCCAGCAAAACATTTACATTCACCGCATTGAATAAGCTGCCCTTTTCTACGAGAGAATTACGAACTGCAGTAGCCTCTTACTTCTCTACAGCATATACACATACTTCTCTACAGTACATACACATACTTCTCTACAGCATATACACATACTTCTCTACAATATACACATACTTCTCTACAGCATATACACATACTTCACTACAGTACATACGTTTCCAGCTACGGGTTGTCACTGACGTTTGATTTGATATTAGAATCATATCTGTTGTTTGATTTGATATTACGATCATATCTGTTGTTTGATTTGATATTACAATCATATCTGTTGTTTGATTTGATATTACAATCATATCTGTTGTTTGATTTGATATTACAATCATATCTGTTGTTTGATTTGATATTACAATCATATCTGTTGTTTGATTTGATATTACAATCATATCTGTTGCTCAGAGCCACGTACGGTGTAATAAAATCTAATTATTGCATTAAAAGACATACGAAATTTAAAACAAAATCATCAGCAGTATTATCAGATGTTGCTGATGTTTAATCATCAGCATTGTCGTTGTCGTCATCACTGATAGTAGTAGTAATTTCATTTCCATTATCGCCTACATCGTCGTCAGTGTCATCAAGTCTCATCAACACGTTAATTTTCACCAGTATGATTATTGCTGTTTCATCATCATCATCATCGTCGTCATCATCATCATCATCATCATCAAATCATTGCGCATTCGATCTTGTTTTGGTCTTAAAAGCAAAGCTGCAGCTTTTTAGCGGTAAATCAAATCAATAAACGAAGCACTTTTGTTCCCCCCCCCACCCCGGCAGTTACAACCCCGCTCCACCCCAAATGCATGTAAATACCTTTCTGCGGATGAAAAAAAATAAGAAAAACAATGTCTTTGTTAACAACAAATACCTTCCTGACCTAGTAAAACGAATCGAAAAGAAAAGAAATCCATACCACAATTTAAAAAACAGAAATGTGACGTGAAGATGAACGTCACAACAATGGCTTTAGAAATGGGTGGCACCAATGTGCTCGCAAACACGTCTCTCACGCTGAAAGGAAGTCGCTGACTTTAGATACCCTTGGCATCCATTGTTTCAGTTACAAGGGCCATTAATAAAATCGATCTCAGCAGTTCCGCCATAGCAACCAATAAATATACCACGAAATGACAAGATGCAACTTGCATTCATGCACAAGCGTCTCGGCTGGAGAGGCAGTGCTCCATCAGACTACACAAGAATATCCGTCTATTCCATTTCATGTGTCCGTCTCTTCAAAAGTCTTCCCACTCTTGTCCATGCCATTGTCTGTCTTTGCCATTGTTGGCCCTTGCTGCTGTCTGTCTTTGTCACACAGATAATTCTTGCCACTAAAATGTTAGTCTGTTGTCATTATTAGTCCTTGCCACTATCTAGCTTTGCCATTGTTGGTCCACGTCACTCTCTGTGTCACAGACGACTCCTGTCACTCTCTCTCTCTCTCTCTCTCTCTCTCTCTCTCTCTGTTACGGCGTTAGTCCTCGCCACTGTCGGTCTTTGCCACTTATATTCTTTGCACTGTTTTGCCAGTGTTGGGCCTTGTCACAATCTCGCTTTCCACATTTTTGCCTCTTTGCTTTTATTCCTTGCTGCAATCTATTATTACCCTGTTGGTCCTTGTCACAGACTATCTTTACCACTGTTGGTATATGTCACAGAATGTCTTTGTCACTGTTGGTTTATGTCACAGAATGTCTTTGTCACTGTTGGTTTATGTCGCAGAATGTCTTTGTCACTGTTGGTTTATGTCACAGAATGTCTTTGTCACTGTTGGTTTATGTCACAGAATGTCTTTGTCACTGTTGGTTTATGTCACAGAATGTCTTTGTCACTGTTGGTTTATGTCACAGAATGTCTTTGTCACTTTTGATCCTTACAACTGTCTGCTTCTAAAATTGCTAGATTCTACCATTGATTGTCATTGCCACTGTTAGGATGTGCACTTGTCTGTGCCAATATCTATATCTACCAGCGCTGGTCTTTGCCACAGACTGCCTTTATCACTGTTATTCCCTGTCTCTATCCGTCTCCGCCGCTATTATCCTTTGTCACAGATTTTGTTTGCCACTGTTAATCCCTAGTCCCTATCAATGTTTGTCTTCGTAACTGTCTTTCTCTCTCATACTATTGCTCTTTCTCCTGTTGATCCGTGACATTTTGTCTCCTCGTCTCTTATTGACTGTAACTTCGGGTACAAAGGATTCTGAGGCCGGAAGTTTTTATTTGCAGAACGAATGGGCTGGAGAGGAGGGGAGGTCTGGAGAAATGCTTCAATATGGTTTTGTTGATTTCTCAAAATGGGGACAGTTGTTTTGATCATTTCACGTTTTATCTGCCTCCCCCGCCGGGGGGCGGGACTGTGACAAAGTGTCCTGGGGGTGGGGGGTGGGAGGGCAGACTATCGTGTACGTATGTATTTGTGTGTAGTATGTAGTTTATCACACCAAATGATTCATATAGGCCATCTGTATTTGTGTGTATGTAGTTTATCACACCAAATGATTCATATCAGGCTTTATAAGCCATATGAAGTAATCACTTGTGGCCAGTGAATTGTATCCCAACGTAAATTCAATACTCAAACGTGGTTATGCATGTCCATGCAAGTGGTCCGACTTCTAAAAGCATTTATGCAATTGGGTGTGCAAGTCGATGCCTTGCCTGATCTCCAGCACAATGCAGATATTGCTTGCAGACAGCTTAATGGACCGTCTGTGTAATTGTAAACTGTACAGAGGCAAATTGAGCTCTAGAACTAGTGAGAGACTGTTTGCCATTAGGAAACGCTTTTCTGTGACGTAAGGTGTACATTAGCAGGCTATCAAGTACGTAAGTGAATTATGAGTTATGAATTATTATCTTTTTATCGGCTATTATGTTTTTGTAGTCATAGTGAATGTTTAAGGGTGATGAACTCCTGTGAACATAAACGTCACATCTGTGAGGTAGAGTAAGGTAGTGACTTTAAGTATGTCTCACTCTGTTGCCTACTTGTTTGGGATTGATGTGTTATTAAATGGCAGTGACTTTAAGCATGTCTCACTCAATTGCTTGAGTGTGGTGATTGATGTGTTATTAAATGGAAATCAAGCAAAGTAATAATTTGTCTCAAACCTTTCAAGCTTTTATGCCTAGACATCGGTCCTGCCACACAGAGTTGTAGTGACATTTCACCATTATCAATGACCATCTTTCCAGTTTGTGTATTGGTCATCTCATTTACACACTCTATCCCGATTGCACACTTTTCCCGATGTTTAGCTTGGCTAATATAAGAAAGATATTTTTTAAAACCTGTTTTCCTGATCCGTTTCAAAGGTATTTCCGAATTCCATATAAAATTGTTAATGCTAAAATGTTCGTTTGTTCTTAATTAGTAAATGTTCATTGAATATATACTTCTCCATACTTAGTGTCTAACTGAATAATTTACTGGCTGGCTGATTGATTGATTGATTTTATATTGATTTTCAATGGCAATCTTCAACGTACTTCGATCGACAGATCCGCAAATCCTTGAACACAATAGATAGATAGGTAGATAGATAGATAGGTAGGTAGATAGATAGGTAGATAAGAGAGGTAGATAGATAGATAGGGAGATAGATAGATAGATAGGTAGATAGAAAGATAGGTAGATAGATAGATATGTAGATAGATAGAGAGATAGGTAGGTAGATACGTACTTAGGTAGATAGATAGATAGGTAGATAGATAGATAGGTAGGTAGATAGATAGGTAGATAAGAGAGGTAGATAGATAGATAGGGAGATAGATAGATAGATAGATAGAAAGATAGGTAGATAGATAAGTAGATAGATATGTAGATAGATAGAGAGATAGGTAGGTAGATACGTACGTAGGTAGATAGATAGATAGGTAGGTAGATAGATAGATAGATAGATAGGTAGAAAGATAGATAGATAGATAGATAGATAGATAGATAGGTAGAAAGATAGATAGATAGGTAGATAGAAAGATAGGTAGATAGATAGGTAGATAGATAGAGAGATAGGTAGGTAGATACGTACGTAGGTAGATAGATAGGTAGACAGATAGATAGATAGAAAGATAGATAGATAGATAGATAGATAGATAGATAGATAGATAGGTAGAAAGATAGATAGATAGATAGATAGAGAGATATATAGGTAGAAAGATAGATAGAGAGATAGATAGATAGAGAGATAGGTAGGTAGATAGATAGATAGATAGATTAGGTATTTTTCTAGGTTTCACACTAAACCCCTGCGATTGGTCTTTGATCTGAGTTGATTTGCAAATCCTGTGTAATTCGTTACCTGTCAACTTACCCAGCCTGTCTTCAAATGAGTTTGAAAATCATCCTGTACCTGTGTGTCTTCAAATGAGTTTGAAAATCATCCTGTACCTGTGTGTCTTCAAATGAGTTTGAAAATCATCCTGTACCTGTGTGTCTTCAAATGAGTTTGAAAATCATCCTGTACCTGTGTGTCTGACTAGTAACGCACTCGAGTGAATTCCCCATTTGAAAGTGAGTGTAAATTGCAAGAGAAATTTATTACTTATAAAAACGTAGCTATTCACTAACTATAATAATGTTGCATTTTGTTAAATTCAGTTAAGAAAATCATTGCGGAGTAACGCTGGTAAATTTAAGAAATCTAATAAATAATGTCTAGAAATGCAAATTGTTAATGGACAATAATATGATTAAAACTGATTATATAATTATCTTCTAAGAAACATCAAAGTTTTACATTATCTATAATTAGGTTGTATTGCTTGGCGTTTGTGTATTTGATCTTATGATAGATTGGCTTATTTCCTACCGAGGGTGTACATGTTAAGCGGAATTTATTTTTTCATTAGTTCAATTAGATTCTTTCAATTGTCATATTTCTCACTCCCTTGCAATAAATTGGGAGAGGTCTCAGGTATGCAGGCGGGGGCCTGATTATTGAATGATAAGACAAAGTAGGATAAGAGATTCAACGCGAAATGTTTTGCATTGCTTAAAAGTGATATTGTCAGGTCAGTATTTACTGTTGAACAAAGGTATCAAAGGTAACAAAGGTAACAAAGATATCAAAGGTATCAAAGGTAACAAAGGTATCAAAGGTAACAAAGGTAACAAAGGTATCAAAGGTAACAAAGGTAACAAAGGTATCAAAGGTACCCGTGGTTAAATGACAGGATGAGGGATTTTCTTGACGTCACAATTCTTTGGTCTTTGCACTTCCCTTAAACAATTAAATCCTGTCCACAGGAAGATGGTATTCCATTAATAGAACTGATATAATTTTTCATACTTCATAAGAAATATCTTTATTAAAAACAAATTTCAAAGATAGATAGATAGATAGATAGATAGATAGATAGAGTAGTAAAGAGAATCAAATAAGATAAACAACAAGCAGAAATAAAACAAAAACTACAACAGTGAATACTATTCTACACCTACCCAGGAGAATGATCCGCCATATTTGTAGAATTTCCAGGGGCATTGTACTCCTTACACTACAAATCCGGATCACCCCATGGGAACGAGAGCTCTGGTACTGTTTCAGAAGGTTTGGCGATTGAAATGAGTATCTGAAAAGTGTTCGTGTCACCTTCAAAGCCGAGATGCGTGCTTATTAAAATTTAACAGGCTTGTTCTAATTTTAATTGCTGAAATTGTAAGCCAAACGTCTGCCCTGGAAAGAATCGCTTTCCTTTGAAGAAAAAAAAAATTAAGAAACGATATTCCTTGATCTGTAGTGTGTTAATATGCGCAGGATGTCTAAAGGCTTTTTTTGACTAATCGTTTGGACATTGATATGAGTATTTGTTTGTAGTTTTGTCTTTGTTGAATTGCTTTTATCCGTAACATCTGAGTCAATCAAAGGTAAACGATTCTCTGAAAAAATATATAAGGATAAAAAGACAAAAAATATTGATTTGATGGATAGATTTTGTGCTTGCTATTTCTGCTGTCATTTATTTAATTTTATTATTGTTCATTTTCTCTCCCCCTTCCCTTCCTATGGATATTTTCAATTAGGATGCACGTGCTTTAGTTCCAAACAAAATAATTAAAATTTTTTGTTTGCAGATGACGGAATAAACCACTGAACACCTTATTTATTTTCGTGACATGAGGTACAGCATTTTAAACATTACTTATTTATTTTCGTGACGTGGGGTACATCAATTTAAACATTACTTATTTATTTTCGTGACGTGGGGTACATCGTTTTAAACATTACTTATTTATTTTCGTGACGTGGGGTACAGCATTTTTAACATTACTTATTTGTTTATTTATTTTCGTGAATTGGGTATTTTTAACATTATTTATTTATTTTCGTGACGTGGGGTACAGCATTGTTAACATTATTTATTTATTTATTTATTTTCGTGACGTGGGTAAAGCGTTTTTAGCATTATTTATTTATTTATTTTCATGACGTGGGGTACATAAATTTTATCATTATATATTATTTATTTTCACAATTAATTTGTTTAAAATATATTGATATTTATTGATTTGATTGTGCCGCTTACGTAATTTTGTATTTATAGGTTATTATTTATTGTGTGAAGTTCATAATCTATTTATTTATATCGTTATTGTTCTATCGTTTTGTGCATTCAGTATTTATTAATATATTTATGTATACTTTTCTTTCATTAATTCATTTAAATATCCATTTATTTACATTTATTTATTTGCAGTCATTAATAGGTTTCTATTTATTTATATACGTCATTAAACAAGCTATATTTCTTTGGAAATTTTATATTATAATTGTGTTTCTTTTATCACTAGAACTTCTATGAATATATATTACTTTGTGTTTCTTTTATCACTAGAACTTCTACGAATATATATTCTACTTGTGTTTTTTTTATCACTATAGCTTCTATGAATATATATTACTTAGTGTTTTTTTTATCACTAGAACTTCTACGAGTATATATTATACCCGTGTTTCTTTTATCACTAGAACTTCTACGAATATATATTACTTTGTGTTTCTTTTATCACTAGAACTTCTATGAATATATATTACTTTGTGTTTCTTTTATCACTAGAACTTCTACGAATATATATTATACCTGTGTTTCTTTTATCACTAGAGCTTCTATGAATATATGTTACTTTGTGTTTCTTTTATCACTAGAACTTCTACGAGTGTATTATACCTGTGTTTCTTTTATCACTAGAACTTCTATGAATATATATTACTTTGTGTTTCTTTTATCACTAGAACTTCTACGAGTGTATTATACCTGTGTTTCTTTTATCACTAGAACTTCTACGAGTATACATTATACTTGTGTTTCCTTTATCACTAGAGCTTCTACGAGTATATATTATACCTGTGTTTCTTTTATCACTAGAACTTCTACGAGTATATATTATACTTGTGTTTCTTTTATCACTAGAACTTCTATGAATATATATTACTTTGTGTTTCTTTTATCACTAGAACTTCTACGAGTATATATTCTACTTGTGTTTCTTTTATCACTAGAACTTCTACGAGTATTATGGTTCTCCCGTTTCTTACCCTTATTGAGTGTAACGATTGTATGTTGTCGTTTCCGTTCATGCAAAACTTCTGTTAATTAATCCAGAACCACATTTACCATATAAATTACATTTTCCTTCCCAGAAAACGTTTGGCACGTTTCCACCGTTCTTGAGAAATAGTCTTACTTCTGTAGAACTCGTTTCTGAGCGGTTGAATCATTTGTATATTTGTTTTTGTGGTTATTTCGATTTGAAAGAAGAAAAAAAATCCAGTTTTCCTTCCTCGCTAGGCAATCTCGCCATAATGCTGTTAGTCGAGGCAATCTCTCACTGATTTTTGTTCCGTGGGGATTTCTCTCTGTGCTGGATTTCTTTAAAAATTATGAAAAGTTTATCCCTTAAGTAATGAATGTAGAGCTTCCATAGCCAGTGGTAAAGTTGTCGTCGTCAAGATGGCAGAGGATGTAGCCCAGAAGACGTTTCGAAGTTGTTGTTTGCTTCTCTGTTTAACCCTTTCCCTCCTGATTCTGATAAGTCGTTCTTGTTACTGTCCTCAGTACAGTTCTCTACGGTTCGCTGATTTATTTTACCTTGAATTGCTGATGTGAACACATCTGCAATACAGTAAAAAAAAAAAAAAAGAAAAGAAAAAAATCACTGACTGACACGTATGATTTGCTAATAATTTAAATAATACTTACACTAATTCAGGAAACAATATACATATAGGCTACTCTCGACTGTAATCACATATAAGCACACAATATTTAATATACGTTCACTCTCGACTGTAATCACATATAAGCACACAATATTTAATATACGTTCACTCTCGACTGTAATCACATATAAGCACACAATATTTAATATACGTTCACTCTCGACTGTAATCACATATAAGCACACAATATTTAATATACGTTCACTCTCGACTGTAATCACATGTAAGCACACAATATTTAATATACGTTCACTCTCGACTGTAATCACATGTAAGCACACAATATTTAATATACACGTACTCTCTCGACTGTAACCACACGTAAGCACAGGGCAAACAATACACGTACACTCTCGATTGTACACACACGCAGGCACACAGAAAGCAATACACGTACACACACGTAAGCACACAGCAAACAATATACAAGCACACTTTCGTTTGCAAACGTGTTACAAACTTGCATGTGAACACATAACCAACCCACAAATGAACAATACACATTTTACACGTGTACACACCTAAGTACGCACCCACATAACCTAATCATTCGCTTATATACATACGGACACGTAAACATGCACACTAGTGCTTTGCACAGTGGCCTCTCAATGCGAGGCATAAGCTTTTTATCCTTTTTCTACTTTTGGGAGCCTGTTACATATCAATGTCTGATAACTAGCCTGACGTCTTTAAGCTGTTCATGTCATTTATTGGCAGCGTATAGCCAGTTCTTCAGATTGGGCATAATATTTTATATATAAAGAAAACGACATTTATTGGCAGGGTGTAGCCAGTTCTTCAGATTGGGCGTAATATTTTATATATATAAAGAAAACGTCATTTATTGGCAGCGTGTAGCCAGTTCTTCAGATTGGGCGTAATATTTTATATATATATGAATACGTTGTGCATCTCGACCGGTCAGTGAATACGTGAACGCAGAAGTACTCTTCCGAAATTCAGACATGCGTACAGACGCGAACATGCCCGCCTTCACCCTTTGAAAAGTACAAGCAGACAGACGCCAACACTCCCTCTGTTACGATCATTATATGGAGTGCTAAGTGCCGGCAAGAAGATAATTGTACAGCAAGAGGTTTATCAATTACGACCGAGACAAGAACGTGAACTATTCTGATCCGGCCAGTGCACTTAGTGCGATTAGAAGTCGCCAGTTAAAGTCAGGCGGGGCAAAGTTAGACACAAACGTGCGGCGTGAGTTGTATAGACAGAGATCGCAAGAAAGAAAGAAACAAAAAAAAGAAAGAAAGAAAGAAAGAAAGAAAGAAAGAAAGAAAGAAAGAAAGAAAGAAAGTCGATAGAATACTAATCAAAAGAAGTTGATGGTAATGTTTAATGAATGGCATAATGTTTAATGAATGGCATAATGGAGGGAAATAGCAAGATCAAAGATTAAGAAGAACAAATATTTAATACGAATAACTTGTTGAAAAGCAAGAACAAAGAACAACATAAAGAAATTTGGGTGGAAGATGAGATAAATAAAAATATTCAAAGGGTGAAAAAGAAAAGAGGAAGAAAGGTAACAAAATTAATGACTTTAAAAAAACGATAACAACCGCATAAAACATAAAGTAAAATAAACAGATGGCATAAGAAAGAAGAGAACAGTTTAACATATTTAGGTAAAAAAAGTACCTAAACTATTACATTTTCTGATTTTCTGGGGGTTCCAATTATGGACTCTTTTAAAAGTATTAATGGTCAGTAAGTCAGAAAACAGCACAATGCACATATCGAAACATGTCCAGGAAAGCAATTGGTTACCCAAGAGTCTCTATAAATAGAATCTAACCATTTCTCTGTTTTCAAGTTTAAATGTTTACAATCAAACTGGCGCATGCGCACTGCTATGAAACAACTATAACCTCACTCAGGTTTGTACGCTGTTATTGGCAACAATTGATCTAGCCACTTGAATTGATTTCTGCCGATAGTAAACAAAGAGTAGAAGTTATAAATAGATGCCTACAAGGCTGTACGGAAATCGATCTCGTTTTTGTACTTGTGGAAGATTGATATTTAAATCGGTTCAGCGTAACTAGACCTGCTCCTGATCATTAAAAGAATTCAAATACAAAAAAAAAACTGCAGCAATTTACATTGACAATCCCCTTCCTCCTCCTCCTCCCCCCACCCACAAACTATCACATCCACAATCATCACTACATTCATCCACGTTGCATGTACCAAAATCAATGCACGAACAAACACACACAAGTATAGACACACATCAGAGCGTGCGCGTACACACATAAAACTGAAACAATTATTCTACGTTCAACAGAAAACACTCAAGTACGCTGCGCAAGGGGAGAGAACAAACTCAGATTATAACAGTTAAATGTGAATCACACTCGGAGTTGGTTTAAGTCATTCAAGCAACATGTCAATTTTTAAGTGTTTCAAGGACTGATTCTCTTCAATTGTCAAGTTAGTCTTGCTCACGTAGTTTTGACAGTTAACTCACTCTGCTTTCCTTCGTTACATCCGTTTCTTCTTCTTCTTATGTCTGTATGACGTGTTGTTTTGAAGCCAGAGTGAATGTAAACGACGCTTTTGATGTCGGCTTAACATCTTAGGATCCAATTTGCAAATTTACCAAATACAAGAAAGCAAAATAACATATATAGTTTATTTTTTGTAATGCATATTTGTGTTGCTTATATTTATACCGGAACTACATTGATACATTGACTTCAAACTAGACGAAATTTGACATGTACACATATTGATACCGTCAAAAATGTTTCTGACTAAAAAATGGGAACTGGCAAGTAGTTATTGTCAGTCTTTATGGAAATCGAGTACAGTCATGCGCACAACAGTACTCTCTTGAAAGAGGAAATAGATTCATGAAGTAATTCTTTCATCTATAGATATCCAGTCACGTTCCCTCAGCACTTCTGTCCTGAAATAAACTGTCACGAACACGACACTCCTGTACAGATATGTGCAGAATGCTCCTAACTGCACTGTAACGAACATAAGATCCCCGTTTAGAAATAAACAAGCAAGCACACACAGCATTTCTGTTTAGCAAGGAAGTGTCACGAATACAAAAGTCTAAATAAACAGTCACAATAACACTATTGCATAGAAAGAAACAAACTGTCACACACAATACTCCAGCGAGGAGCAAAAGTATTGTGCACACAACACTGCTTTGTAGAAAAGTTCACCTGAAAAATGCTCTTATTTATAAAGAGAAAGGCTGCCTAGAACACAGCACTTCCATTAGAGAAAGAGCCACGCGCATAACACTTCTATACTGAGAAGACACGTCACTATCCAATTGAACAGAAAAAGTGGTACGTGAACAAAATCCGTATGTAGCATGAATCACGGGAAAACATGCCCTGACTCCTGTGTAGAAGCCTTCTGTCAGTTGTCCAACGACTTAAGGTACGTAACGAGAGCATTATTTCGTAGATACATTTCTCATTTACACGAACTTAAGGTACACACCTAGAATATGAATGCACCATGTGTGTTAGCAACAGGCTGCGAATTACAAGTTACAAAACCGAAAAATAGATAAAGAAGGATTAATACAACTTAAGCTACTATTAACTATTAATTTTTATAGTAACTTTCAATCTCGAGCTTGAGCAAATAAGCGATGATCTGGAAATTTCGACAATACAAAATGTGCACACACATGCACGCACATGCACGCACGCACACACACATACACACGCGCGCGCATCTCGCACACACACGCACGCACATAAACACACACACACAATACACATACATAGACGTTTCATAGATTACTAAAATAAGAATGTCTTAATACACAGACGTCAATGCGGATTCGCTAAGAGACAAAAATAGTGCTTTTTCCCTTTGTCCTAATGAATGATATTATTTATTCTGTTATGCTTCGGAGCATACCCGTGCTATTAGGAAGCGCGTGCTGCCAGGGTCCGCGTGAGCACTTTTAAAGCTCATCAGTTAGTGACCACTCTTGGAATGGCGGAATTATTCATTCCGGCAAAGGTCGCATCCGAGCCATGACGATATTTGCATCTGTGTCCTGTTGTTTTCGCCAGCAAGCCTCCTCCTGGAGACTGGTCTGGAATTGCGCTCTGGAAGCGTGTCACGATTTTTCTCTATTTGTCTTTCTGATAAGTGTCGTTGACTCCACGTTTGTCTCGGTCCTAATGCCTGACTCCAGTAACAGATCGAGACTCGTGGGCGCGTTGTACATGGTTTTATATCAGATATCTGATTTCAACTTTCCTTACGTAGGCTGATATCGGAAATATTTTATGAGAAAAGGACGTATAAACTAGAAGTGGAGAATTAAAAGAAATGTATTATAAATATGATTCTTTTCAAGAGGCAACACTTCAGAAGCAGCACAATTGCTTTCTGTTTATTACGAGAAATGTTCAACATGAAAAATAGCTTGTCACGATTTCAGTAAATAAAGCAAATGTACATATTTCTGTTTATTACGTGAAATGGCGGACATGAAATATAGCTTGTCACGATTTCAATAAATAAAGCAAATGTACACATTTCTAAAATAAAAACGGACACACTGGCTACGCTTTGGAAAATGTGAAATATCAATACATTTATATTGTTTAAATATGTTGCATTATATATTGTATAAATATGTTGTACTTCAACTATGAAACCTTATGTATGTGCGTGTGTGTGTGTGTGTGTTCACATATGTGTGTGTGTACCGTGTGTGCGCGCGCGCGCGCGCGCGTGTGTGTGTGTGTGTGTGTGTGTGTGTGTGTGTGTGTGTGTGTGTGTGTGTGGTGTGTGTGAGTGCATGTGCATATGTGTCTATTTTTGTGTGTATGTGTGCGTATGTGTGCATATGTGTGTGTGTGTGATTGAGTATGACAGAACTACGGAGGAGAAAGATTACAATCAAGTATATGTACTGATTAATAGCCCGTATTTTATAGAAGCATATAAGCAGCAAATATATTGAATTTGCAAGAACTGGATAAGAGGAAAAGAAAAATAGAGGAAGAAAAGAGAGAGGGAAAGGAATTGACAGAGTCATACACACTAATTGAAAGCTATAGCAGATCTGCAGACCAAAATAGAGCTATACATATATACACTCAAAGAAATTGGTCTCTTTTATCTATTTATAGACGTAGTGTCTGTATGTGTGCATATATATATATATATATTATAGAGTATAGTGTAGTATAGCATAGTATAGTATTAAAAGACAACAGATCTTCACCGGATATCAGCGCCAGTAGGGTTAAAGTCCTCAGACGTGATTCGATTGCCTCATCTCTAGTGACTTTCTAATCCACAGAAGGACTGTTGTCTCCTCATTGCAAGTGACTTTCTAATCCACTGAAGGACTTTTGTCTCCTCATTGCAAGCGACTTTCTAATCCACAGAAGGACTTTTGTCTCCTCATTGCAAGTGACTTTCTAATCCACTGAAGGACTTTTGTCTCCTCATCGCTAGTGACCTTGTACTTCACAGTTTTTTATCCTTAACGCCAGTGCCTTTCTAGTAGTCACGTGGACTTAGGTCTCTTCATCGTCAATGTCATAAAGATGACCAGTGAATATACCATCGTTATTTTGATTCTAATATTTTGAATATATAAACTCTATTGCGATTCTATTGTATGATGGATTTATCTACGTCACCACTAGGTGACCCATAGTATAGGTCACAGGAAGTAAGAACTTCTTCGCAATCGCCAGTGAGGCTTTAGTCCACAGTATTCGAAATTCATCTACGCAAACGCCGAGTGACCATTAAATTGTTTATTGTTTAAATTGTTTCACTTTCCAGCAATCGTCAAGCACAATGCTAAATCAATAGATAATGTTATATTAATCGCTAAAGTGAAAGCTAAATGAAATAAATAGTTGCAGGGAATTGAAGTATTTTAGGGGCATTTTTTTTTGTGGTTGTAAAATCATTTTCTTTTGTCTGCGCAATTACGCATTAGTCGACCCTATATCATTTCGTCCTCTTTATCGTCAGGGGGAAAGTAATAATTAAATAAAATATGTTTTGTCAAACATGATCCGAATTCTCTAGTGTACGTCGTTTCATATTATTTAGTTCGTTAGTTTTTTCTTTATTGGGTAGAAATCGTCTTGTTCTGTCATGCCAGTTTTCTTTATTTATTTGTACTGTTTTGCTGTTTGTCCTTGCGATGAAGTTTTGCTGTTTGACCTTGCAATGAAGTTTTGCTATTTGACCTTGCGATGAAGTTTTACTGTTTGACCGTGCGATGAAGTTTTACTGTTTGACCTTGCGATGAAGTTTTACTGTTTGACCTTGCGATGAAGTTTTGCTGTTTGACCTTGCGATGAAGTTTTTGTGGGGTAATGGATTACGTATTGCAAACGCTGTTAATCGATGAAGTGAAGGGAAAATTTTCTCTAAAAATTATTTCAAGTGTTGAAATATTTTTAAGAGAAACTTTTTCATTTAAACTTAGAAAATTGGGCTGATCTGAGGGGAAATGTAAACAAGTGAAATGCAAAAAGAAAAAATACAAAACAAAACAGAAAACAAAATACAAACGCGCCTTCACACAAAATGAACAAGTGACTGAGGAGAAAAAACAAAAAACTACCACAAAGCATGGCAAAGCATTAAAAAGCAAAAATTGCACGGACCACTGTCATTGGCTGAGTAATCGTAACGTTCGTTACATCAATTGCAAATTCCCCCCCCCCCCCAACCAAAAGGCTACTGGAAACCCCATGGCAGCAAGATGGATAATGCATCATCCATGTACACCGTGGAATTTCAATTACCATGGCAATATCAACCCATACGTCACCACTTGGGATGCGCGGGAAGAGCGGCACCAATTCCCAAGACTATCAGGCAAAGCGCGTGGCACCATAAAACTGCACAATGACAAAACTCGTTCTCCTGTATGTTTTGTTTCACTCAAAGAGCGACTAGCGTGGCTTTCATCAAATTAAATTAAATCAGCTGAAGAGAAAATATTCAATCTG
This sequence comes from Sinotaia quadrata, assembly GCA_028829895.1. Classification (NCBI taxonomy): domain Eukaryota; kingdom Metazoa; phylum Mollusca; class Gastropoda; order Architaenioglossa; family Viviparidae; genus Sinotaia; species Sinotaia quadrata. The sequence goes on from CM054184.1 coordinate 8,534,732, forward strand.
ATGAAATATTTTATCAGAAACATCTCACTAGTAACATGTACTTGTCAGAAATATCTCACTAATTACATGTAATTATCAGAAATATCTCACTAGTAACATGTACTTGTCAGAAATATCTCACTAGTAACATGTAATTGTCAGACATATCTCACTAGTAACATGTAATTATCAGAAATATCTCACTAGTAACATGTAATTGTCAGAAATATCTCACTAGTAACATATAATTGTCAGAAATATCTCACTAGTAACATATAATTATCAGAAATATCTCACTAGTAACATGTAATTGTCAGAAATATCTCACTAGTAACATAATTATCAGAAATATCTCACTAGTAACATGTAATTGTCAGAAATATCTCACTAGTAACATGTAATTATCAGAAATATCTCACTAGTAACATATAATTGTTCACAATAGAATATAAATCTTCCACTTCCCTGCTAGGCATGTTGTAGAATGTTCCAACACTGTAGATCCCTCAAGACTAATCTAGACACAAGTTCGCCATATTAGCTTCTCAATTAGGCAGTCACAGTAACGAACCTCTAGCACTCCTACTAGAAAGTTCCACAGTGGAGATGGACACACTTGCCAATGCACACAAACAGGGTGCAGTGAATCAACACAATTCCCACACTCTATGATGGAAACTTCTCAAATCTACCACAAGTGTGCAAGATGAAAAGGGAAAAAGGAAAGGCTTGCCCCTTTCTGAAACGTCATATCAGAGAACAATGCAAAGTTTCAAGTTTAATCATCTCTATTCTCCATTCTTTCTTGCAATCATTCTCCACTTACAATTCCTGCAACAGTATTTATTAGCCTGACACATCCATGTAACATAATAAATACAGCACAATCAATTATGAACATCTTTTTACTAGAAACAATGTCATATGTTTAACATATTACATACAAATATCATAATTCATAACTGTAGGAATAATAGTCTTTTCACATAATACATCTTTACATATATAATATATCAATAGCAAAGTTTATGAAATATTTCTAAGTCCATTCTCTCTCAATCAATCAGTTAACTCACCATAAGCTAACGATTGCCTTTCATAACCAGACTTGAGTTATGTCAAAATCAAAGTGATTAGAATATACAACTTTCTTCAACAGATAAATTTCAGTCTCTACCCATTGGCTAGTTCATTATTTGTATACCTTAAACTATCGGAGAGCAATCATACACTCTGGACTGGATTACAAGAGCAAGTTCTAGTATATTCTTTACCTGAGTTGTTATTTTAAATCTGGTACTTACAAAAATATCATCAAGTGCAGTACCCGAAGGTCATGTCACGTTGGCATTTAAAAAGTGTATATAATTAACTTTTAAAATAGGGACAAGCAAATTTACTCTGCCACACATGTATTCTGTTCCTTGTATCAAAATACGTGAGTGACATGTATTATATATCATATGTCAAGAGACGTGTGTGGCATGTGTCACATATCAAGAGACGTGTGTGGCGTGTGTCACATATCAAGAGACGTGTGTGGCATGTGTCACATATCAAGAGACGTGCGTGGCATGTGTCACATATCAAGAGACGTGCGTGGCATGTGTCACATATCAAGAGACGTGCGTGGCATGTGTCACATATCAAGAGACGTGCGTGGCATGTGTCACATATCAAGAGACGTGCGTGGCATGTGTCACATATCAAGAGACGTGCGTAGCGCATGTCATGTCATAGGTCAACAGACGTTTACCAAATACCAAGCTGCACGTGCATTATGTAACGTCATTTCCCACACGGCAATAGCCATACGTCATCGATGACGACAAAGTTTAGCCATCCCTGATATGTTTTCATAATATATTACAGCAAGCAGACTTGTTTGCTGGGAAAACATTGAAGTGAACAAATGAAGTCAACATGTATGATTTGACCAATCATAGTGCCAGGATTTTGACAGAATGATTTGTTGTTGTTATTGTCTTTCTTGGCAGCATATCAAACTTTCCCGAAACTGTATAATTCATTAATCTAACTGTAAGATATATATTTCATTTTAAAGAGTGTGTCATTGCACATTAATTAGTCTAACTTGGCATTTTATTATCCCAGACTTGAAGTACTGAACAGTAGACATTTAACTCGGGATAGTAGCGTTTGCTATAGTGAAAAGTGGAAAGAAACATGTGTTATTATTTACACTTGAATTATTAGAAATATTAACCAGTACTGAGAGTAATGGATTGGCAAGTACTATAACATTGCGGTCCCCATTAGTCATAGAATAAGTATTCGATCCCATTACTCTAACACTGCGGGCCCCATCGGTCATAGGATAAGTGTTCAGTCCCATTACTATAACACTGCGGGTTCCGTCAGTCGTAAAATAATTGTTGAGTCCCATTACTATAACACAGAGGGTCCTGTCATTTATAAAATAAGTGTTTAGCCCTATTACTATAACACTGCGGGCCTGTCAGTTATAGAATAAGTGTTCAGTCCCATTACTGTAACCCTGCGGGCCCCGTCAGTCATAGAATAAGTATTCGGTCCCATTACTATAAAGATGGAACTTATCAAAGGCACTCTTTTTCACTTCCTTTGTCTGTCCTCTTTATTGATAAGCATTAAAAAAAAACTTGCACCATATCTATCATACCTAATTAATAAACAAAATTAAACAAGATTTAATTAGTTTTATTTTCTTCTCTTTCTTTTTAATATTTAAATTTACATTCTTTAATTTTGGATGAATTAAGCAGACAATTCTTTTATTTCGTTATCAAACACGAGCAAAGAGCAGGACTAGGGACTGCTTAGAAATGGGAAGGTCTCAGAACTGAGCAAAGAGCAAGACTAGGGACTTTAGAATTGGGAAGGTCTCAGAACTGAGCAAAGAGCAAGACTAGAGCTTAGAAATGGGAAGGTCTCAGAACTGAGCAGAGAGCAAGATTAGGGGCTTTAGAATTGGGAAGGTCTCAGAACTGATAGCAAGTAACAATACAGTACGCCAACGTACTACTTTTAAATGTGGAATTAATTCTAGTATATCTAATCTAATTTAGTAAGTGAAAAGAAATATTAAATCAATCAATACATCTAGCTGTGGATTAACTTTTCATTTCGATTTCTTTTGTGTGTCTTGTGTGCGCTAAAAAAGAACAATCTTCTAGCTAGTCCGGGCGTAGTTGACCTTATCTATCGATTGATTATTAAATAAATATAATTAATGTTCTGCGTCACGGGACATTACAACTTTTGAAATCTCCACCGCATCTCCTAGAGACGAGAAGTTTGAAGTTTCAACCGTATGTCATGTCATGTTGCAATTTGCCAGCCGGCCTTCGAATTATGCTGCGATTCTAAATAACTACGGAGAGAGAGAGAGAGAGAGAGAGAGAGAGAGAGAGAGAGAGAGAGAGAGAGAGAGAGAGAGAGAGAGAGAGAGAGAGAGAGAGAGAGAGAGAGAGAGTGTGTGTGAATGATGCCGATGTATATAAAGTGTGAATGATGTCAAAATGTACGAAGTATATTTGGCAATGGATGGACTAAGATACATCTATTATAATATAATTTTGAGCAGTTGCGATTTCCAAACGAAACATAAAAATAAAAAAAAACCCATAAAAATCATTTTACGCAGAGCGTCGCAAACCGACAGCTCACGTCTGTTCACGTTAAGAAACGAGACACGTGACAGTGTTATCTTTGTCCGTTCTTTCGTTTGTTGGCGTGTAATCTACTTCTGTTCTTGTGCTTTTAGTTCGTTTTATGATTATGCATTTTTGTGCTTCTCACATGTTGATTTTGCGTTGATAGTGTTAATTTATTTGTTAGTGTAGTTTGTTGAGTTCTTCATTGTCTTGTTTTTATTTGCTCTTGCTTTTAGGCTCGTTTGTTTATTTTTTCCCATCGAGTGCTTGCTGATTTGTTTTCCTGTTCAACCTTTCTTGATTCTCCCTACGTTTGTGCACGCATGTTTGTTTATTTATGCTCGTATTTTGTGTTCGCTCGTATAAATGTGTATGCGCATGTTTGGGTGTGAGATCCTGTAGACCTTTTTCAATAAAAGGAAAATGCATTAAACATAATTGATTATATTGTTATGGAAGACACATTTTTTCAGATATCGATTACTGATGTCTCCTTTGAAACAACAGCAATTTCACATGTGTACCTCACACATTTACATACGTATAAATAGAGAAACAGTTTCATATATATTAACTTACACACACACACACACACACACACACACACACACACACACACAATTAAGTCATTAAGAAATTGATTCATTCAAATATTGAAGAAATTGGTTGGCTAATTTGCTATAACTGCAAACCTATTTTCTAGCATCTCTTTCTTGTGACTGTCTTCACCAGAAAGCTAACAGTGTCGAAGCCATTTGCGAAGTTGAATCAATACCACTTACAAAACAGCCTACCAGACCACTGCACCCATCATACATAGAGCAGTTCGCCTCGTGATATTTCATCACATTCTTTGTTCGTGACACGAACGGATATAACCTTTGCCCTTTGACATTAAACGGTTTGAAGCGTTATGCTATTCACAATGTTGCTGCATTTCTAAAAAATGAAATTTGTTTTCTTCAAACGTCTGCTGCTCCGGGTGTTTTATAGCCTGCGGGTCAGAATCGTTTGGAACTTTGGACGAATATTTGCTGTGGCTCCTTAAGAGAAAGACGTATGGTACTTGCGTCTCTGTGGCTGACAAAAATACCTTGTTTAATATATGATAAATAAGTTCTTCTTTTGGCAGTTGAAGAATGAATGCGGCTAGCTTATTGAAGAAATGTCATGTGTGATTAAATTGACGCTTTAATCTTGCAAAGCGTATAGATTTATTTTCTAACTGTAAAGAGATTCACCACCCTGCAAAGTGTATTATTTTTATTTTTATGTTGCATTTTGCGTTGATATTTCGTGTATAATAACCTAAAACTATGCTCAAATCATGTTCGCAAATCTGATCTCATTTCCGAATGTATAATTTGTTTATGTGTAATATAGGTGTCAAACAAAGGAAATATAAGAATTTTTAAAATGTCAGTGAAGCTTCCACCTCTTGACTCGGTTTTCGCAGCATCTTGACTCGGTTTACCTCAACTTATCGACTCGGTTTTCCCAAACATCTTGACTCGGTTTACCTCAACATCTCGACTCGGTTTTCCAAAACATCTTGACTCGGTTTACCTCAACATCTCGACTCGGTTTTCCCAAACATCTTGACTCGGTTTACCTCAACATCTCGACTCGGTTTTCCCAAACATCTTGACTCGGTTTACCTGTACATCTGGTCTCAATTTACTGCAACGTCTTGTTTGTGTTCTGCATGAGAATCGTGTCTCAGTTCTGCCTCCAAGACGACTTGTTCCATTTTTAGCGTCTTTGGTTTGCTTCGCCTCTACCGCCATTATCCGTCTCATTTCATCTTTAGCGTCTTCAGCTTGTCTCATCTCTACCGCCATTATCCGTCTTATTTCATCTTTAGCCTCTTCAGCTTGTCTCATCTCTACCGCCATTATCCGTCTCATTTCATCTTTAGCGTCTTCAGCTTGTCTCATCTCTACCGCCATTATCCGTCTCATTTCGTTGTTTTATTGCCGTCCTCCTGTCTCAGTTTAGCTTCCGCATTTCGTCTCATCAAAATCTCCAACTTGTCTAACTGGAACTATAATCTCATCCCAGTCACAGTTATATGAGTCTCACAACCACCTTTTATCTGCTGCTCCTCTGTACCGCTGGAACTAGTTCATCAAAGCTGGTGTGAACTAGCGCTCACAGAGGGCCGTTTGACTATTTTAATTAGCCTGCACCGTTCACTGATAATTATGTATCCTGATCAACTAGTTTCATGTCCACTGTCAATTTAACTCGATACAAATGTCTACACATGTCATTTATTTTATCTTACGCCTTTCATCGTTATATATAGTATTTCATTTTATTCATGAAGAGACAGAACAATAGAACAATAGAACTATTGAATAATGTGTAGATAAATGGAAGGACGGCTGGCTGGTTTGCCAGATAGATAGATACGTGGATTGATGGGAAGATAAAAATAGATGGGTGGATAGATTGATGTACGTGGGTGTTTAGACAGACTGGTATATACATATAAATAAAAACAAATCTATGTATTACAAATATTGCACTTGCTTTTTTCATCCTAACCTGCGAACGCCACATGAATGAATATATATTGCAAAATAAAGCGACAACAAGTGTACTACATCTGTGCACACTTATTTCTTGGGAAGAGAAAGTTTGCAGGTCTCGTTGAAAAGTACAGGGCATGCATAATTTAATCGCCTAATTTGTTTTGGCCTAAGGGTGACATGAATGTACATAAACAAATTTTTAGTAACTGACAACTTTGTCGTTAATGATAAATGAAGGTGACTACGCCTCGAGTGGAAAGTGAGAAGGCGGACCGTCGTGGTAGGGCTGCGACTTTCTAGACTGTCTGATTGAGAACACAAATAGAAATAATGAGGTGCACCACCCCTAGGACCTAGACCAGAACTGGTACAAATTTATAAACGTATTTAATTAAATGCTTATGACGTCTAACTCCACTAAATACTTCATTTCGCCTTTCTGGTCCTGTCAACTAGTGTACCCATCTGCTCAATATGTGTCTGTACCTCTCTCAGGATGTCTGTCTAGTTTCAAGTTGTCTATAACACACTATGAAATATTATGACCACCTTGTCATCTTTTTCTCTCAATTTCTTTCTCTTCATCCATTCTTTATACTTCTCTCTCTCTCTCTCTCTCTCTCTCTCTCTCTCTCTCTCTCTCTCTCTCTCTCTCTCTCTCTCTCTGTCTCATACAGCCATTCACATTCTCTGTGTCGTACAGCCATTCACATTCTCTGTGTCGTACAGCCATTCACATTTTCTGTGTCGTACAGGCAGTCATATTCACGTCCATTTCAATGGCAATTTATCACGTTTTGTTGTTTTCCTCTCCCACTCCTCCAATGTTCTTTCTGTCCATGCATGTCTTCATTGTATATGTCATTACTTGTACTTGATCAATATTGAATTGCAGTGCAGTGTGCAGTTAATTATAGTTGTTAATAAATTCTATTTCTTTGTTTATCAACAACCCCGACCTCGTGTGTCAACTGGGTTATAAGGTCAGGAGTAGTGGTGGGAGTGTAATAATTAGTAACATGGGTGTAGGCGTTTGAAGAGGGTGTGTTGGACGTTTGCCAGGTCAGAGTTCTTCTGTGGTGTTTATTTACAATACTGGAGATTACTCTGGAAAGGGTAGGGGAGGTTACTCCTTCAGCCGTAGAGAGCTTATAATATTCTTATTTTTAAAAAAAGTGATGCTGTCGTCTTTTAAAATAGCCTATAGCAGATAAATAGATAGATAGATACTGATCTATTTGTATATCTATCTGTCAACAGTAAGCAAACATGTATATGCAATCTAATTTTCTATAGACTAATCTATCGAATAACTACAAGAAGAAGAACGAGCATAGAGAAAAGAACAGGAAAAGAACAACAAACAGTAAAGATTAAGAGCAAGAGAAAGAACAGTAAATAAACAAAAGCAAGAAGGACGACTGAGGAGGTGAGAACATAAGCAGTAAAAAAACAAAACAGAAAATATTAAAAATATTAAAATAATAGAAAGAAAAAAGAACGAGAGCAAGAAGGAAGAGGAGAATGTGAAGAAGAAAAACAAGAGGGAATAAAAACGAAAATAGAAGAAAACTTAAACAACATCAAGAAAGAAGAGAGGAAAAGAAGAAAGAGGAAGAACTAGAAAATGAGAAAAAGAACAATAACATAAATATAAGCAAAAGCTAGGAAAATATGAAAAAATGAAACAAGAATAATAATAGGAGAAGAACAGCAAGAGTAAATAGCAGAAAAAGAACAAACAAAAAGGCAGTAACAAGGAATGGGTAGAATAAGAGAAGACAATCAAGAAGAGAAGAACAAGAGGAATAAGAAGACTAAGTGCAAGAACAAGACGAAAAGCATGAACAACTACGCCCCCCCCAAAAAAAAAAACAAAAAAAAACTGAATGAGAATAAGAAAAACAAGAACAGAAGAGGTAAAAAAAAGAACAAAAATAAAATCAATTTACAGAACACCAATCAGTAAAAATACAGTAAACATGAAAGAAAGTAACAATACGGAAAATGTGTTTTCTTTAATGAAACCATTAGTTCTCTAAGACCACGTTCTTTAATTGTCTGGCTATTCTTGAATTGCTTCCTTGTCCTTTAATTGTCTTGCTCTTCTTTAATTTCCTTGTTCTTGAAATGCTTGTTCTTTAATTGTCTTGTTCTTGAAATGCTTGCGGCCTAATTTTGAGTTCGACTAGCGTGATCAGGAAAGAGAGTGTAGTGAGTACAAAAATAAAAATTAAAAAAAAAAATTAGGCAAACCTCAAGTGGATTTTGAATCGTGGACATTTTAAGCGAAGCGATTGGGACTCGCGGCCATCTAACTCTTGAAAAAATAATATGCGCCATTGTTCGATGGAATGCACAATGGCTCTCCCACACAGTATCGGGTTTTAAGAAAGAAACAAAATATTATCTGATAAAACTGAAATCTGAATTAAATCTTGTGTATATCTGCACTTCACTGAAGTAGTTTATTACGGCAGTAGAACCATTCGAGGGTCATTTTTGCCTGACATCATTTCTGTACGACAGCTTGGATTTTTCCATAAAAAGTAGGTCAAAGGTTACTTCCGATCGTGGAAAGTTTATCTTGTTTTTCCTTAGTACAATCACAGACAAGAACAAATACTAAGATGTTTTAATATCTATAACTAGAACAATTTTTGAACGCTTACTGGTATAAATAATAATTTTAAATTATGAGACCTCGGAATTGAAGCAAATAATTAATTATTGACTCAGATGTACAGACCTCGGAAATGAAGCAAATAATTAATTATTGACTCAGATGTACAGACCTCGGAATTGAAGCAAATAATTATTGACTCAGATGTACAGACTTCGAAAATGAAGCAAATAATTACTGATTCAGATGTACAGACCTCGGAATTGAAGCAAATAATTAATTATTGACTCAGATGTACAGACCTCGGAATTGAAGCAAATAATTATTGACTCAGATGTACAGACTTCGAAAATGAAGCAAATAATTACTGATTCAGATGTACAGATCTCGGAATTGAAGCAAATAATTAATTATTGACTCAGATGTACAGACCTCGGAATTGAAGCAAATAATTTATTATTGACTCAGATGTACAGACCTCAGAATTGAAGCAAATAATTATTGACTCGGATGTACAAATGTCTAAACGGAAAAAGTGAACTATTAACTAAAATGAACACATATCGGAACCAAAGCATATCATTATCTCAGCTGTACAAAACTAGGTATTTAGGCAAATGACTATTGATTCAGATATACGCATTTTGAAACCGAAGCAAATAATGAGCTCAGCTGTACAAATCTCGAAACAGAATCAAGTAATTAACACAGATGAACAAATCTCTAAGCCGAATTAAATGATTAACTCAGTTGTACAAATCTCGGAACAGTATCGAGACTGCGAGAAAACATATTGTGTACACTGTACAGTTACCTGTGGGCACTCTTCACGACCAGAGAAATGTGACCTTTTCACCTCATGGACTCGTGCTGGCCAATTATCTTTCCCTTGATGTATTGTTGAAGTCAGCCTTCAGACAGATGTCAATTGTACAGTCGATTTATGTCGACCTCTGTCTCGCCGACTTAAGCCAATTTCCAATTTCTAACCGTAAATTAGAGTCGCCATTACCATACGAACACTTCTCATTATAGAGCATTATTATACTCTTGTATAATAATGACCACATAATAATAGTTCACCCTCCATCTGTTTCTGTTTTTTATCTGAAATTTTCTTGCCATATTGAATCTTCAAACAAACATATCGGGAACGTACTATGGCGTCGACCAGTAAGAGCCAAATCGGTAAGTACTGACGACTGGAAATAATTTTAAAAATAGCAACACGAAAATGAGAATGGAGAAACACTGCACTGATGTATCTTTCTTCCATTTTGTATCGACATTTTAGAATCGCGTTTCAACAGCATTTGCGCTTTATTTGTTTAAGCGGATTATAAACTTGTGTGGATATGCTCTCAAAACACACTTTTGTGGATATGCTCTCAAAACACACTCGTGTGGATATGTTCTCAAAACACACTCGTGTGGATATGCTCTCAAAACACACTCGTGTGGATATGCTCTCAAAACACACTCGTGTGGATATGCTCTCAAAACACACTCGTGTGGATATGCTCTCAAAACACACTCGTGTGGATATGCTCTCAAAACACACTCGTGTGGATATGCTCTCAAACAAAACACACTTGTGTGGATATGCTCTCAAAACACATTCGTGTAGATAAGTTCTCAAAACATACACTATATCTTCATCTCTCTTACACTATATCTTCTTCTGTTTACACTAGTTTATCTGTAATACGACTATGTCCTGTTTCTATATTACACATTGACCGTCATCATTAGTCTATTTGTAGTGTAATGGGAAACTGTCTTGTGTCTATTATAGTATTAACTCTCCTCGACCAGTCTAAGTGATTTTCTATTCTTGTAGCAGTCTATTAGAGTCACGATTTTGGTGTTTATCTGTCTAGAGTTTAATGTGACTATCCTTTAATTACTACTGTATAGACTTTCAATTAACTTTACCTGACATTTCTCATAGTTTCATCACCTACTTTTTTTTAATTATAGCTTTATTTTACCTATGACGTCAATATTTGCATTTTTAATTTTTCAGTCTATCATGTCTGCTATCAGTCTCCGTCTCTCTAACACTATTCTTCTTTTTTTACACTATAACTTCATCCTCGATGTCTTCAGCTTTCGTACACTATAACTTCTATGAAATAAAAAATCAAATAATAACCTACCAGTGGTGGTCAAACAATTAAGTAAATAAAGCAAGCAAGTAATGAAACAACATTCGACTGATAAACAACTAAAGAAGGAATTAATTTAGCAGGTAATTATTAAACCAATCACGAACTTAATCAGTTTTGTCATTATCCAAACACTTATCGAGGCAATTAATTTGTCAAATTATCAGCGTTTTAGTTATTAATTTTTAAAATCTATTTATTAAACAAAACATGAATTATGCAAACAAATAGTCAGTCAAATATTTTTTAAAAAAAATATCTTTGATTAGTCCTTGATGACAATGGACACCAAAATATACCAACATCAGATTCGAGTTACAATTAATCACACTCCATCAATGAAACACAAAAGTGACGCACTAAAATGTAAAATAAAATTATTTGTTAATACCTAGTTTGTATGCATTACACACCTCAATGTATATTATATACTCTCTTCAAGGTTACCTAAATGAACGATATCTTCAAGCTCACGGAATCAAACCGAAACCATTTAGAATTTTAGATCAACCAATTGGGGTCATCGCGCTGCAATCTATCTATAAGGTAAAAAAAGAAAGGAAAGCCGAAAACCAGTGGAAGTTCACGTGCACTGCCGTCAGGTGTGCCACAGTAAAGATCAACCGAAGCCAATAAGATCAACAACATCTGCAGGAGAGAAACAAATCATCAAAAGCGATAGAAACTATCTTGTGGGAGGGGGGGGGGAGGCTGAGATGGGCTGGCTTCTGAATGTTTATCTTCGCTGTTTCCATTTGGTATAGAAATAAGAATTGTATACCCAACGGTGGTGCGACATTAAGGATGAGAGTAATCTACCTTTGTGCTGGTTGGTTACAGTGGCAGTGTTTAATATTCGCAAAATTAACAAAGAACAGCAAGAAATCGTTTGTTTGTTTTGAGAAAAAAAACAAAAAGAACAAAGAATAAAGAACAAAAAATAATTTCAGTTAAGAGTAAACAGGACTTCTATCCGATTGACGATTTATCACGTGACCACCGTTGTCGGAGAATGTAATGGGGTGCAGGCTCTCAATTACCGTCGCCAGCAGATAGTGCGACATGACAGCACGTGTCGGGAAGCCCAGGAAATGACAGAGAGCATTTTGAGACAGCAACCGTTTGGGTCACCGCAGGAAACGCTGTGATAAGGATGTGTTGTGCTCTTTGTTTACTACAAATGCAGTAATGATCAACCACGTGACATAATAATAATGTGAACAAACTCTCCTCAGTACTAAGGGCAACTGGCAATTAGGCTGTAAGCTCATGCGCTCAGGGGAAATAACTCTAAAGAGTAAAGCTATTTCGGGCAAACAACTGACACGACGCCCGGATGTACGCAGAGCCCGCGAATTAAAAAGAAAAAAGAAGAAGCGTCGAATGGGAAATCAAAGATCGTTAACAGCGGACGTAAAACGTCAGGCAGTAAGCCAACCAGCCAGCCAGCCAGCCAGCCAGCCAGAAGAACTAAACATTCCCGAAGAAGAAAAAGTTATATGCAAAAACAATACTCAGAGAGTGAGAACGGCGTGGCTCAAAAGAGGAGACAAGAAAATGCAAAAAGTGACTCATAGTGCAAAGAGTTGGGAAGGCTACTCTTAAGAAGAATTTTAGGCTGCGTCTTTGCTGCGCAGAGGTGATATAACTGTCGTGTTACCACAAGTCAGCCAACACGATCTAGACCAGTGGTCCCCGGCGCGTTATCACGTGGTTCGCGACTGCGTGTCCAGTGTGTGTTTTCTTATATTACACACACGCTGGTGGTCCGGCAAAATAGATTAGTCAGATGGACGGACAGATGGATAGATGGAAAAACAAACAGAAAGCAGATAGATAAATAGATTATGTTTGCTGTTAAACACGTGCATATGTGAACAGAGATACGTGTTTTGGAGAGTCAGAGACCTGTAATGGCTAAGAAAGGATGAAGTCAATAGAAAAAAAATTAAATAGACTGAATGACTAAATGAGAAAATGAAGGAAACATATTGGACTAGATTGACTGAATGAGGAAGTAAAAGAGACAATTTGGAATAAACAGATGGCAGCTATCTCTAGCCAGAGGAAATGAAACAAGAGTTCGCGAATGTACACCAGAAATTTCCGAAAATAGAATATTAACAGCCTCACGCCAAACTGCCTGAGCATGAACAGTAAATCTGCACTGAGCAACCTGTGCTAACGTCACGTGACGAAGTCATCATGCAGGATACAGAGAGTGTTCAGACATAATTATTGCTCGATTTCCTGCAACGAGTGGGTGTGTTGACATTCCATTACCACAATACCACGATGTAACGAGTCAAGAATACAGCTTTTTGTAAAACACTTGTAATGTCTATATATGCGTGTCTCTGGTTATATATGTTTAGGTGTAAACTATCTCCTTCTCTTTTGATATGTGTGTGTGTGTATGTGTGTGTATGTGTGTGTGTGTGTGTGTGTGTAAGTCTGTTTACATATACGTGTGTGTCTCTCTGTGTGTATCTGTGTAAGTCTGTTTACATATATGTGTCTCTCTCTCTTTGTGTGTGTCTGTTTACATATATGTGTCTCTCTTTGTGTGTCTGTGTAAGTCTGTTTACATACGTGTTTGTCTCTCGTTGTGTATATATCTTTGTGTATGTCTCTCTCTTTTTATATGTATGTGTCTGTTTATATATATATATGTCTTTCTCTTTGGGTATATGTATGTGCGTAAGTCTGTCTCTTTGTGTACATGTATGTGTGTATGTCTGTCTTTTTCTTTGCATAAGAATGCGTGTCTGAGTAAGTCTGTTTACATACGAGTGTGTCTCTCTCTTTGTGTACATGTATGTGTGTAAGTCTGTCTCTTTGTGTACATGTATGTGTGTATGTCTCTCTCTTTGTGTACATGTATGTGTGTAAGTCTGTCTCTTTGTGTACATGCATGTGTGTATGTCTCTCTCTCTCAATTTTTATAGGTATGTGTGCTGTGTAAGTCTGTTTAATTATTTGTGTCTCTGTGTATATTTTTATGTGTATGTATGTCTCTCTCTTTCTCTGTGTGCGTCCATATATATGTCCGTATCTCTCTCTTTGTGTATATGTATGTGTCTGTGTGTGTATATGTGTGTATATCTGTATGTAGGCATGTGTATGTGCGTGTATTCTCTCTCCATCTGCATGTGCGTCTGTGTTTCTATCTGTATATATGCGTATGTGTGTATGGGTGCATATATGCGTCTATGTTTGTGCGTGCGTGTGTGTAACAGAAATAAAGATAGAATGCGTGGGACGCGTGATCGATCTTCAAGCTGTAGCCTGGCAAAACCTAAAGTCACAAGATCCCAGAAGGCATGTGGATTCCTTCTATCGTTTTCCCCGATCCGCCCCCCTCCCCCCTCATCCCATTGCTGCTTTTGCCCCTATGTGTCTCTGTCTTTCTGGTTCTGTTTACTTTTTTCGACACCAAAATTCTTCCCCTTAAAACTCCTCTCTGTCTTTCATGTCTATTTTCATTTTCGACACCTAAATTATTCCCTTTAAGACTTCTCTCTCTCTCTTGTTCTATTTTCTTTTTCGACACCAAAATTCTTCCCTTTAAGACTGATCTCTTTCTTGTTCTATTTTCTTTTTCGACACCAGAATTCTTCCCTTTAAGACTTCTTTCTCTCTCTCTTGTCCTATTTTCTTTTCGACACCCAAAATTCGTCCTTTAAAACCTTCTCTCTGTCGCTAGAGTCTCAGTACTCGTCATTTCTCTCATCGTCCCATTCCTCTGTTAAGTCCTTTCCTTTTGCTCTTCCAGAGCCACTTCTTTCTTTCGGTACCATGTGTGACCTCCCCCCACCCCACCCATTTGGCCTTATGTCTTCTGCCTCTCTCTTTCTCTCCTCCCTCCCCCATACCCCAACCATCTTCCCTGCAAACAAAGTACCTGCGTCTAAAAGCAATTCATCCCTTGTTTTCCTCGGTTCTAAGATAAATCGTGTTTGAAAACAAGACCCATAGTTTCGAATTAAGTGCTAAGGGTAAAAGTCTACCATTATAGGAAGACAGAAGCAGCAATGGCGCATTAACAGAGAGGAAACTAGGCAGAGCATAATTCAACGTGACCCACGTTCTTCAACTCGTACAAAAAAATTCTGTCGTGGATTTGGTCTCTAGGATGTTGCGGGCACCCAGAAACCACGCTTACTTGTCAGCATTCCACGCATCCAAGCCGGAACGCTGTTCCTAATTTGCTGTTGCATGTTGCAGATGAAGAATAACACTTTCATGAGATTACAGTGCCTCCAGAGTTTCAAACTGCCTTAAAATTACGTCTTTCCTGGCACTATGACATCAACTGCCCTTTCCCTTGACAGAGGCATCAGCAGGGTAGTCATTAGAAAACTTGAAAATTGGAAAGAACGTAGTCTCTCGGCCGACCTAAACAACGAATGAAATATGGATCTAAACGCCCACGCACACAAAAGAGCCACGCTTACATCCTCACATACTTATGATAGACAGACAGACAGATAGATAGATAGATAGATAGATAGATAGATAGATAGATAGATAGATAGATAGATAGATAGATAGATAGAAAGAACGAACGAACGAAAGAAAGAAAGAAAGAGAGAAAGAAAGAGAGAAAGAAAGAAAGAAAGAAAGAAAGAACGAACGAACGAAAGAAAGAACGAAAGAAAGAAAGAAAGAAAGAAAGAAAGAACGAAACAAAAAAGAGAAAGAAAGAACGAACGAAAGAAAGAAAGAATAAAAGAAAGAAAGAAAGAAAGAAAGAACGAAAGAAAGAAAGAAAGAATAAAAGAAAGAAAGAAAGAAAGAAAGAACGAACGAAAGAAAGAAAGAACGAAAGAAAGAAAGAAAGAAAGAAAGAAAGAAAGAAAGAAAGAAAGAAAGAAAGAAAGCATGCAGTTAAAATGGAGAGCGAGAAAGAATGAAGAAATAAATAAAAAAATAAGAAATACATTCTACGAAGAAGAAAGGAGATGGATTGAAAACGACTGACTGACAGACGGGACAATTAAACAGACAAATATAATAAAGAGAGTAGAGAAATGGGGAGGGAGGTTGGATAGAAAATATTCCTGACCATCCATCACTCTAAGCGCGAAATGGCGGAGGATGACTTTCTTTGTCTAGTGAGGCACGCAAAAGAACTCTGTTTACACGATCAAAGTCTACTCGCACGAACGCTGTTTGTCCTGTTTCATTTCCTGAGTGGATAATTCACACAGCGTAACTCTCAGCATATTGCCTTTAATTAAACGTCACGCCCTTTTACAAGATAATACTAGATCGATAGTCTCCCCTTTCACACCCTTGGGCCATTGACTATGAGGAACCTTTCCGCTGACGTCAGTTCCTCCACGGCACAGTATTTTCGAACGGTTTTAAATTAAGAAACGTCCGTTTCAGAGCTAGAAAATCTACCTTCGTTTCGGTTCTTGAGTCGTCTTGTCATTGTGATGTGGGGTACTTTTAAGGTCGCATTAGATGTTGACGTTCGGTTCTAGTAACTTTGATTTTCTAGGTCATTACCTAGAACTATATTCTAGTCAGTTAACTTTCATTTTCTTGACCTTTGCGAAATACTTTTTAGTGTTATCACATACCTACACCTTCGATTTTAGCAAACTCCTTGTCATTTATTCTGTCTTATGAGGTGCATGTAATATTGAGGCTTAACGTGAGCTTCCAAATTTAATTCTGGTTATTTCCCTTTGTCGTGTCCATTTCGTATTTCTCTATACTCTAGGAAACTGGATTATACAAATACAATCATTATTATTTCAACGTAACTCAACACATTTGTTAGTATATAAGTAGAGCCCCACCACCATTACATACTTACTTTATAATTAAACCCTTTAACTGTGCACTATATCGTTATGTACTTATTTATTGTTTAAGTCGAGCTACTGTACCCTAAAATATTTAGTATTCAAATGAAAAAAAAGATGTATTACCGAGAGCGACCGCATAGAATGAAACAATGCTGTCGTTTAATGAACTTATGTACATCCAAACAGCTTTGTTTGCTGATTTCTTACAGGGGTGTGTCTGCGTCATTATTTGGTCATTTATTCAAGGTGCTGAGGTGCTGAGTTCTTTCATGGCATTACTTCTCTCCCTCTCTCACAATCTGTGTGTCTGAGTCGATCTGTGCGTACGTGTTCTTGTGCGCATTCAGAATATAATTTAGATTTGTTTTTAAAAATTAAATGAGCAATGTACAATTAGGTATGCAGTTTGCAGAGCACAATGTGGGTGAGTTTATGTGTGTGTGTGTGTGTGTGTGTGTTGTGAGTGAGTGTGGTGTGTGCGTGTGCGTGTGTTGTGAGTGTGTGTGGTGTGTTATGAGTGTGTGTGGTGTGTGCGTGTGTTCTGAGTGTGTGTGGTGTGTGGTGTGCGCGTGTGTTGTGAGTGTATGTATGTGTGTGTGCGTGTGTTGTGAGTGTGTGTGGTGTGTGCGTGTGTTCTGAGTGTGTGTAGCGTGTGCGTGTGTTGTGAGTGTATGTATGTGTGTGTGCGCGCGCAATAGCAGTTAACTTTCCCCGCTTTTGCTAGCAAGAATTAATGCAAAATATAAGCGAACATTGGCACGCCATTCTTGAAAATTTTATTTAGGAATACGATCGAACATTAACAACGTGACTGAATTACAATTATCGATTAGCTTTTAATATTTCAAGGTCATATTAAAAGCTACAGCAACCTACGCAAATTTTAAAAAAAGAATTTGATAATAATAAATTCAAGTAAATACCTACGTAACTTTATTGCAACAACTACTTTACAGCTTAGACGACGAGAGTTGTCAGCCCCTAACTGCATTCTCAGAAATGACGTCACGAAATGGAATCCTTCCTGAACAGCGCAATAAACGGCAGGAGTGAAGCGACGACCGAGGCTGCAACCAGAAGACATTAATCATATTTGTTGTTGTCTGACCGAACGTGATAATTTCAGGTGGGAAGTTCAAGAAGAAGGAAGGGGGGACAATAAGGGTCCTAGCCGCAGGCACATCATAAGTACCAGTAGTCTAGCACTCTGTGGAACAGAGTGACGTGCCATACGCGCTTGACAGTAACAGGTCTTGGAAGGGAAATGTAATAGAAGACATTGAAATGCAGGTCTTTGGGACTGAGCAGTTCATCTTCGCTGTTTCACGCTTGGCGTATTTATGTCCCTTTCATGATCAAAGACTATTAACTCCAGGAAAGTAATGTCATAGACAGAAGAGCGAGGATCAGGGGGAAAAAAAAGAAAAGAAACATAACGAATGTCAGGAAAACCACTCCCTTTCAGAGATAAACTAGAAAAGTGAGAATTACGCGTTGCTTTTTTAAAAAAGTTTTGTTGAAGAAAAAGAAATTAAGAAAAGGAATATAACATCACTTATACTATTACTAAGAAGAAAAAGAAGAACTAAACAAAGTCAAGGTTTAAACAAAGACAGGGACAAAAAAAAATAAAAGACAAGGAACTAAACGAAGATAAGATCTAAAGAAAGACAGTGACAAAACAAAGACAAGGACTAAATAAAGACAAGGACAATGACAAAACAAAGACAAGGACAAAACAAAGACAAGGACAAAAAAAAGACAAGGACTAAACAAAGACAAGGACAAAACAAAGACAAGGACTAAACAAAGACAAGGACTAAACACAGACAAGGACAAAAAAAAAAAGACAAGGACAAAACAAAGACAAGGACTAAACACAGACAAGGACAAAACAAAGACAAGGACAATACAGGAATTTTGCTCGTTGTCTTCGGATGATGAAGAAGAATTACATATATACTCGCCTTTCATTGTAATAATCTTAGTGTGGATGTATGTATACATGTTTGAGTTTATGCATGATTAATCGGGTGATTGAATAAAAATATCTATCTATCTATCTATCTATCTATCTATCTATCTATCTATCTATCTATCTATCTATCTATCTATCTATCTATCTATCTATCATTAATTGTTCGCTGTCTATGCTCGCGTATGCTAATTTCCTCTCAAAAAGGGTTAACTGTTCAGTCTCAATGCTCTCGTTTGCTACATTACTTTCTTAAAAGGGTTAACAGTTGAGTCTCTACTCTCTCGTTACTGCATTACTTTCTTATCAAAAGGGTTAACAGTTGAGTCTCTACTCTCTCGTTACTGCATTACTTTCTTATCAAAAGGGTTAACAGCTGAGTCCCTACTCGCTCGTTACTACTTTACTTTCTACTCGGCTTGAACAGTTTGAAAAGGAGCGCAAGTTACAAACCACGAAATATATTACGTATATCTTCTACTGAAATATATTACTATATCTTCTACTGAAATATATTACGTATATCTTCTACTGAAATATATTACTATATCTTCTACTGAAATATATTACGTATATCTTCTACTGAAATATATTACGTATATCTTCTACTGAAATATATTACGTATATCTTCTACTGAAATATATTACGTATATCTTCTACTGAAATATATTACGTATATCTTCTACTGAAATATATTACGTATATCTTCTACTGAAATATATTACGTATATCTTCTACTGAAATATATTACGTATATCTTCTACTGAAATATATTACGTATATCTTCTACTGAAATATATTACGTATATCTTCTACTGAAATATATTACGTATATCTTCTACTGACCAGGCAAAAGCGCACAAATCAATAACATGTTATCCCATAGAAATAACAGTTATATCAATTTCAGATGACTAGGCGTGCTGAGTTGTTTGCTGGTCTCTGAAGTGGCCCGTTGAGAATTATTAATTGAATTCTCGTGACCTTGTAGTGTCTCCTTGTCTTTGATGCTTGCATGAGTTTGGTATGCGTTGTCTTTGAGGTGTTAACGGTTTTCCGATCTCATAATATACTTATGTGCACGAGTTATTTTTGGATGATCTTCTTGTGTCCTTTTGTACTGCGATAGTTTGGATTTCTACCTATGTGTGTAGTGGTACGATATTAGGTATTTTCTTATCTCAGAGGTGTTATGACAATAGGTTTATACTGGTCTCAGAAGGTGTTACGTTTGTGGATTTTAATTTTTTTGGGGGGCTGAGGCATTACGAAATTAGAACTCTTCGCATATCTGCGGTATGACGATTGTAGGTATTATCACATTAATCTCTAAGGTGTTACCATATTAGATCTATTGATAACATTTTAATATTAGCTGTTACATTAGATCTCTTCTGATATCTGAGGCATTACAATAATAGATCTATAGTACCTTCTTCTATCTGGATGCCACGATATGAGACCTCGTCATATTCAGCG
Source organism: Sinotaia quadrata (assembly GCA_028829895.1). NCBI lineage: Eukaryota > Metazoa > Mollusca > Gastropoda > Architaenioglossa > Viviparidae > Sinotaia > Sinotaia quadrata. The sequence continues at coordinate 8,554,972 of CM054184.1, forward strand.
ATAAGATATAGATGGAAGACTTATTTCAAGTCACTGGACTGTTATGGTAATATTTGGAGTCAATTTTATTTCTGAAATAGTTGAAAAGAGAGATTGAGTTGTGTGTCCTTGATGAATGTGAAACCATTTATTATCTGCATTACAAGACACTTTTCGTTTCAGTTTAGCTCTTTGAAAAATCATCAAAACCCTTTTGTTGGAAATATTCACCTGAAGCCTTCTTAACTACATTCTGAGAACATTTCATCCACACCCGCTTCACTTTTTTTTTTTTACTATCGTGCTCAATATTCCCCTTCTTCAGGATATTATCAAGACAGGTTTCTTAGTAACATGTTCAGTATATTGTTATTGCAAACCCTAGCTACATGCTTTGTAGAATACCAATACATTCTCCCTAGCCACATGCTTAGTAGATTACCAATACATTCTCCCTAGCTACGTCATCGTCATCAATAATCTCCCAAGCGACATGCTCAGTGTATCGTCAGTAAAATCTCCTTAGCAACAATCACTGAGTTGTCTATAAAATCTCCCTGCAACACTTTCGTGCATAGCTATTTAAATCTCAGTGGCAACATACTTAGTACATAATGAATTCCCCCCCAGCAAAATAGCCAGTACAAGATCAATAAAATCCCTTATAAAAATACTCAGTACAATATCAATAAAATCTCCTTAACAATATACTCAATACAAGATCAATAAAATCCCCTATAAAAATACTCAGTACAGTATCAATAAAACTCTTTTGATCATGTTCAATAGCGTCACCAGTACAACTTCCCTAGCAACATGTTCAGCCCTTCGTTACTGCTGTCTCTATAGCAGTACGCTCGGTTCACCACATCAGTTCTATTCTCCCCAGTAAAGTGTACAGTACACCAACATTCTCTTGCTCATCATTGTCATGTAAAAATAACCCGGTCATCATACGTCATACACCCTCCCTTGCCGTCAGCAGCAGACGGTCGTTTAGCAGGTCCTGCAACCACTGTCTGGAATGACTAATTCTGTAATGCTTGCTGACATCGTACCAAGAGCAGCTCCAAAGAATAAATCACCACAATATTTATTAAATCATTTCAGAGATGAAATGCTAAACCGGCTCGTGAACATGGCGACCGCAGCAGTCTGCAAAACTTTCATTTCGTAATCGAAAGAATTTTTTTTTTAAAAAGGAGCTGGGTTCTCTTGAAATAGAAATGGACGTCGTTGATGTTATTATTATCTTTTAATGCTGTCTACGGCTACGGGGCCAGACTTTTAGCAGAATTGACAATCCAGTCAAGAAAATGTAAGACGCTTTCTGTTTCCCTGTCAAAACTATGTATATTTTTCACAAATGCTAAGAGAATGACTTTAAATTTTACTGGAAGAAATACTGTTGTAAACATACCTTTTAATTAATGAATTAATTTATTAAGTTTGAAATGGTAAAATAATATCTAATACCGTGGTGTTATATTACGCAAGTGACGAAGAAAGGCACTCTTTCGTGACGCAGCAGGCAGTTTGATCACTGCAGGTATGATAAATCCTTGATTCAGTGTTTTAGAAAATAAACTTGCCTCTCCTTATTTTTTAAAATTTCATTTAAAATTATTATATAAATTGCTAAATTGTTAGAATAACCCGACCTTGGGCAATCCTTATGGTATTATTTTTGAAAGTGTCTGATTTGAAGTAAACAGCTCGAAGCAAGAATATTATAGATTGCTGACATAATGCAAACTGAGTGAGTGGTTTCCTTATTGTCTAATGATTGTTATTTATGAGAACGAGACCAGTCAGTCAATGGGCTGAGATTAACAAGTTAGAAACATTTCAGGCATTGTTACTATTGGTATGTTATATTTGTGTTTATGTAGAGATGTACTATGCGAATTGACTTTTATTTCTACAAATGTTTGAATTAAGCTGAACACATGTAGTATGCTAACATTTGACATTGCTTGATATGCTGTATTTATTTTACCATGTGTGTATCAGGCTAATAAATCCTGTTGCAGGAAATCGTAAGCTGAGAATGGGATGTAAGATAGAATGGAGTTATATTGTGATGAACAGGAAACTTAGATTTGCTCCTTAATTCTATTTTGTATTGTACAGGTGGTCTTTTCAGATTTGAGTCTGAGTGTTGAGTTTCAAGTTTGGAGTTTAAACTCTCAAGTTTCCAGTTACCCTTCAAGTGTTCACCGGACAGAAACTTGAGTGACCAGGAAGTTATGGGAATGTTTATTGCAGTGTGTAAGCATAAAGTGTACGATATACCATTTGATGTACATGCTGGATACACTGGGAGAATTTTGATACAATGAAATTCCCAGAATTACTATAATCATCATGTTCTGCTTGAAAGAACTGACACAGTAAGGAGAGTGCTGAAGTTCATTTGAAAATACATCAGCGCATCAGTGTTTTCCTTTCATGCGGTGGGAGGCACATGTTGACACAAACATTGTGACATTGTGATAGTGTTTCACAAGCAAGTGAAAACAATGCTTTATCCAGGTTTAATATTTAAGAACCGGGTTTGGAGTAATTTTTGCACCATTTGACAGACTGATTGGCACGGATATGCTTGCAGTAAAAATCACGCAAGAGCGCACGCACGCACGCACGCACACACACACACACATACACACACACACACACACATACACACATATCTACAAACTGACCGATGTATGCATTGATCGCCTTACGGGCATACTATAACGACATTTTGAATGGGCCGTTGTCAAAAATTAGCATTGCGTTCTGTCATGGATATATTCATTATTTTCAAATTAATGATCCTGCTTGTGTGTACGTCCATGTGCATGTGTGTGTTCTTGTGTGTTTCTGTGTGCCAATGTACGTGAATGACTGTAAACAGATCTGGTCATTTATATAATCACTACTCTTACTCTCGATAGCAAATTAATGTCTTACTTGAATGCATTACCAAGCGAGTCTAGGTCATTCATTCCAGGAAAAACACTCTTCTAAGGGAGATAAGCACAATTCAGTTGTATGATTGATGCTCCTGATGTGCGAAACCTAGTCAACAAAAGCAGAGAACTACAACAACACCACTATAATAGAATAGATTTTTTAAATGTAAAAAAATGAAAGCACACACTTGGACAAATTAAGCTCGGTTGGAGATTCGGACAAATCACACAGGATGGTGTATTCAGAGTGACTTCCCTTAAACACGAATGAACATCCTGCTCATATTTTAAAAGCTATGAAGAGCATACTTCCTTTACACGAGGAACAAGAACTCTCGCTTCCTGCGAAAAATATTCTACTTTGCTGAATTTCCTTTTTTGGCAATTGCGCAGATAGGGTATCAGATGTTCGGAGCGAAAACATTTCTGCAACTTGAATGAATGCAAAATAATCCATTTTTCTTTTAATTTCTACCCTAATACCTTGTAAGCAAATCTTTGGTGAATTGATTATGGATCCCGGATTGACGTCCCCTTTCGGTAGACGAGAACATTACCTGAGACCGGCACAGACTGATACTGAATCTCAGCTGTCAGAGAGACTGACTGTCTCCAGGGGAGCGAACTCTGAGCTGTTCTATTCCATTTTGCGAAGGGCTTGCAAGGCAGACACCATCACAATTTCGCCCGTCTACACAACTACAATGACTACAGATATGGCGTGGGGGAGAAATGAACTCTGGGCCTACCGTGTCCAGATAGAACAAAGATAATTCTCTTTTCTGAAGTGTTAATACCATGACCTATTGACCCGAAGACATCTTGACACGGTGACGGCTCAGGATGAGACAAAAGAGCACACAGTTAACAACAGAAACGCATCTAAAGTCAGAGAAAGAACAGACAATTATACAAATACAGTTTGTAATCAAACAAGAAAAACAGGATACGAAACAGGGCACTCATAATAGTTTGACATAAACAAACACTGAAAATGAAAACTCTATTACAGGCAAAGAAGAACAGGTCGAGAACTAGTATTATAGGCAAACAAAGAACATGTCATGAACATGACAAGTCTTTATGGTGAAGCAAGAACAATGCTTATCTATATGGATTGCTTACAACCAGACAAGAACACAGTGTAAAACATAAATTCTTTAGAGCCGGATAAGAACAAAGTGTAAAATAAAAACTTCTTGCAGCCAGACAAGAACACAGTGTAAAATGAAAACAAAAACTTTACAGGTAGATAAGAACATAGTGTAGAAAGAAACTCGTTGAAGTCAGACAAGAACATACTGCAAAGTAAACACTCTTTACAATTAAAAAAGAACTGAGTAAAGAAGAAAACAACCTCTTTGCAGTTAGATAAGACGATAGTGTAAACTAAAAACTCTTTACAGTAAGATAAAACATAGAGTAAAATATACACTCTTTACAATCATACAGGGATATGGTGTAACAAAACAAGAACGTATTAAGTCTGACAGAGCAAAATGTACAACCTCCTTTTGAAAACGCTAGTCACACCTTCAGAAAAGTAAGGAGCTGGCTGAAGTCAGACAAGAACACTTTAGACATGGACAAGAACAATCTATAAACCATAAGACATTTTTTGCTGTTAGATATGTTTGTAAACTAAAAATGAAAATTGCAGATCTGCAGACAAGAAATGAAAACCCTTCGCAGTCGAATGAGAACAGACTAGAAGTAAAAGTGAAGTTAGACAAAGCGAATATATTCGTTTAGGAATCTAATGGTGTTTGACAAAAATAGAATATAAAATTATCACAAGTAAGCAGTCAGACAATATCAGTCTGGAGAAAAGAGAATTTGAAATTCAAAAAGAGTCTCGAAATAAAGAACAAGTCGGTAAAAAAAAAAATGAAAAAGAAGACACTGGGCAAATTTGTTGGGGTGAAGAGGATACGTAGTGGTATCTCGTAGAATTAGCTTAGAACCACTCGTAAACTTAGAGTAGATATACCTCGCTACGTAATTCGGACACACACACAATGACATACACACAGATACACATACACACACGCATACGCACAGACACTCATAAACGAAGATATACAACCGCACGGAAACACAGACACACTCAAAGACACATACCAGACAGATTCGAGGAAAGATACAAGCACGCATTTAACTGACTAAGAGCGGACACATTAAAAATAAAATTATAACAACGAAACCTAAATCCTGAAAAGTGTAATGCAATCTGTAGGTACACTTTTTATTTTTAAGCTAATGCAATATTTTAGAGCCTTAACTGATTTCGATAGAAATGCAAACCATAAATGTTACATTCAGTATGAAACATATCTGCTTCTTATTTGAATGAATATAATAATTACCCCAAGTTTAGTTTAGTTCAGAGATACGAAATAGGTATTATTTTAATCAATACTATTGATAGATAGATAGATAGATAGATAGATCTATATCTGTATCTGTATCTATCTATCTATCTAAATAACGAAAATATGCTATAATACTTGCATTTTAGTTCATTTTGTATTTAAAATTTGCCACAATAGTCGCATTTTAGTTCATTCACTTGTATTTAAAATTTGCCGCAATAGTCGCATTTTAGTTCATTCACTTGTATTTAAAATTTGCCACAATAGTCGCATTTTAGTTCATTCACTTGTATTTAAAATTTGCCGCAATAGTCGCATTTTAGTTCATTCACTTGTATTTAAAATTTGCCACAATAGTCGCATTTTAGTTCATTCACTTGTATTTAAAATTTGCCGCAATAGTCGCATTTTAGTTCATTCACTTGTATTTAAAATTTGCCACAATAGTCGCATTTTAGTTCATTCACTTGTATTTAAAATTTGCCACAATAGTCGCATTTTAGTTCATTCACTTGTATTTTAAAGTTTGCCTCCAGCACGGCGTTGAACTTGCGGTCAGAATGGGTCGTACAACTGATAATTCCCAATAACCGAAATCAGCGCTCCGTGAACATCATCAAACGGAACAGTGCAATTCGGTTTTATTGGTCAAAGTTTTCCGACGTCAGAAAGCCACGTGACTGCTTATGGCGATCAACACGATGTAACTCAACGTCACAAATCAGTGCGTGCTTTTGCGTTGCTTGGCTAAAACCCTGATGAAAACATAAACAAGCTGTATTAAACTAAGCTCCCAATGAATATGTGGGGCACGCGAAAGCGGCGGAAGCCGGAAGCGCCCCCCTACACTACGTTACGTTCATATGTGGGACAAATCTTTTACTAGAGGGCTTCTTCTTAGGCTGTCTGACGTCATTCATATTTGAGAAAGCAAAGGATAACACTACCTCAAATACTGACTAATGTTAGTGAGGTTCCGAAAATGGAATTAGATTTCAGTCTAGTTCGAAAATTATTTGTGATGTATTTATTCATATGAAAATTGAACTTACACAGACGAATAGATTTATCTTGTCCGGAACATTTGCCACTCAACGGGCCACGCATGATTTGCTATAAAGACGCAATTGGTGCAGTGCAGTGGAATTTAAATTTCAGCCAACCGTGCAAGCTTATATCTGTCCCCTGTAAAGCTGCACGAGTAACGTGAAATGAGATTTTTCGGTCAAGGTCAGAAACAAAACGAGCATACACAGTTTTAATAATTGTTGATGTGATTATTTTAAATAATTAATATACTTAGAATCTACTGGCCACGTTACATTTAAGGAGGTCGACATTGTATTCGGTGCTTTGAGTGAGATTTTGAGTGAGGTTTTGAGTGAGTTTGAGTTTCAATGGCTACGAACTTGAAAGCGAGCAGATAATATGACTTATTTGATCCACGCTCTCCTCTCATAACAATTGTCTATGAAAGAGTTTCCGTCTTTTCTCCTTTGCTCTGCTTCAAATGCAGAGATGTATTAAGCCAGTGATGTATTGTAATAGTGATGTATTAAGACAGTGATGTATTGAGACCGTGATGTATTGTAATAGCGATGTATTAAGACAGTGATATATTGAGACCGTGATGTATTGTAATAGCGATGTATTAAGACAGTGATGTATTGTAATAGTGATGTATTAAGACTGATGTATTGTAATAGTGATGTATTGAGACCGTGATGTATGTAGATTCGCGTACAGAAGCAACAAAGCTGTAATTGCTTAGAAGAAAAGGAAGTGGTCATCACTTTAAAAATGTCAAACAATTATCGTGATGACAGACACGCATACACATTCGCTTACCGTGTACTTGTATATACTCACCACGTACTCGCATACGCTCACCAGGTACTCACACACTAGGCACATATTTACAAGTACTTTCATGCACTCACCTCGTACTCACACACACACTCAACATAGTACTTAAACATACACTCATCACACACCACGTAGTCACATACACTCACCACGTAGTCACGTACGATTACCACATGCACTCACCAAGTACTCACACACTCACACATACCACGTGCTCACATATTCTCATCGCGCAGTCACTCTATGCACTCAAAATTCATGATAAAGTGTTCATTTAGGACCAAGACTTCGATGGCTCTATCAATATGCTGCGCACAAGCAGAAATACATTATCTCCCCTTCTTTTAATTCCGCCCAGGTTTATATGAAAAGTTGCTGGATATTAATGGTCCTTTTAATCATCTATGAGAGTTGTGTTGTCTTGTCCATCTGCATACGATCAAATCCTTTGCGTTGGAATACGTTCCGGCAGGTCTTTGCAACTTTGCAAGAAATACATATTTAATAACTAATTCAAATTCATAATTTCACAAAATTAACAAGCATTCGATTGGTACTTTTTTCTTTTCGACGCAATGATGGCGTTGGCAGTGGCAGCGGCTAGAACGATGCTCTGTTTAATTCCACATGATCCTCACGTGGCGTTGTGGCTAGAACTAAAGTCTCTGCCATTCCTGAAAGAGGCCTGGAGATTTTCTCCGTTGATCATCCACCGCAGTGGGGTTGGCTGTTCTGGATATCCACTACTGCCGAAGTTCGATCAGGTTTTTAGAAACTTCAATCGGAAAAAAGTTATGTTTATTGCCAGAATGAGCTGTGACGAAAAACACTTGCTCTATTATATCTCTTTCCTTCCCTGAACCCTCCCTCCCTCACTGATTCACTCACTCACTCACACTCTCACACACATACATACATACTTGCGTGCTCCATGATCAACAATAACTCAGTGCATGCCGGATGGGTACGGTGAATAAGGGGTTTGAGCCTGCATGTTTAGAAAGCATTCGTCACGCGTAGTTACTTTCTGCGTGATCCTGTGCACGTGACGAGCTAATCACGAGAGAAATTAAATAATTAAACCTCACGCATGTGTATTGATACTGAGCTGCTTGGTTCCAGAGACCCTCAAAGACTGCTACAAGTCCAACTGCAATCAGCAAATCAAGCTAACATGCGACCTGAAGATCAATAGAATATGTATGTGCTATGCTTGTCACGTGACCCATGAAGAAATAAACAAACATAAATAGGCACAGCGAAGAAGAGAAAATTAGAGGTAGAAAGTGGACAAGGTGGAGAGAAGAGACAGACAAGAGAGAGAAAGAGAGAGAGAGAGAGAGAGAGAGAGAGAGAGAGAGAGAGAGAGAGAGAGAGAGAGAGAGAGAGAGAGAGAGATACCAAATACATTTTAGAGAAAAATATCAGTGTAACAAGGATTTTAGTTGCGAAAGATAACAGTGTTTTGGCCATAATAATCTAGTTATGTTTTGGGGTGGTGGTGGAATTTTTTTAGGTGGGGTTAATTTCGTTTTTATCTTTGGCGTGTGTATGTCTTCTGTTTTTCCTATTTTATTTCATTTGACCATCTGCGATATTGAGACAACACCAGTACCAACGCTAACATTCCTAGGAAGCACTCAGAACAGTGCCTACCAACTGACGTGCCTCAGTAAGTGCCTACAAGCTGGCGTGCCTCAGTACAGTGCCTACCAACTGACGTGCCTCAGTAAGTGCCTACAAGTGGCGTGCCTCAGTACAGTGCCTACCAACTGACGTGCCTCAGTACAGTGCTTACCAACTGACGTGCCTCAGTAAGTGCCTACAAGCTGGCGTGCCTCAGTACAGTGCTTACCAACTGACGTGCCTCAGTAAGTGCCTACCAACTGACGTGCCTCAGTAATTGCCTAAAAGCTGGCGTGCCTCTGTACAGTGCTTACCAACTAACGTACCTCAGTACAGTGCCTAGCAATTAACGTACCTCAGTGCAGAACAGCTTAGGTCACACTGCAGGGCTCATTTCTATAAACCTTCACATTTTAAGGCCTTAACTTTTCAGGTAGAAGAAGTAAAGCCCATATCAATATTGACAGCGGGCACCCTTGAATAAATAATGACGTCGGTCCCTCGAACTTTTATTGATAGTCACAGGTATCATCACATCTGGAGGAAGCATGAATGAACCCACAGTTGTGTTTTTCCCTTAAAAGGGTCACTCCTGGGGGACGGTGTAGTCGGGTCGGATCCTGACAACGAGTGATGTTAATTCTTTGATGCTGAGCTTTGTAACACTGGTTTTGTTTTGGGTTTGCACTATTTTTTAGTTTTTCCCGCATTCGTAGCGGCTACCAACTCGTGGTGAGTTTTGAATACTCAAGCATGCACAGACAAATACCCTAGACGACAGCAACACGTGCACATATATAATTATACATACACACATACATACACACCTTACTAACTATTCACACAGGTATCACAGTTTGTCATTATGCACGTGCGACTGTCTCACAACAAATGTTTTATTTGTTTTCCTGTTTCATGCTACACCACGCCAAAACTTACACACGCATAGATAGATAGATAGATAGATAGATAGATAGATAGATAGATAGAAAAGATAGATAGACAGACAGAGAGACAGACAGACGGACGGACGGATGGATGGATATTAGATAGATAGACAGACAGACAGATAGATTGAGAGATAGATAAGTAGATGGATGGATAGATAGATAGACGGATGGATAGATAGATAGATATAGATAGAAAAGATATAGATAGATAGACAGACAGACGGATGGATGGATAGATAGATGCCTGATAGATAGATAGATACACAAACAAACAGACAAACAGACAGATAGATAGATAAATGGATGGTAGGAAGATAGATAGATAGACAGACAGACAGACAGACAGAGAGACAGATATTCCCAACTCTGCCACAGTCAATCTGCCTTTATCTACTACGTACCAATATAATTATATACACGCACGCACACACACACACACGGCGCATAAGATTAAATAAGCACGCGCAATGCAAGCACTCACATATTTACATTCAATACATCATGCACAAACACCACCACCACCCACCACCCGCGCCCGCAGTATCGTTATATTATCCAGCATAATAAAAAGCTTCGATCCTCAGATAATTTAAAAATTGCTTCAAGAATTAATTAAAGTCACGAATCCCCAATGTTCAGATTTTAAGTCCATAAAAAAAAAAAATTGCGATGTGTTTCGGTCACGTTGATACCCAAAATGCTACAAAGTCGTGCTGTTTTCTTTTTAATTTTACATTTTCTAACATCGGGATAACAAGACTTGTAACACAGTCATCACGAAGTAATGCTAAGGCCCAGCAGGAAACACATACATGATTTCTTTGTTATATGCTGATTGCTTTTTTTATCATGCATATTGTTGTATGATAGAATTTCTCCCACATCATTTTCATTTCTTATCTGTAACGTTAAGATGAGATGTTATTTGTATTTCATATAATTTGGACATGTTATGACGAAGCTTATCTCGGAAGTGAAATTCAAGGATGAAGAGAAGTGAAGGGGAAGATAAACTGTTTTGATTTGTGGGTGGGGCACAATGAGTGGTTAAAGGCGAGTAGGATTATTGTTATTGTTTTGTAAGAATGCTAGGTCATCTGCACGGTAAAGTGATAGTAGAATAAACGGATTAAGTCTACATCTCGTTTTGATCATGACCTCGTTATGTGGTTATCCGATTTTTTAGGCGGATGTAACCGTGCCTTTAATTCTGGATAGGTGACGTGTGTGTTGACAGAATGTGGGTGTAGAAGATGTGTGAGAAAGTCATAAATGTTAATTAGTTCTAGAAGTGTCCGTAAATTTGATTGGTTAATAATTTTAGTAAGCGTAAAAAAGGGTGGGATTTCTAGACTGATATAAACTAGGGTGGAGAGTCCCAAGACTCTACTCTTACACAAACACGTCACAAACTCTTTGGGTGACGCATTATGTATAATGTATATCAAATTTCTTAATCCTGCCAATCCTTTTTTTACACTCCACATTTACCAGTGAGTCACTGATAAGTTTAACATGCATTACGTCACTCCCTATGAAACTTGGCAATTCTTGGCCACAGCATGACAGACTCTCACCGTAACACTTAACATGAGCAGTTTTAGCGTAGACACCCAAAGGCCACAGGATAGAACTAAAAACCCTGAAACATAAGTAATTGCAGACCCCCTTAACGCACTGCAAATTTCTAAAGAAATAAATACTTTATTAGATCTATATTTGTGCGACAGATTAGAGTTAGACATGTTGAAGAGCGTAACATTTCTAATAAAATCTGAACCGTTCACAAAGTAGAGAAAATATTTAACCCTTTTCTAGCCAAGGTTTGATCTTTTGGTTCCTTTAAGGATTTCTCATTTACAACCCATGCAATTGTTAATATTTTTCTTTATTAAATTATTTTTATTGTTTCAGTCTCACATGACTGAAAGCGTAGCAGATGATCTTTTTGCTTGCTTGTCTAATTGTAATGGTAATCTAATTATATCCTCTTTGAGTACGTATTTAATTTTAGATATATTTGTCTATCTATTACTAAGTGGGGGCTGTGAGTCTAAATGACTGGCAACCTTTCTCTGTTACTGGAGTAAGAGTTGCTGATGTATACACTACATTGGCTAAATTCACCAATGAATTAGTTAGATCGTTGGTTTATTGTTACCAGAGTTGACATCAACCTCAACTAAATTAAAAGCGATGTTGTGTTGTTTTGTTTTGTGAGCTGTTTAAAAATCAACAACAACGTACAAACACGTATTTTCTCAATACAAAATTTCTTGCACTTTATGTTTCTTGAAATAGTTTCTAAATCACATATTACTTCACCATCTCGCTTAGTTTATTATTAGATTGGTAGAGGGCTACGTACTTCAAATATAATGACACAGTCATCTGAAATGGCCATTGTTGATACAATCCGTCAAGTTCTTGCTAGTATTTAGTTTTTTTAATCTTAGATTCCAGTTTCAGTAAGAACATTTTTTCAGTCTGATTTTAAATCCCATAACCCCTTCATTTTTTTAAAAATACATAACTATTCCATTTTCTAAAGCCACAAAAGTTTTTTTTAAAATGCTCCACTTAAAATCAAAATATAGTCTATGATTTCTGAAGGCTGAAGAAGCATTATTTTATTTTATTTTATTGAATGTATTGCAGTCGAATGCCTTTTAACAGTTTGTTTCCAGATTATTTCGGTCGTGTGTGTTTGCCAGTGGTAGCGTCCAAGTTACAGCGTACAGTCGCTACACAATGTTGCTACTAGAACAGAGACCTAGCCGAGCGGATCACGCGAGAACACGCGGGAATATGCGAGAGCGATCCGTTAACGCAGGGCATGAATAAGAGTGGTGTCCCATGTCACGTTACGAACTTTTGATGACAGCGATTGAATGTCTTCCGGTGTCTTTCCTGTAATAAGTCGGCGATTTCTCTTTGTCGTGCTTAGTTTTGACTGAATTTGGCTTCCATACACACGACACTAGAGAGAGAGAGAGAGAGAGAGAGAGAGAGAGAGAGAGAGAGAGAGAGAGAGAGAGGGTCGGTGTTATAGTTGTTTTCATGTAGTATTGGTTAGAAGGTATTCATTATTACCTAGCATTTTCTCATGTAGTATTGGTTAGTAGGCATTATTAACTAGCATTTTCTCATGTACTTAAGTCACTCAATACATGCAATAAACAACTGGCAACAACATTTAAAGAAAATCCAGAATAATTCTATAAATATAAGTATCGAAGAACATAAGAGAAAATCCAAAATAATTCTATAAATATCAGTAGCAAATAATTTCGAACAAAACAACAGAAATACAGGCTGTTAGACGTCAGTTGCCATAGCTTATTATTTGTTTTTGTGTGTGTCTTCCGAAATATTTGCTTGTTTCAGTTTGGTAGTGCGTTTGCTAAGTCAGTTTGTTTGCTTGCTTGACAGTCTTTCTATTTTTTCTTTATGGTTATCAACTGATCCGTGTACGTGAATACATGTGCGTTTGTGTATGTGTGTGTCATTGCGCTGCAACGTCAATTCATAAACTACAAACAACAGTATGATGTCCATCTTTAGCTTTACTTTCAGAATAATCTGCCGACAATTACTTTTACATCGATGAAACTTTTGGTATTGGTCACAAATTAAAAATTAAAAAATCGAAAGCCCCTGGGTTATAATTGTACAAGCAGCTCTGCTGCACTTTTCCGCAGCTGTGTCAAAATTTTAAAATTAATATGAGCTTATAATTGTTTGTGACACAAAACAACGGCATATGATATGCAGCTTATATTAGAGTATATTTCTGACAAACTAATTTGTGCTGCTTGACATGATAGTTTTAATCGATATTTTTGCAGACCTCCCTTCCGTTTATTTATAAAAAATAATTTACAAGAAATAAATGGAAAGAATAATTTTGAAAAGAGTGGACCACTCCCGTTAAACAAAAGGGAAATGATCGCAAGATCTTCAATATCGACAACTGATGACTTTAAAAAGTTAAGAATGCTCTCCCTTATATAAAAAAAAAAAGAATATTGATTGCAAGTGCGAGAAAGAAACATAAGACCAGTAAGGCGGCATCTGACGTCACAGGACCAAGATCATAGGACTCGGTCATTTGTTGCTGCCGCGAGAAGTTAAAATTAAGGTTAACCTTTTGAAAAGAGCAATCAGACAATGAATATGGGTTCAAATAAAGAAATAAAATCAATAAAAGAAAGGTAAGTGAAATGAAAGTCGACAGCAAATGGAATACCGTCAAGACAAAAACAGAATCCTGTTTTCTTTTCTCTCCTCTTTTCTTTGAAAGATTTAATAGATTGTCGATTTTGAGGAAACAGAACGGCTTGAAAGAGACGGCAATCTTCATAAAACAGGAATTAGTGTATTATCGACACAAAAATCATACCATACATAAATGTAAAGTTTTATAAAGCTACTGCAGACAAGATTACCGAAAGATGTGTAGATTGATTATAGTTGTGGCTAGTTCGAAATGTAGAGAGCGATTACAGTTGTGGCAAGTTCGATATGTAGAGAGCTATTATTATAGTTGTGGCAAGTTCGATATGTAGAGAGCTATTATTATAGTTGTGGCAAGTTCGAAATGTAGAGAGCTATTATTATAGTTGTGGCAAGTTCGATATGTAGAGAGCTATTATTATTTTAGTTGTGGCAAGTTCGATATGTAGAGAGTGATTATAGTTGTAGTTGGTTCGATAGGTAGAGAGTGGTTATAGCTGTAGTTGGTTTGATATGTAGAGTTATTATAGTTGTAGTTGGTTCGATATGTAGAGAGTGATTATAGTTGTAGTTGGTTCGATATGTAGAGAGTGATTATAGTTGTAGCTGTTTCGAGGTGTAATTGTAGATAGGTGAACACGTAGCATAATGATACTTGTGGCTAGGTCGATGCGCAAAGTCTGATGGAAATGGTATTTGATTCGATGTGTATAGATTGATGATAGTTATAACAAAGTCTGATGGAAATGGTATTTGATTCGATGTGTATAGATTGATGATAGTTATAACAAAGTCTGATGGAAATGGTTTTTGATTCGATGTGTATAGATTGATGATAGTTATAACAAAGTCTGATGGAAATGGTATTTGATTCGATGTGTATAGATTGATGATAGTTATAACAAAGTCTGATGGAAATGGTATTTGATTCGATGTGTATAGATTGATGATAGTTATAACAAAGTCTGATGGAAATGGTATTTGATTCGTTGTGTATAGATTGATGATCGTTATAACTCTCTCGAAATGTAGGGATACTGTTATTTGTTGATGTTCCGAAGTGTAGGGACATTGCTATTTGTTGATGGTCTGAAGTGTAAAGATATTGCTATTTGCTGAGAGTCCGGAGTGTAGAGATATTACTATTTGTTGATAGTCCGAAGTGTAGAGATATTACTATTTGTTGATAGTCCGAAGTGTAGAGATATTACTATTTGTTGATAGTCCGAAGTGTAAAGATATTACTATTTGTTGATAGTCCGAAGTGTTGAGATATTACTATTTGTTGATAGTCCGAAGTGTAGAGATATTACTATTTGTTGATGGTTAAAAATGTGGAGATATTGAGAGAGATGAGAACTATAGTTCATGTCTGAATAAGATATAGAGGCTATATTTTATGTGAAGAGAGACAGAGGTAGAGAGAGTTCATTGAGAACAGTTGATAGTTGGCTCAATGTTTAGAAAGGTTAAATTTGCAACTGATCATGCAAAGAGAGTATACATTAAGAGTTGTAGCGGACTGTGTGTAAATGTTGATGGTTTAAATATTACTACTAGTACAAAAACAACAAACACTACTACCACTAATAATAATAATTAATAAAAACGAGTGATAAAGTGCATTTAACGACGACAACATCAATAAGGAGGGCAGGGTGGGGGTGAACATACCTGGCGTGTGTACGCACTAGGTAGAGACTTTGAGTACTAATAGACTGGGCTTTGTAAGATACACCCACCCACCCTCTCCCCTCCGACATCGGGGACTACGACTACAACAACACCACCAACCTCCTCGACTTTAGCTCACTGACTACCAGGCTAATGTATGCCTCTACCGACCAAACATGAGCGCCACCGACATACCATCCACCATTTATCATCACCTAACAGAGCATCAAAAATCATTGATGTTGCTGTTCCAAGTAATAGAAACATAAAAGCAAAAGAAAGAGAAAAAAAAAATAGAAAAATGACAGGATCTCAGATTAGAAATCCAGAGACTGTGGCATGTAAAAGTAGAAGTGATACCTGTGATAGGAGTCTTGGGGAACAAACAATCAAATTGGAAGGCTATGTAAATAAGTGAAGCGGAAACCACAGACTCGCTCCAATACTCTAAAAGAAGCTATCCTCTGACACCTCCGTAAAACATTGGATCTCCTAGAATCTTGTTAAGATTCCAAGACTTTGGTTCACAACCAACAAGAAAAATGTGATTAATTAAATAATAATAACAACAATAGCAACAACAATAATGTGAAACTAATTGACAGTCCATCTATCCATCATTCTGGTCCGTCAATCTTTTGAATATTTACCTAATCTTTCTATTTAACTATCAAAGTACATTTATGTATGGATCATATCTATCTATCTATCTATCTATCTATCTATCTATCTATCTGCCTGTCTCTCTGTCTGCCTGCCTGCCAATCTATCTATCTATCTATCTATCTATCTTTTTATCTATCTATCTTCTATCCATCCATCTATTTATCTAGAGAGAGACAGGCTGAAGGAAACAAGAAGACGGCTATATATAGTTTTTGTTCCAACCACCGCATGCTCGTTCCTGGCCAGCAACACCACGCTACGGCTATCCGACGAGGGTAACGGTCTACGAGCGGGCACGAACGGAAAACGAAAACCCGCCAGCTCTACACTTCGCCAGACGGGCCTCCGATGGCGGACATAAACGAAACATCATACACAGACAGAGCGACGGGATCCGCGGGTACAAAGGCCGGTAAGTCTCAAACTCGCTGGTCTAGTGCAAGAGGTACACACATCAACACACACAAGGCGGCTCTTAGGAAAGGAGGAAAAGGAGGAAAAGGAAGAGGGAAAAAAAAGCACTCAATAACACTCACAAACACACGGTCAGACATGGAGACACAACACAACGCACGAACACCACACCCCACCCTCCTTTGAATACAAGAAATAGGAGGAAGGCCCCACAGGAATCTTCCAAGAACCGATAACATCATCAAGAAGAAAAGTTCTAACGCAATCCCTGTGGGCGCACTGTTAGCGGAACAACAACAACAACAACAACCAACTCCTGTCCTCATGTTCCCCCTCTCATGACATCAAGTGTGCGGCTCAAGTGTGTCGGCCAGATAAACAGCATGCTCCAGAAGACGACGCCAAGTTAGCATATTAGAGTACTTCTTTGAACTTGTCCCTGACTTATTCCATAGGTCTGAGTTATTTATGCTTTCGAACAGGCTACTGGAAATAAGTGGTTGGCCCTTAACGTTATGATTTATCGATGACTCAGGCGTCCTGTATGTGGATGTAAAGTAGAAAGCAATGTGTCCCTGAGGATATCGTTACACTTTTAAGAAAAGAATCAACAGAATAAAAGACAATGTCATTTTGGGGAGGATAAAAATTAAAGAACTAACGAAAGATGATGATGATGATGATGATGATGATGATGATGATGATGAAGATGATGATGATGAAGAAGAAGAAGAAGATGATGATGAAGATGAAGATGATGATGAAGATGATGATGAAGAAGATGATGACGATGATGAAGATGATGATGATGAAGAAGATGATGAAGAAGATGATGATGAAGATGATGATGAAGAAGAAGAAGAAGATGATGATGATGATGATGATGATGAGCATTATTTTAATTATTATTATTAAAGGTTACCCAACTCCAGAGGATCATTGAGATTTACGACTCTAACTTTACAATCCTAACGGCTGCAAAAGCATTTCTCACTCAGCGCTTTGTATCAGTGTGATATGAGCTTAACGAATGTAATGTAATGGAGTTAAATGGGATATTGTTAGAAGCTTGTAGTCAAAAATTAATACAAGAGTTATAAACATAACCCCTTTAAAATAAAACGAATCGTCATTTGATGGGATCAATTGCCACATTAAAAAAAATAAATATTTGTTGGATTTAATTAAATCCAAATATTATTAGTTCTCTCATTTAGTTACACGGCAAATATTGATTTTGTAAACGACTTTTTAATTGTATGTTCAAGTATTACAATTCACCAGTTTTTTCCCTGTGCACATAAGTTAAGAATTTTTCTGAAGACTGTCGAACCCTGGATAAGACAAGATATAATTTACCATAGCTAATAATAATGTTCAGGAAGGTATACTTCAAACTTGAATGGAGTGTGCACTGAGCAGGTTTGGAAACCATGACCTAAAAATGCATGAGTTAGTGGATAAACCTTGATGAACAGTGATGTGTCCCTTGAGTTGCAATTAGAAATAGAGTAAACCCAGTTGAGCAATAATGATAAACAATGATGTATGCACATGTTCGCTTCAAGAACAGTAATGTATTCAGAGTGGTGTCCCTTGAGTTGCAATTTGAAATAGAGTAAACCCAGTTGAGCAATAATGATAAACAATGATGCATGCACATGTTGGCTTCAGGACCAGTGGAGGACCTAGCACTTTGTAAAGTAGGATTATACTTTAGGAGCTCTGGCATATATGCTATGTTGCAAATGTTATTGCAAAATTTTACGACATTTTTAAGTGTATGCGCCCATTCATTTAAACAGGTTTAGTACCTTTGATCAGTCATGAAATTTCACTGAGTTAAATAATACACGTTACACACACGTACACACGTACATTCTACACAACAGGGTGTATTTGCAATGTGAGATACCAATCGAGATCATTAAGAAGTGACGCTCCATCAATCTATTTATATCGAATTTGGTAATTGAATTATGTGACTTGGAGCACTGGAGGCTTGACTCGGAACTCCCACCCATCCACTTCTATAACAATTCCCCTCTTTTCCAGTGCTTGCAGAAATGTCAGCTGAGAATAGACGTTAGCGCTGAGGTAAATCTTGAACTCATTCTACACTCGTATCAGAAAATCACCATCACTGTATGGTTATAATCTACCACACTCACGAAGAGAACGCGTTATGAGATTTTACCATCTACATTCTATGTTAACAATTAAAAATGCTCCAAAGACTACAGGAACCAAAAAGGTTGGTTCCGATAGCAGTTGCAAAATTAAGAATATGCGGCCGGCGTCTACTGCCATAACACTATTGCAGTGACGCTACGCTACAGATTCTTCACATCGTTAACTTTTCACACGCTATTAATATATTACCTCCCTTTTCCAAATAGTAAATCTCTCCCTAGCCACTTGCACAAATCTGCTACATCATACAAAGCTTAGACGTTAAAGCTAACAAGAAACGCATCAGTCAAGTACAGAAGAATTCATTCAATCAATCAACTGATCGTGGGGCGGCCTGAAAAAACGAAACAAAAAACAAATCAGTCAATCCAGCAATAAGTCAGTCATCCTGTCCATCAATCATCCAGGCAATCAATTAAACAAAGCCAGCAACCAGTCAATCACCATGAAAACCAGTTTCCCAAGATCTCTGTCCACGGCAGCTGACAACGCTGTACCGTCGGAGAAGAATTTAAAAATAAATTGTCCAGGAAAGAATGGCATCAATTCGAGTCCGGCTGTACCTCTTTGGATAAATCGCTTAACGAGCGATGAACGCAAAATGAAGCAGCCTAGCGTACGTCCATTGTATGGGACGTAGGTCCAGAACGTAGGTCCAGAACGTAGGTCCATTGTATAGAACAAGATCAATTGTATAGAACGTAGGTCCATTGTATAGGATGTAGGTCCATTGTATAGAACGTAGGTCCATTGTATAGAACGTAGGTCCATTGTATAGAACGTAGGTACATTGTATAGGATGTAGATCCTATTGTATACACTGGTATGTTACTGAGATCGTTACCACATAGTAATCAGGATATTTAGGAAAACACATTCTTGCGTACCGTCGCATAGTTGCGGGGTGGGTGGGTGGGTGGGGTTAGTGGGAAATAGATAAGTAGGGATAGAAACATGAGAGAATACATACAGAAAGGGGGGAGAATGAGAGAGAGAGAAAGAGAAATTTATAAACAAAAGAGTGTTTGATGTGTCGCAAGGAGATGAGACCCTGCAAGCAAGTCATACATACTGTTGATGTGTTTCCATAGTAACGCGAGAAACAAAGATAATTACTTATTTCTCCATACTGTTGCGTACACACTTCATACTACTGCATGTCCATGGCAACGTACACTCCAAACTCAGGAGCACTCGAGCAGGAATATATCTAGTCCTAATAGTGCAGAAGCAAGCAATAACTCTACCCATTCTCCATTGTTAAAATAATTGCATTTTCACAATAATATATCAGAGCACAGAAACTTGTGTGTGTGTGTGTGTGTGTGTGTGTGTGTGTGTGTGTGAGTGAGTGTGTGTGTGCGCGCGTCTGTGTGCGTGTGCGTGTACGAAGTTCAGAGTAAAATCGCTTACAGCATTTTGTAGATTGGATGGAAGGCTCAAGTGATCTGCCAGAAGTATTCTATTGGCCGCATCATTAAACGGCCGCTCAAACTGTTGCTAGAAATAGGTACAGTTTAAATAACTCAGCTAAAACATATTCACCACACAATTATGTTGAGAGATTCAATCCACAAAAATCTTTTCCCACACAGTATTCCTTGTTGGTTGAAACAGTTCGCAACACAAATGCCTGCTTGTCAGCGGGAACCTTAAGGAAATTAAGTGTACAAACAGACAACACCTTCATGTATTCGTTGATTTATTTATTAATGCTTAACTTCTAAGTTTAACTAATTGCTTCAAGCACCGAGGGAGAATTATTGTTACTGAGATAGTGGGATGGTGTGGAGAAAAGCAAAATCCAAACTTTGGAAGAATTAAAAAAAAAAAAAGAATTATTATGCCGTAGTATGTCATAGCCATTTAGAGACATGTATGAGGCTATATCCTCCTAGAGATGCACAGCCGTCGCAGGAACGTAGATAAAAACTGATCAAGTAAGTCAATTAGGTAACTTCCGTTCTGGTGCTCTTGCCTGTGGTACGAGTTCTCTTCCCTGGATGGTTGTAGTGATGGCGATGTAAACTGGTGTTGCTTAGAGGTCACAACCCAGTTATATGCAGTCTCGTTGCTCCTGTGATACTATTGAAACTCACTGAGTGTTTTCAGGTGCTGCTTTATCAGTGGATTTAGCATCCTAGTTTTACCCTTACCCTGATCCTGCTTCTAGAAAGTCTGCAGTAGAGTCATCTTTCTCTATGTGTTACATTACTAAGATTAGTGGTTACTCTGTATAAACGCTTTTTACGAAATTTACAAAGGGGTTCAACGTTTTTAAATGAAAAGAAAGATTAAGAATAAATTTGATGAATCAATGAATATAGAGATAGGATAGTGTCGAACAAACACAGAGTGTGATCTATTTATAGTTAAGCAATAACTTTAATAAAAATGCAGTTATACACTGCCATAAATATGCACATATTCACCGTGCAATCAATATGAAGTTTTTCACTATCCACTTCATATGACGTTATTTACTGTCCACTAAATATAAAATTATTTACTATCCACTAAATATGACGATATTTACTGTCCAATAAATATGAAATCATTTACTATCCACTATACTATGAAGTTATTTACTGTCCAATAAATATGAAATCATTTACTATCCACTAAATATGAAGTTATTTGCTGTCCAATAAATTTGAAATTATTTACTATCCACTAAATATGACGATATTTACTGTCCAATAAATATGAAATCATTTACTATCCACTATACTATGAAGTTATTTACTGTCCAATAAATATGAAATCATTTACTATCCACTAAATATGAAGTTATTTGCTGTCCAATAAATTTGAAATTATTTACTATCCACTAAATATGAAGTTATTTACTGTCCAATAAATATGAAATTATTTACTATCCACTAAATATGAAGTTATTTACTGTCCACTAAATATGAAGTTATTTACTATCCACTAAATATGAAGTTATTTACTATCCACTAAATATGAAGTTATTTACTCTCCACTAAAAAGAAGGTATTTACTGTTCAATAAATGCGAAGTTATGTACTGTCCTATAATATGAAGTTATGTATTGATCAATAAATATAAAGTTATGTACTGTTTTATAACATGAAGTTATGTTTTGATCAATAAATATAGAATTATGTACTGTTCAATAAATACGACGTTATGTATTGTCCTATAATATGAAGTTATTATTGATCAATAAATTAAAGTTATGTATTGTTCAATAAATACGAAGCTACGTACTGTCCTACCAAATTTCATGTAAGAATTATTGAATTAATAAAGAGTTTTAGTGTTTAACAATAATGCAGTTATGTTCTTTGTGATAAATATATAGTAATGCAACCTTTATTAAAGATACAGGCAGTATAAACAGTCAATAAAACAGGCAGTATAAACAGTCAATAAAACAGGCAGTATAAACAGTCACTAAAACAGGCAGTATAAACAGTCAATAAAACAGGCAGTATAAACAGTCAATAAATCAGGCAGTATAAACAGTCAATAAAACAGGCAGTATAAACAGTCAATAAAACAGGCAGTCGAAACAGTCAATCAGTCAAAACAGACATAACCTGTCAGTTGCACATGCTGATATAATAGCACACACTGTCAAACAAGTGGGCGTGATATGCACACGGATATAGTTATACACTTACACGAACAGGCTTGCAAAAAAATATTTACATATATGTTTGTACGAGCACATTTTATCAGTGTACCCGCCCTAATTTGTGAGTCGCTACCATAATAACAATTTCGCCCGGAAATGACCTGAAGGGGTTTTTCTAGGGCTTAATCTACAGCACTGCAAACACAACTTGACGCGGGCAAATAGTACGTCCTGAAAATAGCACGGTCTGGTAGAGTCATCGATAACCCCAAGACTGCGACCCTTGATGAGACTCAGTGCCTCTCGCCCTACAGGCCTAACTATTGTTTATCTCATTACGGAGAACATTATGTTATAGTGTAATATCCGTAATGACTTCTGATTTCTGACACTTCAGCCCAAAGTCACATTGGACAGGTCAGTGCCCCGGGGAAGAGTATTTGGGTGTAGCGAGAAGTAAACTAATAGAAAGACAGACAAAGTAATAGATATAAAACAGACATGAAGACAGAGAGATAAATAGACTGTTGGACAGTTTGTAAGTGAGCATATACTAGCAAACTGATAGATAGACAGACAGACAGATAGATAAAGATAGACAGATAGATAGATAGATAGCAGACAGATAGAAGACGGACAGATAAATAGATAGATAGATAGACAGAGAGACAGATAGACAGACAGACAAATAGACAGATAGACAGACATACATTCAGACAGACAGATATATAGATAGACAGACAGACAGATAAATAGAAAGATAGATAGACCAGACAGATAGATAGATAGACAGACAGATAGATAGATAGATAGATAGATAGATAGATAGATAGATAGATAGATAGATAGATAGATAGATAGATAGATAGATTTTCCGCGATCACCTTACACTAGCCTTGAACTGAATTCAATGATTGCTTTCTGCTATACATAATACGTACCGTGGAGAGAATATAACCGAAAAGAAATGTACCTAATACATATTAGCATAAGTCTTCCCGAGCACGCTATCAGAAATATATGATGCAATAACGCATACGTGAAATATATAACGATTTCAGCAATGACCAAAGAAAAATATCGTTAACGTCATAGATTCCTTATTATGCAAGGAACCAGTCAATCATGTTTTTGGTATAGTGGTTGACGTTAGATTTTGAGCATAATACTCACGAAAGGAACTGCACTTCATGTCCGTTATTAAAGTTAGTCCCAGATTTCCTTTTGCCATTGCTGGGAAGTCATGACCTTTGACACTGCGTGACGATAATCAGTGTATCGAAGCTATTTATTATACGCTTCTAGTATGAATCGAAGGTACTTTTAAAAATAAAAAAAAACTAAATCAAACCTTTCGCCTTTAATCGTTAAGTCCCGGTCATTGTCGTACGTCAGTCATCCATATAATTGGGTTTCAACTGCCCACATGTCGTAACATTCCGTGACGGCTTACAATAACTAGAACGTCCAAAAGGCACGAGCGTAATTAAGCTGATTAAGGCACTCATACACCAGAATAAAATGGAAATGATGTCATGGGACCAGAGTTTGACTGGCAGGAAGGTTGATTATACAGTTCCCAAGGTTTCCTTGTTAGCAGGGCGAACTAAATTACGACTGAGCTCGACGTCACGCTTATCAAAGCAACTAGGAAATGACGTCATAGACCACCAGACTGCTGGAAGACACTCAGATTGAAGTGTTGCCACTAATTGGATTGTCATTGTATGTGTGTATATTTTTTTTTTAAATAACAGCATGGTTGATTTACAAAACAATCAATAACAGCAGTAATGTACAATCTATTTTTGTACCACCAAGACGGGAAAGAAAATCACCAGAACGGACTTTTAAATACCTATACGATGGACTAAAAGTCAAAGTACAAAATTGGGACTACATAAACAACCTTTCACACGTGACATTTTACATTTGAGTTTTGTCTTCAAATCGATTTTTAAAATGTTAAAATGCCTTCATTACAATTTAAAAAACAAAAACAAAAAATTTAGGAAAAGATAACTTTTATTTTGCTACTAGTGTCAATCCGTGTGTTCTGAAATAAATGCAAATGTATTACCCCAAAAATATTATTACTTAATTTAAAACAAAAAGCACATATCGATAAATGGAGTGTTAATCACAAGATGAAATACTTTGAAGTATTGTTCAAACAAAAAAGGAAATTTGCAATTTTCCCTTTGAAGCTCTTCACAGTCCTAGATGGCGTGAAAGAGTTTAAGATGACAAAATGCGATAAAATACCTCTGATCGTACTAAAAAAAAGCCCTCAAAACACTTTGACATTTCCACAATTTCTTCCAGCAAAGTTGAGATCACTTAAACCTCAAGAATTGTGGTTTGGCGTATTAATATTCTTAAAAAAATAATAATGTTCTGAAACCTTATTTCAGAAATGTGGCCGATAAAATTTGGATTGGATGGGGGAAAGTGGGTTATGCCATGCTTCTTATTTTAAAATTATTATGACTTTTGTAATAGTTTGTTCACTTCAAGCGCCAAGCAAAAACAATTTTAAATGAATTTTCTTGCATTTGAAAAAGAACAAAACCCGGCATCAAGAGAGAACTAAACACGAAAGTTCACCAAAGCAGGATCAAGAGAGAGAATGAAAGAGTAGTCCACCTTTATATAAAACTGAAATAGCAACCGTAATTACCTGAATAGAAATGAAAAAAGAAAAGATTCCGGGAATCAGTCAGATGAATAGAAAATGATGACAACAAAAAGTGGGGAAAGAAAAAAGATAAAATGTGAAAAACGGTGAAGAACATGGCAGCGACAAAAGTCAGAATTTTTTTTATTATATAAAACTCTCTAAGTGGAGTGGGAGAAGGGAGAGTGGGAGAAGTAAGACCAGCAAGACGAGAAGTGAGAACGACGAAAAACAAACAGCAAAAATGTAAAGAATGAAGTAAATAAACGATATAAGACTCTGACGAACTAAAACGCAATTACAAATTCATCTCTGTTAAATTCTTTTATCTGATATAAATTTCAAGATGCAAAGAGAAAGAAGACAAGTGGAGAAAGAAAAACGTAGAGGAGAACGAAGAAAGTGCTAAAGAAAGAAAGATAGAAAGTGAAAAAGAAAGAAAGAAAGAAAGAAAGAAAGAAAGAAAAGGAAGGAAGGAAGGAAGAAAGAAAAAAGAAAGAGAAAAAGAAGATAAAGGAAGAAAAAAGAAAGAAAGCAGAAAGAGAGAAAGAAAGAAAGAAAAAGAAAGGAAGGAAGGAAAAAGAATGAGAGAGAGAGAGAGAGAGAGAGAGAGAGAGAGAGAGAGAGAAATTGCGTGTCTGTCGTACTGATCTTTCCAAGGACATCAGGTTTCATTGTCTGTAGAGAATGTTTCTGTGGACTGTACAACAGTTTTGAATGTGCTGGTTGTGAACATGGGTCTCTGCGTACTGTACAACAGTTTCTTTGTGCTGGTTGTAAACAAGGGTCTCTCTGTACTGTACAACAGTTTTCTTTGTGCTGGTTGTAAACAAGGATCTCTGTGGACTGTACAACAGTTTTCTTTGTGCTGGTTGTAAACAAGGGTCTCTCTGTACTGTACAACAGTTTTCTTTGTGCTGGTTGTAAACACGGGTCTCTCTGTGGACTGTACAACAGTTTTCTTTGTGCTGGTTGTAAACAAGGGTCTCTCTGTGGACTGTACAACAGTTGTGCATGTGCTGGTTGTGAACAAGAGTCTCTGTGGACTGTACAACAGTTTTGTATGTGCTGGTTGTGAACAAAGGTCTCTGTGTACTGTACAACAGTTTTGTATGTGCTAGTTGCGAACACGGGTTTCTCTGTACTGTAAACATTTTTGTATGTGCTAGTTGTGAACAAGGGTATCTCTGGACTGTACAACAGTTTTCTATGTGCTAGTTGTGAACAAGGGTTTCTCTGTACTGTAAACATTTTTGTATGTGCTAGTTGTGAACAAGGGTATCTCTGGACTGTACAACAGTTTTGTATGTGCTAGTTGTGAACAAGGGTGTCTCTGGACTGTACAACAGTTTTGTATGTGCTAGTTGTGAACAAGGGTGTCTCTGAGGAGCAGAACCCGAATGTTAGGTTAGATTCCAGATTTTGGAGTGGGTGAGTGGATTTGAAAGTAAGTGGAACTCATTTCAGCCTGCAACGATCACTCCAAAGATTCTTTCCAGATGGTTGGACTCCAAGTGAAACATTTGTATTTTATTTACTCGTGTCGCCACAAAAAAATAAAACAAAACATGTGTTGTTTTGTACCATTTAATAATCTTAGGTACAATAATTGAACGTTTAAATTATCATCACATTTCATGTAGTTTCGCACAAAAAATAGTCACCCATGCAATATGTCAATTATCTTTGATTATATGCGTTTAAATTAATTGAATGTGGTGTTGGGTCTACTAATGGATATGATTTTGTGGAAAGTCACGTGCCGAGAAAGACAGGAAAGAAAGAAACTTACTAAAACAAGTAGTCGTGTAGCGAGAGACACGTGTTCTTTTTGAACATTTCATTTTGTGCCAAAGACAAGTGCCTTCGCCAAGAAACGGCTATTTTCGTCCTTAGATTCATTCTCTGATGGATGGCACGCGGCACGCGTCAACACCACATATCCATTAATTTTGTTGTCTGTGAAATTCACGCGTCAACACCACATATCCATTAATTTTGTTGTCTGTGAAATTCACGTTCAAATTGAGGAAGTCTTTTGTATGGAAAAACAGTTTTAACAACGGTGTAATATTTTCTAAATTCATCTACGCTAATTATTGGGTTAAAAGTTTCATGAATTGAACTATAGATTATAAATTAAAATGCTGAATTTTCCTTTTTATACAGTAATTTGAGTAGGATGTATGTACACTTCTATCACTTTCCTCCACTTCCATTTCTCTCGTCTTGTCTTTCTACTTTCTTCACTTTTATGTCTATCTACCTTTTTCTCCTTCTTATTGTTCTGCCTGGCCTGTCTTTCCTTTATTTAAATTTTCTCTCTCTCGTCTTGTCTTTCTACTTTCTTCACTTATGTCTATCTACCTTCTTCTCCTCTTATTGTTCTGCCTGGCTTGTCTTTCTCTTCCTTTATTTAAATTTTCTCTCTCTCGTCAGTATTTCTATGTCTCAACTGGTTTGACTTTCCTTCACTTTCTCTCTGCTTCCCTGATATTTACGTTCTTCTTTCACTCTTCTCCTGTCTGTTTTCCTCTTCCTTTATTTAGTGTTCATTTCCATCTCTCCTGCTCTCTCTTTCTCTCTCTCTGTCTCTCTCGTTCATTTCTCTATCTTATTTTCAAGCTCACATATATATAAACACATATTAATAATGACCACTCGCCAAATGCCCCTCTTCTACACACGTCTAAATTACAAGTAGCGCAACACTGATTTTTTATACTCGTTGTTGAGTAGCAATAGTTAAAGTTGTTTCTTTATTTATTGTAATTAATTGCAAGATAGGACAGTTTCAAAGTTTGTTGCTAATATAAGCATGAAGATTTCGAAAAATATTTTTACCTTGGAATCCTTATTTAAGCAACCGGTATTTGCAGGCTGCAAAATTTCAGCGTAAACGCTAGTGACAAAGAACACAAGCAAGTCTCCTATGTCTCGCCTTTCACGAAGTAATGACGTCATCGACGTCACTCGACAAGAGCTTGCGCACAAAAAGGTTCACTAAGAATTTAGACCAGGACAAAAACTGAGATTTAACTCTTGGGGAGAGCAGAGAAGAAGCGTTCACTGTAACGTTTACTGACAATCCAAAATTAAATATACACACTATTAATTCGTTCCTTGTACAAAAATCCAGACCATGCCAGAATGAAACAGAAAAGTAAAGAATGATTCTCGCACACCACAACGTCTGTTACATGGGAAACGAAGCAATTTGGTGTAGCATGCCAGACACACATATTTATTGGTATCCATGACAATTTTATTCATAACGGGGAAAATACTCTGATTTTGTAAATTTTGATGGCGCTACATACAGAAAATGCCTCGAGTCCGTAGAAATGCTCTGATCTGACCTGCACGAGTTAGCGCATGCGTCTGCACACATCTTCAAGAACTGAACGTGCCTCCATCACCTCACAAACTCATCATCAGCTACAAGGAATGAGTATTCATCACAGAACTAGAATGTGAGTATTTCAACATACAGTAACATTATGGCATTCATCACATAACTAGAATGTGAGTATTTCAACATACAGTAACATTATGGCATTCATCACAGAAATATAATGTGAATATTTCAACATACAGTAACATTTTGGCATTCATCACATAACTAGAACTCAATGTGAGTATTTCATCACATTGTAAAAGGCATTAGTATTCATCACAGAACCAGAAGAGGGGTATTTCATTACACAGCAAAAGACCATTCATTCACAAAACCATTTTGTGAGTATTTCATTGCACTGCAAACATCTCAATATTCATCACAAAACCAATCAGTAAATATTTCAGCACAGAGCAAAACTGTTAGCATTCATCACAAAGCCAAAATGTGAGCTTTTTTCCCCTCATAATGTTTAGACCTATGCATTCATCGTAAAACCAAAGAAATGAATATTTATCACAAACCAAAGAAATGAGTATTCATCACAAGCCAAAGAAATGAGTATTCATCACAAGCCAAAGAAATTAGTATTCATCACAAACCAAAGAAATTATTATTCATCACAAAAGTTAAATAAGTGAGTAATCATCACATACCCAAGAACTGGGTTTTCGTCAATAACCACAAAAAGCATACAGCAACAGCTTCACAACTTACTGTCAAATAATTGCTTGTGTAACCCACCCCACCCGTCCTCTAAATACAGGCTACATGCAAACTTACCTAGAAAGGCTGACCCTTATCCCCGGGCTGGAAACATTCATGAATGTTCCTAACACTAACCAAAGTGCAACACCACCACGTGAATGAATCTGTAAATCATCAGTTGAATGCAACTGACATTGAGGCAACACGCATTTTGACTCACGGCCTTAATAAGTTAGAATCATAGTACTAACCCTTATTGCTGGTTATTAACACAGCAGGAAATCATCCTCTGTATATTACTGCTGAAGGTGGGTGATTGTACTTGCCTAACTAATATTACATTCATATTTGTCTCCTGACATTATCTATATTTTATACATTGTTATATTTCACTTATGATATTAAAATGTATGATGACCATGTTAGTAAGAGTGTTCTGTCAGAGAAAACAGGAGGACAAATTCCTAGCCAATGTGTATTTTACGGCAGATCAGCACCTTATCTGAGACATTGATCAGATTAGAGCCACACAACAACGCCAGAACAGAACCACATTATCTTAGATGTTGATTTTGATTATTATTGCACCATGAAACAACATCAGTGCAGAGTGACCTACATGCCCCAAAACAGGTTCAATGGACCATGTGCACATCTGCTAACAACATTCACTGGAACTCTAGATGACACGTCACGTGAACCTAAAAATATGTATTTATAAGTCAACAACTGCACAGATTCAGTCAAGATACAATCTAATTCACTTGAACTTTGCAACCTCGAGAGCTGAGCATTCCTCTGCAATCTCGAGAGTGATAATTTCTCTGCAACCTTGAGAGCTGAGCATTCCTCTGCAATCTCGAGAGCTGATAATTTCTCTGCAACCTCGAGAGCTGAGCATTCCTCTGCAATCTCGAGAGCTGATAATTTCTCTGCAACCTTGAGAGCTGAGCATTCTTCTGCAACCTTGAGAGCTGAGCAATCCTCTATATGTTGCCAGCACCATGCACAAAATATTTCTTGAAAACCCACGAACTCTACACATTCCTTCCTGGAAAACCGAACATGCCTACAAACACCCAGAAGTGGTCTTATATCTCCAGCAAACACCCAGAAGTGGTCTTATATCTCCAGCTGCATGATATACTTAAGACGAAAGCAAACATTGCTTCAACGAAACTCATTCATTTGATTTATGTCCCCCGAAACCAATCCCTTTACACAAAAAGACGTTTTTAGTTTTTATTGTTATTTTGTTTCTTTGTACAATGTTCTTCAACACGCTGGTACCAAAACCTGGAATAAACGGTTGCTGATGCTTAGATATGAACTACATGATGACACTTGACGTCACTAACGATTTCTCTCAGAATTTTGTCAACTGCGAGAATCAGATTAATTTATTTTTATTTGCTATTAGCTTTCTTGATAACGTGAATTCAGTGCGGTTGTGTTTGGCAAGCCCTACTCTTACTAGCTATAATTTGTAGACAAGACGAGATTACTCTGGTTGTCGTGTAACCACACTGTGACATAGTCATCCATGATATCATCTTTATTTAAGAAGATTATCAGGACATTCGTTCGACCTGCACAGAATTGTTTCTGTCAAAGAATTATGCCAGAAAAGATGAGATATATGTGACTTATTCCCGGCAGTAACAAACAACCAAAAAGATGAAAATACTTTGTAGATGGCGAATTTCTGTATAACGGATATTATCATCATCGTCATCATCACCACCACCATCATCGTCGTCGTCGTCATCAACATCATCACCCCCCACCACCACCACCACCATTATCATCATCATCATGGAATGTAGATTAATATAGAAACTCCAGTTGATGAGTATTGTCACAAATCGGTCTCGGTTTGAAATGTATTTAACCAAAGTTTGACTAAAACTAGATTTAGATTTGACTAAAACTAGATTGACTAGATTTGACTAAAACTCTTGCATTTTATGTAGTTATCAATCTCATTAAGAGACAAGTAGACGGATCGGGATTGCCCTCACATGTTTTTAGGCCCGTTCATTAAGATACAATGTCACGAGTTATAATATATTACACAGAATAATGGAGTCATGTTTTCAACATTGCCGTCACAAGCAGTCACGTATTACCACTGTGTGACTTCTCCTCATTAATCTTTTTCATTCATTCGTCTGTCACTCGCTCAGCACTATTCCTATTCTAGATCGGGCTCCGTTTTTACTCACACACACACACACACACACACACACACACACACGACTTAACTTTTCTCATACACTTCCAGTTAAAATACTATAAGAAACTTTTTGTATACACTATTCAGTTTTTTCACGGCTAATATAACTTTTAGTATCTTTGGCCTGTGTTTATAATTTAAATCAAAGGCAATACATTTTTTTTAATGAACATCCCAGCAAAGGGCTCACCTGCACGTGTGCTGTCTACGCTTCTGCTGAGTTTTTAACGCCGAAGTTGTCACACTGGATGTTCGCGTTGTTAATGTGGTTGTCCGTTTGTATTTTCTCCAGTTGTTTTCCTTTCATCTGGATTGTAACCCTTAATCCAAACGAAACAGAACGCCATTCTTTCTGGCAGTTCAACGACGTCAAAGTGAACGGGCCTGAAAATGAGACTCATAAACTACCACACTCTTTTCAAAAAAAGACCGGTATACGTTTCTCGTCTTACAGAAGAGAGAGCGGTACAGGAGAATTACCACGAGAGTTACGGGGAGTGTTCTCAGTGCAATGCTTAGTAGGCAGAGGCCCCGAGTGGCGGTAGGTTTTGATCAAGCTTTATATACTCAGTATCGCGAGATATCGATTTTCCTTAACCCTAGAACTGGCACGCCTGCCATGCATCGCTCTGGCTTGCAGCAGATGGGAAAATGCGGCAGCGAGGAAATGCTGTTTCTACCGGGGTTTTAATATTGCTGTCATTTCTCAATCAGGGATTCGCTACTGATTAATGACAAAATTTCTGTTCTACATTTTCCCCCTGTCTCTTCCTCTTGCTCCAGAATGTAATTACTTTTTTTTGTGGGTGCATGGTTGGTCTGATTATGATTATTATGCTTTGTCTGTAAGGAGTCACACAACTATTATTTTTTGTACAGTTCGTGGGGGGTGGGGAGGGGTGTGTGTATGAGTGTGTCTATGAGTGTCTCCTGTCTGAAAGAGTGGCATTATTAATATATTTCTTGGTAATAACTGTATGAAGTTTTTTTGTTTGCGAGGTAATGGATTTCTGATGAGGACAGGCACGCGCGCTGTGTAACCATGCGCGGACATTTGGGTTAACTCGATATATTTTGATGATATGAAATAAAGGCACGTGTCAGTATAAATAGGGAATGGCATCTTTCTTATGCAGGCACAAGCAGGCGCGCGCGCACACACACACACACACACACACACACACACATACACATGGTGCACGTCTTTCTCGAACTAGCGAGAGGAGGGAAGGAGAGACATGGTCGTGTTAGATTAGAAGATTACATGCATATATAAAAAGAAGCCAGCAGTTCTATGTATACTCAGGATTAGAAAAAATAATTGATTCATATGACATAACAACAATGATAATTATATTTGTGAAACTCATGCAAGAGAAAAGGGAAAATAATCTAAAATTAACCAGCAAGATCAACGCCATATTCACCCGCTGTATTTTAATTTTCTAGAAAGAACAAGTAGATGCGCCGCAGATTTGCCATAAGGGGAGGGAATTTTACAAATGACGTGGTACATGCTTTCCTCGTGACAAGAAATGAACAAAGAACTTGTCACTGAGTGAGTGAGTGAGTGTGTGCGTGTGTGTGTGTGTGTGTGATATGTCTGTGTGTGTATCTGTGTCTGTGTAGAGGGAGAGAGAGAAACACACACACACACAGAATATTTTTTTACGCGCTATCAATCAGCTACTTAAGTAAGCAGTATTCTGTTTTCATGATGTTCAAGTAATTCTTTTGTAATGACTGATCGTCTTCTGTGATGAGGTTTTATATGTATTGTTTTTTTATTGCACATATTTACACGCTACATACGCACATACATACACAACAATTTCAATTTTTCACAACAGCCTAATTCCAGAAATCATTTTTTAATTCAGTTGACATAATAACATGTAAGTGAATCACACCAACACGAGTGATCTAAGTATCACTATTTAAATATATTTACGAGAAACAAAATAAGCAGCATGTTTATATATAATAATGATTCGATAATTCTATTCAAAGTCATAAAATTATATCATCATCATAATCATGACCCTGTTGTGTCGTAAGAGAAAGTTTTTCTAGTCGTACGACACTATTGTTATTTGAGTCTTGCTCGTACGAGCGAAATTATACGTGAGTTTATACGAGAATTCTGAGCGAAATTATAAGTGAATTTATACGAGAATTCTGAGCGAAATTATAAGTGAATTTATACGAGGATTCTGAGCGAAATTATAAGTGAATTTATAGAGGATTCTGACTCTGAAATAAATCTGAGACAAGCTGTACAGATGTTGATTTTATAGTCACTTAACTCAGGATGCCTGACGATGTAGCCTTAGGATCCTAGTGGAGCTGTAGCTGGTGTGCACACGGTCTTTTGAACCGTAATCTCTGACCCATGGGTCATTCCACTCTGGTGTTGTTTCGAGGTTCAGCGCTCGTCCTAAGTCAACGTCTGAGATAAGGTTCCAATCTTCCAGTACGAGCTCATGGACTAAGAATTTGTCCAAACGTGTTCTCTGGCGGAACACTCTTACGTACATGGTCATCATAGAACACTCTCACGTACATGGTCATCATAGAACACTTTTACGTACATGGTCATCATAGAACACTCTTACGTATATGGTCATCATAGAACACTCTTACGTACATGGTCATCATAGAACACTCTTACGTACATGGTCATCATAGAACACTCTTACGTACATGGTCATCATAGAAAACTCTTACGTCATCCTACATGAATATCACAAGGGAAATGTTTACCAAATACGAATATGGTTAACTTCAATAAAAACATGGATATAACATTTGGTTATACAAGCAAAACCACATACCTCTGGCAGTAATATACACAAAGGATGGTTTCCTGCTGTGTTGTGGTAACTGGCAATAAGGGTTGTAGCTACTATACAATTTGATCATAGCTTATCAAGGCCGGGAGTGAAAGCGCGTGTTGCCTCTAAGGTCAATTGCGTTGGACTGCTGGATGACAGGTAGAATTTTTGGTACATTCATTGACATTGACACTGATGAGCTGCATTCTGGTTCATTCAAAGTGAGTTGCAACTCAGATATTCTCTAGCCCGAACTTGAAAGAAAAATCTAACTTTCATTCCATTGATAGAAGTTGTTTGATGGCTCATTCAAATACAATGTTATATGAGAGGGAATAAAATAAAGTGTATGTATTGTACATTTTCAAGTGATGATGCATTATATAACTTTCTGCCAACAGTAAAGAAGTCGATTATGTATGAATGAAGTGTGCAATTCATCATTTCAATGCACCATGATTTGGTTATCTTCATTTTCTTTCCATGTGCCTGGTTGACATGAGACGGTGGTGAGTTGGTCCAAAATGTCAGCCGGTCATTTCTCTTAGCAAATGTTTTTGAATGGGAACTGTGTTCCAGCATCATTACCGTTCAAATCCATTCTCTTTGCACATGGAATTCAGGTCCACTAACTCTGCAAACAAATTTCATTTGGTCCATGGACTTTGAAGAATAAATACGTCAGGACCATGATCTTTGCCAACTAAATGTCCAGGTCCCTGTTCTTTGCATAAAACGTCTTCAGGTCCGTGTTTCTTGTAAACAAAGTCTTCTCTTCAATGATTTTTGCAAACTAAATCACCATAAACTGTCTTCAGAACCGTGCTTCTACTCACTGGCCTTCTAGCTATTCAAGAATTGTTGTTCTCTAGATATCCAAGAAATGTTATTCTCTATTTAAGAAATATCGTTCTCTAGCTTTTGAAAAAATGTTCTCTAACAATTTAAGAAATACCGCCCTCTAACTATTCAAGAAATGTTGTTCTCCAATAATTCAAGAAATGCTGTTCTCTAACTATTTAAGAAATACCGCCCTCAAAATATTCAAGAAACGTTTTAGCAGTATGGTAGAGAGAAATAACTTACAAATAAAAAGACATTTAAATAAAAGATTTTTTATTAACGATAACACTTTTAAGGTACAAACACTTTAGTTTGAAGTGGCATATATTTCATTTTCTATCCTTACTGGGTCCAACCTAATGTACAAAGCATAAAACAAGTATTTCCATTTACTACTTAATGTACAAAGTGTAACATGAGTGAATCCATTTATTACTTAATGTACAAAGCGTAACATGAGTGAATCCATTTATTACTTAATGTATTTTATTAAGCATTGAATGTTATTTACGCCAAAGCAATTATCTAAATAATATCGGAAGCTATTTGTTGTAGATGAAGGGCTTCATATATGTCTGGCAGAAAGACATTCGTTAAATATTGTGACTGTTTTGACTCCTAACATAAACTACGTCAAACAAGTGTCAATATTTACTCTGCAAACTTACTGGACCCAGTGACTGCTTTGACTCCTAACCAACACCACGTCAAACAAGTGTCAATATGTACTCTGCAAACTTACTGGACCCAGTGCGCGCGTAGAGAAATGCTTGACAATTTTATTAAACGTAACGGGTAAACTATTTTCTACCTTAAAATGCAGAGTTTATTGAAAGTGTTCGAATTGCAAAGTGTTTTTCTTCCATTTTGTTAAGAAACAACACTATTTGAATTTTTACTTAATTCTCTTCGTCAAATTGATATTACGAACATAACAACAAAATAGACATTGAACACGAATAATGGAAGACTATGCAGCATTTTTACCTCCCTTGTATTTAAAATTAAATTAAATTGTAATAATTTACGCTCGGTAAACTCATCGATTCCCATAATGCATTTGCCTAAACCGTCTTCAGAGGCAATCCTGCATTCCACATTTCAGTCATGTTAGATACATCGAGCCGGACACACATGTAAATGCTCGTTTGGGGGGGGGGGGGGGCAGATACTCAAGCAGACGAATCCGAGAATACACAGGATCACGAAACCCATATCAAGTTAAAAATGAACGTGCACAAATAGGCATCAATTGCCAATATTTACATAAATAACTTATTTCCATGAGAGTGCCGGTTATAGCCATTGATTTTGGCACACATGACGTTCATAAAGTCAGCAGTGAACGTCCTTTACAAGAACTGCCCGGCACTTTGTGTCACTTAATGGTGGTGTCTCTTCCAAATTATGGCACTGTATCAACATTCTATAAATTGCGGCTTGCACAACTCAGGAGATGGTTCACCACACAGGAACGAACGACGAGGACGACAGACGAATCCCTCTCCCCCACTCCCCCTCCTTCCTCCCCCTCCCCAAGCGCGAAAGCGGCGGAAGCGCCCCCTACATGACCAACCACTCAGGAGATGGTTACTTGGTAGATTGCCAGACAATTAAAAATAATACATAAATAAAATTAAATAAATAAATCCTATGTAATTTGTCTTCTAACCCATTCTCTTTGCTTTCCCTTGCGCATCCCATAATACTTCCACTGCATGAATGAGCCATTCAAAGCCACAGAACGGCAGCACTGTAAGGAAAACAAAGTCCAAAGTAAACACGGAACAATCGAAGCGGTACAAATGTTGTCTCCCCTTGATTTAAGTAGAACCTGGGTCTTGTTAAAATGTGTTATGTTTCTTTATGGTATCGAATCGGGCAAATGTGAAATAAATTAAGTCTTTTCGAAAGTCGCCCACAATAGCTAATGTCTTATGTAGTGCATTCTAGCATGCGGGAGGCTTTTTTGCACTTTTCGTGGAAGTCAGAGCTGTCGAACTTCGCAGTGAATTATGTTTGCGTCGTGCTGATTACTACAATCTGTTATGGTCGGGTGTTGATGGCTGCCTGTACATGGACTTCTAAGTGAAGTACCGCAGCTACAACCGTATCATTGATCAAAAGGACGCAGTGGGTATAATTTACAGGCAATTTTCTTGACGGCTGGATTTTGTCATTAAAAGGAGATTGTATGCAATGGTAACATCTCAATGAACGAATGAAAAATTCACAATTTGATAGCACAACGCGAACAACTCAAGGCAATGAATGCAATAGCAATTTGTGTCTGTTCAAAATTACAATAGCATTACCATTTGTTAAAGACTTTTCTCAAGGATAGACATAAATATCTATATTTGCTTAATGGTTCGCGCAAATATTAAAATGAGTTGTTTTTTTTCCTTTTAGTAATATGGTATTTTGGTTGTATTTTTCCTGTCGCCCTCTTTGCAGCAAAATGCTAATGCCCACTGTTGATTGCTTTAGCCAAGGCAGATATCAGAATGCTAATGCCCACTGTTGATTGCTTTAGCCAAGGCAAATAGATATCAGAATGCTAATGCCCACTGTTGATTGCTTTAGCCAAGGCAAATAGATATCAGAATGCTAATGCCCACTGTTGATTGCTTTAGCCAAGGCAAATAGATAGAATGCTAATGCCCACTGTTGACTGCTTTAGCCAAGGCAGCTAGATATCAGAAGTATTAATGTGACGGGGATAATTCAGTATGAGATTCAGATAAATGTTTGTGATTTGGTTTTATATAGCAAGTTGTTCATTTGGTTATACAGGTAACAAGTTGTTCATTTGGTTGTACAGGTAACAAGTTGTTCATTTGGTTGTACAGGTAACAAGTTGTTCATTTGGTTGTACAGGTAACAAGTTGTTCATTTGGTTGTACAGGTAACAAGTTGTTCATTTGGTATAGTTTGTTGTTTCTCTGAAAGATTTTTATGGTACTGTTCCAAAGGCATGATATTTTAAAAATTTCCATGTAAACTGTTTTTTCGCGCATGATATTAAATGACATAAAATTGCTTATTATAACTTATTTGTAAGTATTTGTAAACTTTGAAATATAGCTATGCAAATGTTTATGGTTGCATATTGCTGTATTATAAAATTATTTTTTTAAATAAAAGGTGGTAATATACTTCGCGCGTAGTGAGTAATGTGAGCCGTGATTAACAGTGAGCACTGTGAGTCTTGAAAGTAACTCGTTACTGTATCCGTAAGCATTCTGAGTCGTGACTCTGTCAGTGAGCATTGTGAGTAGTGACATTATCAGTAGTCATTGTGAGTCGTGACTATCAGTGAGTACTGTGATTCTTGAAAGTAAGTCGTGACTGTAACAGTGAGCACTGCGAGTCTTGAATGTTAATCGTGACTATCAATGAGCACTGTGAGTCTTGAATATAAATAGTGACAGTATCAATGAGCACTATGAGTAGTGAGTATCAGTGAGCATTGTGAGCCGTGACTCTGTCAGTAAGCATTTTGAGTCGTGACTATCCGTGAACACTGTGAGACCTAAATGTATCTGTGAGCATTGCGAGTCGTGACTCTGTAACGAGCATGTGAATCATGGCTGTACCAGTGATCATTGTGAGTTGTGATTGTATCAGTGAGAATTGTAAGTCGCTACTTCATCTGTGAATTGCGACTGTATCATCCATACCTAGGTGAAAACGGATAAAGCAACAGCGATGTTTGCAGAAGATACAGCTGTTGGCCCCCAAAACACTACAAGCAACACAAACATATTTTGTGTTTTCATTTTCTGAAAATTAGCATATGTTAGATTTGCATTTATCGTTGTTTTGTTGGGAACACCACCACCATAATCCGTAAAAATGCAATTCGATGTATTTGTCCAATTCTTTTGTGTTTTTTTTTTTCGTTTATAAACAATGATACTACAATACAAAGTCTAAAAGCAAGCATTTACAATGAAATTGCATTGCAAAGTCCCAAAGCAAGCATTTACATTGAAATTGCATGCAGGCATCTAAAGGCAAATATTTACACTGAAATTGCAATATGCAGTTTAAAAGCACACCAAACATCTGGCTTGCAAACGAACTGACTCGTACAGCTGTCTTTATTACGCGAGGCACCACACATCACCACATAAAATTCCACCCAACAAAAACAGTCCACCTTTCTTTCGAGACAATATTCATCCGCAAAGATGCATTTATTTACTAAGCGTTAACGCGATTTTCTTCCTTCAACTGTTGTATGGAAACATAAAAGAATGGACAACTTCCTTTTACCGATGTGGTTGAATGGCAAAGAAATTATGCCCGGCGCGAGAGAGTCTGTGACCGCATCAAGATTATTTGTCGATTCTGCATCTTCATTGTTTTTCTCCTTCCTCGTTTTGATGTCCTATCTATTTTCATGGTCTGGAGATTATGATGTTTTATTTCGTCTGTAGTGATCTCCCCTCGAAAACTATGGGCATTCCCGCTAACTGTTCCACACACGAGGCAGTAAATGGCCTTCAACGCTTCTTTTTCTTTCTTTTATTACGATGATAGCAGTGTCAGGCTTCCGCCGATTTCACTGCCTGGCATGAGGTGTGCCGCTGTTGGTAGAGAGTTGATGATGATGATGATGAAAGACAGAGTGGAGAGTAGTGGACAGGAAAGTATAGAGTGGTGATGACGAATTGCCGCATGCTGTCCGTTGCTCTTATGTCTGGCCGGTAGAGGTATCCATTGGCTAGGTAATCCGTGGACCAATGTTGTTGTTGGTGTTGTTGTAGGCGTGGGGGGGGGTATCTTACGGAGCCCAGGTTAGTAGCACACTAAGTCTGTACCTAGTATGTACATACACCCGGATTGTTCACCCCCCTTGACCTCCTACCTGGGGGCGTTGTAATCTTTGTTGCTGATGTTGCGGCTGACCCCGCTGTCTGTTGGAATGCGCGTAGTTTGGCGCTGCTGGCTAGTAAAGGTGGCTGAATCATAGTCTGCAATGGGATGGTTACATTATCAACAAAGCGGATACTGCTGCTCACTGTACTGCCATTGTTGTCGCTGTCGGTGGTGATGGTGATTTCTTTGGCGTTGGCGTTGTTGTGGCTGCTGCTTTCTTACAGGCTGTGGTCGGTGCAGTCTTTTATGTTCACTCTGTGTTGTTCTTGTTGGCTATACTTCTGTTGTTGTTGTTGTCCGTGTTGTTTATGTTGGCGTCTCTAGCAGAGAGAGGTGGGGCTTCAAGCACCCTTGCGTACTCATCGAGAGCATCCTCGATTTCAGTTGGTGTGTCTACTACCTTCATGCCCCAGTTTTGTTCTGTTTGTACAATTTCTTTCTTTCGTCTCTGTTTTATTCGTCTGTGTTTTGGCAATTATTTTTAACTTTCTGCTTTTTGTCTTCTTTTTTTCGTTGAGGCTGATGCTGTCGGAATTTTGTTTTCTTCAGTAGTTGGTGGTGTCAGGCTTTTCTTTTCCTCAGTCTCCGTACTTGTAGTCTGTGATAAAAACCTGTCATTTCCTTTTTCTGAGTCTGGGACATTTTGAGTGGAATTTTCCGCATGATGTTTGTGTTGGATTCCACCTCTCTGGTCGCAGTTATTGTTGATTGAGTCTCACTTATTATTGTTTCTACTTTTGTAGGCCTAGTAATGTATTTTTGGAGAGTATGGTTAACTCTTATCACATGGTTTGCGGTTTGGTCTTTGTTCTTTGTGAGGTCTTTGTTCTCTGTGAGGTCTTTGTTCTTTGTGAGGTCTTTGTTCTCAGTGAGGTCTTTGTACTCATTGAGGTCTTTGTTCTCAGTGAGTTCTTTATTCTTTGTGAGGTTTTTGTTCTCGATGAGGTCTTTATTCTTTGTGAGGTCTTTGTTCTCAGTGAGGTCTTTATTCTTTGTGAGGTCTTTGTTCTCAGTGAGGTCTTTATTCTTTGTGAGGTCTTTGTCTTCAACATTTTGAAAGATTATCCAGAGTAGTTGGTGGGAAGCTTCCTTACGTTCTGAGTCTCCGGAATTTTACTGTGTAGTCAAGGGATATTGTGAGTTTTATTTCTTATCTCCCATCTTCTGTCTTCCTTAATATTAGCTCTCGCTTGTAGTCATCTAAATTATAGTCTAGATTCTTCTTCAGAATCATCTTCTTCCTCTGCCGGCCTTGACAAGTGTAGGGGGGGAGGGATGAGGCTCTTGGAACGCGCATTTCCATTTCTGCTTTTCCCGCTAATCCACAAAGCTAGGTACATCTTGACTCGCAGGGTGGAAATGATGTCTGGCTTTCAACGCTTCGGAAAAGGGAGGGAGGGAACTGTTTAAAAGGCTGTATTTAATTTCTCTGATGTTGACGTCACCTGTCCGGTGTCTTGTTGATATTTTTTTCTTTCGTACTTTAATTAGGTTTGGAGGAATCATTTATATCATCTTGCTGTTATGGGAACGTAAAATTTGCGATCAGCAGCAAAGAAAAAGATAACCAAATTAAATGTTGGCAAAATACGTGATAAAAATTAGTTTATGAGAATGCTAAAGTTTATTCGCATTATTTATAGTAGATTTTGTATTAAATTAATTTTGAGAATTAAGAAACAAATCTGAACCTTTTAAATTTAAGAAAATGTAGCTCGTCAAAAGCAACTGATTCAATTTTAAATATCTAAGGAAGTATTCAAATTTATTGTTTCTTGTTGGTCTCTGCTTCATTCTGTCTTCCTTTCTCTTTCTCAATCTGTTACCTTGCTTTCTCTCTAAACTCTTTCTCTTAGTCTCATTCTCCGAATCTTTTTTTCTCAATCTCCGTCTCTCAATCTCTTTATCTTCCTTTCTCTCACTATTTTCTCTCACTCTCTTTCTCTCGCTTTCTATCCCTCACGTTTGACCAAATGCTGCAATCTAACTCTACCAGTAGAATTCTCTCAACACAATTCAAACTAACAGCCCAATAAAGTCAAGTCCAGCCTAACCCAACCTTGAGTATTTGATTTCTGTTCCATCCGGTCCGTTCTTTGAAAGGGGTGTTGTGGAAATCTTGTTAAAAGTGCTAAAACACACTACGAATATGCATGCATATGTGTGTGCGTGTAAGTGTGCGCGCGCGTGTGTGTGTGAGAGAGAGAGTGCATATGTGTTCGTGCATATATATATGTGTGTGTGTGTGCATGTGTGTATGTGTGTATATGCGTGTATGCGTGCGTGTATGTGTGTATATGTGTGTATGTGTGTGTTGTATGTGTGGTGTGTGTGTGTGTGTGTGGGTGTGTGTGTGTGTGTGTGTGTGTGTGTAGTATTCTAAAACTATTTCCAATCAATCTTATTTTTAATGTATGCATTATATCTTACTTTTCTATAAGCAAATAAAAAATTAATATGCAAAAGCTGGAAAAGTAACGGCAATGTAACAAAGCAAAATCTATTCTCATAAAAGACGACATAAAAATGTTTCAAAAGGGTTTCAGTGCAAACATGGGAAAACAATTTTCACTTGGTACTCAGTTTTCATTACCATTTTTGTGAGAGAAAAAAGCAAATTTTTATCATTTTCATCTATTTTGATTTTAAATAAAAAGACTTGTTTCTTACACACTGTCCTACTGAGTTGCATGCAAAACAGTTTTAAAAATTATATCTGATCTGACTTGTTATGCAGTAATATCTCTTTATATAATTTTAATAATATTTCTTCAATTAATGCAGAATATACATTTCTTTAATTGATACTTGAAAAATATAGAGCAAATAGTTTCCTTCATTTCAAACTAATAAAAACGTTTCGATAGATAGATAGAGAGTGAGATAGACATACATACATACAGATAGATAGATAGATAAATAGATAGATGGATAGATAGATAGATAGAAAGAGAAACAGGCAGACAGACAGATAAATAGATAGATAGATAGACAGACAGACGGATGGATAGATAGATAGATGGATGGAAGGATAGATAGATAGATGGATGGATGGATGGATGGATGGATAGATAGATAAATAGATGGATGGATGGATGGATAGATAGATAGATAGATAGATAGATAGATAGATAGATAGATAGATAGATAGATAGATAGATAGATAGATAGATAGATAGATAGATAGATAGATAGATAGATAGATAGATAGATAGATTTCACAAAAGAGGGAAAAATATGACTTACTAATGTGAGATGTTTGCCAACACATTTCAACACACACAAAAATAAATAGTACTCAACCATTCCTGCCAGCGAAAAGTGAACATATTTAACGTTATTATAGAAGTCACCTGATCTGCACGCATTAAACATTATTGCTTTTACAATCATTTTATTTTAAATAACATCGACAAATTTCAGGAGGCGAGGACATATCGACAAAGTTCGAAGTTCGAATAGTAAGATTGGTTTCCGAACATTCTAGAGATGACATCTCTTCTGTGAAATTATACGTGCTCGGTAGGACGTGACTCGACGCGCAAAACAAACTTATTTGGACAACACAAAAAAAAAGTGTATGTATTGTTACAAAATATTTTTTTTTTAGGAAAGAAAATTGCACTATATAATTTCGTTTTATTGAATTTTGTGTGGGGTGTTTATTTGGATGTATAAAAATGAGTCGAATAGGCAAAAGCATACGCTTTCCTTGTTGGAGTCATCTCCCCTTTTTCAGTTTTAAAATATAAATTCAGAAATAATTTATTTCTGGATGATTCACTAACTCTCTATTCACAACCAAGTCTTTTTTTTTTCTTTTTACATTTTATCTCTTGACCACCAGTTCTTCTTCCTATTATCCTTCACCTCAATGCACGCCGCCATATTTCGTCTCACCTTTAACCTGCCGTTGGTCACCTTTACCCTGTCTTTGAGTCACCTTTAACCTCTCTGTGGCATACACCATCAACTCACTAGAAAGCCGGATTGCTAATGTAGAGACCGGCTTAAGCTCCGTAGGTAAGCAGCTGCATTTCTGAGCGGGAGTTACTCGTCTGTGTCAACGGTCACCTACAATAGTCCGGGAGTAAGGAACTCTATTGACAGATGTGGGTAATGCTTCTGAGTTATCGCGCAAAGGCAGAACCATACAGTTTATAGTATTGAATAGATGGAAGAAGACGAGGTAAGAATTTAAAATATGAC
The DNA here is from genome assembly GCA_028829895.1 of Sinotaia quadrata. Classification (NCBI taxonomy): domain Eukaryota; kingdom Metazoa; phylum Mollusca; class Gastropoda; order Architaenioglossa; family Viviparidae; genus Sinotaia; species Sinotaia quadrata. Next base: position 8,599,303 of record CM054184.1, read on the forward strand.
TTAAGATAAAGTTCAATATGGAAATAAGGGTTAGTGCAATGTCAGTGAAAGCAAAAACTGAAGTAGTGCATGTATGTGTGTATGTATGTATATATGTATGTGTGTGAAAGAATGTATTTATGCATGCAAATATGTATTTATGTATGAATGAAAGTATATATGTATATTTATGTATTTATATATGAATAAATGAATGTATTTATGTATGAATAAATGAATGTATATATGTAATAAATATGTATTTATGTATGAACAAGTGAGTGTTTATATTTATGTAATAAATATTTATTTATTTATGAATGAATGAATATGAGTGGTGGAGTAAATTTGCCTATCCCTTTTTCTAGACTTTATATTTGATAATTGTCGAAGTGACACGACCCTTGGGCACTCCTTATGATGGGATTTTTGTAAGTGTCAGAGTTGGATAAAAAAAACAACTCGAGTTGAGAATATGCTAGAAATTGCTCATGCAATCCAAACCAGTTCCAAGTGGATGAGAAGTTTCTATTATCCAATGGTTAAGATTTACGAGAACGAGATCAGCCAATCGGCTGAAATCAAAAGTTTACTTACTGTAGAGAATTCTATTTTATATAATCACTTGAATCTGGAGTAGCCAGAAGTCCGGTCATGAAAGGCGGCCATTCGCTTAATGGAAATAAGTGGTCTTTCCTTGTTTTACCGGAATTTCCTGGTTCACTGATTATAAACCACTACAACCATGGTAGACGTGAGAATTATAATTATCTACTGCAGTGTGTAAGTGTAAGGAATACACTGGACTCCATTGATGTATGGTGGCTAAGTATGCTGATTACCTTATGGAATTTCTGGTACAAGGAAGTTACTGGAAATTGCAACAATTGTTGTTCTGCTTGAGGGAGCTAATATGGTGAGTGAGTGCCCAGATTAGCCTTGAGAGAATAGCAGCTAATCAGTGTTCTACAACATGAGAAGGGAAACATGTGGAACTGACAGTAATAACATGAACAAGAAACTTGTGGCTTTGTTATGTAAAATATGTGCAAGACTATTGTGGCTTTGTTATGTAAAATATGTGAAAGACTACTGTGGCTTTGTTATGTAAAATATGTGAAAGACTATTGTGGCTTTGTTATGTAAAATATGTGAAAGACTATTGTGGCTTTGTTATGTAAAATATGTGAAAGACTATTGTGGCTTTGTTATGTAAAATATGTGAAAGACTACTGTGGCTTTGCTTAAAAGGGTTACATAGAAACTGTTATTGCTTATCTCTAATAACTCCATTTCTCTTCTCTGATCAAGAATGATCCTGTGAATTGTATTGACACTAATCTATTAAATTGTGTGTTATGATATAAACCTGTTTAGATATTAAAATTATTCAAATGTAGTTCTGTGGAAATATTGATGCAAGCAATCTTTTTCATTGTATTTGTTATATGTATATATTTGATTGGATCATTGTGTATTGTAAGTTTGTCTACATGTGTGTTGTTATGTTGTCTACGTTGTGTATTGTAAGTTTGTCTACATGTGTGTTGTTATGTTGTCTACGTTGTGTATTGTAAGTTTGTCTACATGCGTATGTTAGATTGTCTACATGTGTGTTGTTATGTTGTCTACATTGTTTGTTAGATTTTCTACATTGCGCGTTGTGATTTGACGTCTTAATATTTGTCCATGCTCATGTTTACATTGGCTTTAAAGTGGAAGTAAATATTCAGTTTTTTTTTATAAAATAAAACTGTCTAAAACTCTTAAAGTTAAAAAATAAATATGATTAATGTGACCCTGATGTTATGCTATCTCCACGAACTTTGATATTTTTACCTGCCAAGGAAAATTGATGGTTTGCGTGTTGATCCGTAACATTAATCGGGATCTGGCTGACTGATCAATGGTTAACTAGTATTACCAGTTGTATATTTTAAAGGGAGGCAATGTATTTTAGGGTTCCCCCAACAATATTCGTATTCCCGATGGCCTTTTTCGATTAAATTATGAGCCATGTGTTAATATCTGTACGCAAGTGCTTGCATACACAATTACATAAATTTACACTCACACACACACACAAACACACACACACACACACACACACACACACACACACACACACACACACACACACACACTCAATTATATATTTATAGATAGATAGAGAAGAAGAGAAAGAAAAAAGAGAAGAAATTACAATATCTGAAAAAAAAAAAACTACAAATGTAAGAGTCCATACGGACTACATAAACTATGACACAATTGTACAAATAGAAATATGTGTCTTCACTAAACCATGACACACTTTTTACAATTAGTAATATTTGTTTGTCTTGGATAAAAGTAATAACTGCTATAGTAAATGTGCCGAAACTACCAGATATATATAGGGTTTTAAATTACAAGGAATGTCTATAATCATTACCCAAACTACTAGAAATATTGGATATTAATTTTTAGGAAATAACTGTAACCATTGCCAATACAGCAGACATAAATACTGGATATTCATTTATAGGAATGTCTGCAACCATTAAGAATACAGCACACATAAATACTGGATTTTAATTTATAGGAATGTCTGTAACCATTAACAATACAGCAGACATAAATACTGGATATTGATTTATAGGAATGTCTGTAACCATTAACAATACAGCAGACATAATAATAAATAAACAAAGAAGAAAGGATTTACCAAATAAAAGAATTAAGCACAAATATTTGAATATATTACACACACACACACAGATGTGTATATATATATATATTGATAGGGTTTTAAATTACAAGGAATGTCTGTAACCATTTTCAAAACAGCAGTAATAAATACAGGATATTCATCTATAGGAAATGTTTGTAACACTTACCTAAACATTAGACATAAAAAATGGATATTAAATTATAAGAAATATCTCCAGTTAACCTCATACCTATTTATAATGTACAAGTTGAATATCTTACTATTGAAAATATTAAAATAATCAAATTGTGATATCTCACTATAGACAATGCCTGTAGTTAAAGCATTTTTCTATACAATTAATGCTGGAAATCAAATTATGTTAAGCATAAATTCATGTCTAGCATTCTATTATTTCAGTAATCAATTGTCCTTAGTATGATATTTTAATTGTATTTTTATATCAGGTATAATAGTCATTGTATTTAAATTTTAAAAATTATATTACCTCTTACAAGACTTTAAATAAATTTACTTTGTAATCTAATATAATTTCAGAGTACACTTTGTTATTTATTACAAACATTTACTGTAATCCAATATCACTTCTGTGTATACTTTGTAGGTGTTATTTATTACAAACATTTACTGTAATCCAATATCACATCAGTGTATACTTTGTAGGTGTGTTATTTATTACAAACATTTATTTTAATCTGGTATCATTTTAGTGCATGTTCAAGTTTTATTTTATTCATTATAGACATTTAACTCTAATTTGATTTGATATTCTTGTGCTTCTTTAGCTGTTTTACTCAAAATATAAATATATACCTGTGCAATACACCTGTTAATGTACACTAATTTGATATAAGATTATAATAAATATATCTACAGGAAACAAATATACACGTATATGATATAAGGCTTTAATAAATGCATTTGGTAATATATATATATATATATATATATATATATATATATATATATATATATATATATATATATATATATATATATATATATGTACCTACTTATTTCTGTTTGTAAACAATTATTTGTAACTATTGTTATATCTATTTATCTAATTATTTGTAACTATTGTTATATCTATTTATCTAATTATTTGTAACTATTGTTATATCTATTTATCTAATTATTTGTAACTATTGCTATATCTATTTATCTAATTATTTGTAACTATTGTTATATCTATTTATCTAATTATTTGTAACTATTGCTATATCTATTTATCTAATTATTTTTAACTATTGTTATATCTATTTATCCAATTATTTGTAACTATTGTAATATCTATTTATCTAATTATTTGTAACTATTGCTATATCTATGTATCTAATTATTTGTAACTATTGCTATATCTATTTATCTAATTATTTGTAACTATTGTTATATCTATTTATCTAATTATTTGTAACTATTGTTATATCTATTTATCTAATTATTTGTAACTATTGTTATATCTATTTATCTAATTATTTGTAACTATTGTTATATCTATTTATCTAATTATTTGTAACTATTGTTATATCTATTTATCTAATTATTTGTAACTATTGTTATATCTATTTATCTAATTATTTGTAACTATTGTTATATCTATTTATCTCTCTACTTATCATGTATATCTCTATCCGCCTCTACGTATGTTCTTTAAGAATGCTTTGTCTTTGTCTCTCTGTATATATCTATGCTTTTGTTTGCATTTGTATTTATTTCTTTTCTCCTTCCTTCATTTATATTTGTTAGACTTTGCTTTCGGGATTGTTCAGATGTCCGATTGAATCTGAAGAAACCTGCTTCTAGATGATATATAATGTGTACTAAGTCAGTAATGTTATGTATAAATGTGCGTGCTACGTAGGTAATGTGAATAAATGTGTGTACTACGTCAGTAATGTTTTGAATAAATGTTTGTACTACGTCAGTAATGTTGTGCAGAAATGTGTGTACTATGTCAGTAATGTCCATAAATTTGTGTACTACGTTAGTAATGATTTGCATTAATGTGTGTACTAGGTCAGTAATGTTACACATAAACGTGCACGTCATTCAATATTGCATTCCAAGACTGTGATTGTGTACCGCCAAGCTCGAATGGGGAGAATTCATTAATATCTGGAGCTAAAGCTATTTATTAGAATTTATATGTGTTTTTGCGAAAGCCATTTATTAGAATTTACATATATGTGTTTTTGCTAAAGCCATTTATTAGAATTTACATATATGTGGTTTTGCTAAAGCCATTTATTAGAATTTACATATCTGTGTTTTTGCTAAAGCTATTTATTAGAATTTACATATATGTGTTTTTGATTCGCTAAAATAATACATTTAAAAAATAGAATCCACACCGCTGAATCTCTTTTACCTTTAGCTAAAAGCAAACAGTCTAATTACAGATATTTTCAGGGCAAGAAATGTCACAACTAGTCTTAATCAAGAACGACAATCTAATTTCGCTTAAATCGTGCATTGCTGATTACGTCATGTCTAATAGAACTTTTGTCTGGAATCCGATGGGGGACTACACTCCGCCTGAAAGCATTTTTTTTTCGTGTAGTTGTCTTTTCTTAGTCCGAATAGTTTCTTTGTCCTGCTTGATTAGCCGATAGGGGAGATTTTACTTTTGTGTATTTAATGTTGCTTATTTCTTGGGGCTAGTTTTGGTTGATTAGAGTTATTTAAATGAGTTTTACTTGTTTGCTCTTAATTTCCTATATCACTTGCTCTTGTGTCTGCTAGTTTTGGATTTGTTTGAGATTTTCATGTCTCACTATAAAAAATATTCGAGATATTGGGATTGTATTTATTTATCTTTCAAGAAATCAATGGCTTAAATATAATACTCTGTGTGTGTGTGTGTGTGTGTGTGTGTGTGTGTGTGTGTGTGTGTCGGTTATAGTTATATACTTCATTGACGAGTTTCTGAAAGGTAATCGATATGCTGTACACAAAGAAAATTTCAGAAATGTTAGAGTACAATTGTAACTAATTTTGCACAGTGCGTTGGTGTTGTAAACGTAGTCATTGCTCATACAAAGATCAAAGTGTTAACTGATTGTCTGTGAGTTGAAATAACCATTGATAGTTTAACTGTCACAACTGTTGAATAGAAAATAAATAACAAAGGTTGTCTCTTATTTCTGAATGTGCTTATATGAAACTGGGTATATGTTAGATTTAGAACGACAGCCCTTGTATTAATAAATAATCGGGAATTTCCGATACCGTAGAACACTGCATGAGAAGTGGCGTAGATATTGCTCGTGACAGAGACAGTCAGTAACGTTAGTCGACTACAAGGAAGTAGTTTGTTGATTACTACTTAGATATGATAGGTGTTTGGAACATTATGTCGCTATGGTAAAATAGTGAAAGAACAAAATTAATAACAACAGAGTTAGTGTGAAAAGATATTTTAGTCTATCAGTTTCTTAAACCTGAGTTCGGTTTGTGTCAGCCAGAAACAAGGCATCATGGCGACTCAGGACAACATGGCCGTATGGCGGGACTGTATTAGTGCGTGGTACCCTGATTATAAAACCAAGACATATTTCGTCCCGCCAGTGGTCATCACCAGGATACCATTTGACGTGGTCACAGTGGCCGGACAGTCTGTGCTCGTGCCGCAATGTAATCCTGTCCAAGCCAGTGCCGTTCAGTCTAGTTCTACACAGGTCAAAGTTCAACGTGTTCATGAAAGCGAAACACGAGACGATTTGGCACTACAGCGAGTGTTACTCTCTTTGCGAGAACTGGTCAGTGAGCAGAGTGAACCAATGTTTGTCATTTCACAGTTACACTTTTCTGGTTACCTGGGAAAACCTTGTTATGCGGCGGTGGTCAAACAGTTCTTACGACCACAAAATCTTCCCAAACATCATAGACACGGTGACTTTGACATTCTCGTCATCCATCGTCACTATGGAATAATCACCGGAGAGATAAAGTCAGTTCTGTCAAACCAACAACAACTCCAGTTATCACAAAAAGACGTAGACCGAGGGGTCACTGACAGAGTACGAAATGCAATCAAGCAACTGAATAAATCCCAAGTCGTTCTACGGGAGATAACCAAAGACCTTGATCCCAACCTTGCCATCCGTAAACTTCTTATTTTGCCTTACGTCACTGCTGACATCTTAACCCGGGTGGTTTCAAGTGATGAACACTTAAAACAGGTAAGACTTTAGGTAATAAAAATTAAAAGCAAGAACATTTCTAGTTAATAAAATTTCTAGACAAGGCATAATAGATTGCTTAAAAGATCTAAATTAATAAAATCGTAAAGATGCCTGTCTGAATGCCAAGTATTTAACAGGTGTGTCCATTTCATAGAGACAAATTATGATTGTCCATTCCACAGACCAATGTTACGATTGTCCATTCCACACAAATTTATGATTGTCTATTCCACAGAGAAAATTTATGATGTCCATTCCAAAGATTAAAATTATGATTGTCGATTCCACAAAGATAAAAGTTATCTTGTCAATTCCACACATTCAGAGTGTCGCCACCATCCGCCCTCTCTATTCGGGAGAGAAGATAATGGCTAGCCATTGACTCACCTGGCCTCGTGTACGTGGTATGACGAATGCCCACATACAAAACGAACCAAGATGTTTGTTTGGGATGAATTTTTGTATTATGTATGCAGGCTTGTGAATAGGCTGGCATGCATGCGCAAGTGCAATTGAGCATGTGAAAATAAACAGTACAACTAAGAAACAACCCCGCTCACTCATTTTCAAAAACCAATGACAAGAATTTCAGTTTAAAAACTCTACTTATGCATTTAATCAGTTGCTCAAGGCTATTTACACTCACTTTCATGGGTTGTGGAACAAGAGCAATGAATGATAAAATGATAAATAAATAACAAAATACTGAATGATTTGGTAATCTCACTCCACAAAATATTAAGCATATAAAAAATAGCAAACATGATCCTCCCCTGTTGTAACCCACCTTGAGAGCAATATTAACCAATCTCCAGCATATCAGCTGTCCAAAAATACAGAAAAAACACCTAAAGTTAGGTAATACCTTTTGATAACTTGGCTCAGTACACTTAGAATTGCTATGACCATACTGCTTGCTACTCTAGTTGTATAATTATGCTTCAATGGCTCACAAAAATAAACTTTTAATTAACTCTCAATGGCTCACCAAAATAATATATAAGTAACTCTCAATGGCTCACCAAAATAATACTTAATTAACTCTCAATAGCTCACAAAAATAATCTTTTAATTAACTCACAATAGCTCACAAAAATAATCTTTTAATTAACTCACAATAGCTCACCAAAATAAACTTTTAATTAGCTCTCATTGGCTTGCCAAAACAATCTATTAATTAACACAACTATCTATATAGAATCAAACCATCTCTATCAAATTACATTATCCCTGGCTCACATGGCTACTTTTTGACCATTAGGCTACTTTATTTGCAAAACTACTTATAGAATATTCCTGCAATTAAGTTTTCCATCCACATATCAGAATTACATTATCTCTAGCTATTAGACATCATTAACTGGCGTCCTGTACACAAATATACTTATCTAACTGTTCCATACTCCTAGAATATTTACATTCATTCTATAATCCAAATATTTTATTCATCGTAAAATACACTTGGCAAACAATGCACTGCCACCCAAAATGATTAAATTTCTATGCCCCAAATTAAACAAATATTAACAAAGGAAGATATAGAAAAAAAAATAAAGTGTTCCCACAAACAAAAAGCAAACTACGATAGCAAGTAGTGGGTATATAAACTATCAAAACAATATAAAACATATAGTAAGCGGCAGTCAGATCGGTCTAAGGACAACAGAACACTCTCCTTACTAAGAACAAAGTAAAGGGTTTGTAAATGAAAAAAAAAAAAGAGATACAGGAAGATTCCCAATAAGAAAGACCCTCTGGTAATTTACTCCATATTGAAGCAAGTTTTGTTTTAAGTCGGTCGAAGAACAGCTTATTAACTACACAATCAAAAATGTATATGTAAAACGTGATTTAAGTTATTTTAAGATCTGTCAAACAACAGCTTACTAACTACTTGACGTAACACTCTCTGTAAAACGGGATTAAGCTAGTTCCTCACTTTCAATCTAACAAATCATTCATGAATCTGTTCTGTCATCCATTCTTTAAAGCTTCATGTATACGTACATTCGGTCAGGGTCACTAAGCTATTCCTACTATCAATAACTCGAACAGAGGTGGGGAGAGGGTTACAGTGGTGTACTGCAGAATAACATAGGATTCCTTGAGGCTTCTCAGAAAATAACAAATCTATAGTCTGTCTTAAAAAAATGAATTTGCATCCCATATACCTGTGGAGTAAATATTTCTCACTTACTTAACACTAAGTAGACAGACCATAGACACATTACTTAACACTAAGGAGACAGCCCATAGATCTCTTATGTAAAATTAGATAGACCATAGGTCACTACTAACCCTAATTTGATCTGATCGATCTTTCTAAGTTCCTTACAATCTTTGCAATCCTTTCCTTTACCAGTATTAGGAGTAGGCACTTGCATTTGCTGCAGTGTAAAATGACGTCAGCCTCGAAACGTCTGTAGCCCAATTCGTCCTCACTCTCAGAGTCGACGTCACTTAAACGGAAGGTTTAATTTTCGTCACTTTCACATGCTTCATAATGATTCAATGACGTCTGAGAAATAATATTATAATCATAACTAATAAAATGGGGGAGATAACGTATTAGCTTGGACACGTCAGTTGAGTAATAGCTCGAATATTTGGCATATTAGCGGAAATATAGGTCAGGTCGTATGGCTCTTCCCAGTATTGGAAGTGAAACGTTAACCTAATATTGATATTGGGAGTTTTAGATAGTGAGAGGGTCGTTAAAACATAACCGGACACGTGACACAGACATTACGATTTTACTTCAAAATTGAATCTTTCCATAAACATTACTAGTATTTGTGTTCTTCCAACTGTTATTGTGTTGGTATTTTGTGTCAGGTCTTCAAAATTAAATCTTTCTTAAAGGTTTCTAGTATTTGTATTCTTCTTCAACTGTTAGTATTGTTTCTTTATATCAGGTCTGGATTAGGGGTTCTTTGGCTGTTTAATAATTAATAATTCATTATTTAAATACTTTGTATTGTTTATTTGTCAGGTCTTGATTAGTGGTAGGTTAACTATTTCATAACTAATAATTCATTATTTAAATACTTTGTAACATTTGACAAATATTGAAATGAGGTCAGGCGTTTCGTCTGCCACGTTATGGTTAATAATGTTAATTTAATTATTTCCATCAATTTCTAACCACGTTATTGTTTATAATGTTAATTTAATTCTTTCCATATATTTCTAACCACGTTATGGTTTATAATGTTAATTTAATTCTTTCCATATCTAACCACCTTATGGTTCATTATGTTAATTTAATTAATTCCATCCATTTCTAACCACGTCATTCGTTTATAATGTTAATTTAATTCTTTCCATCTATTTCTAAACACGTTATTGTTTATAACGTTAATTTAATTATTTCCATCCATTTCTAAAAACTCACAGATTTGGAGAAGTAGCGGTTGTAGTAGTTATGGATTTGACAATATAAAAGTATTAACAGTAGTGGTAGTATTAGTTGAGATGGTGGATTTTGCCGCTATCATTGTGGTAGGAGTGTTCCTGATAGTGGCAGCGGTAGTAATATTTGTGATGGAAGGAACAATAGTGGTAGTATTTGTTGTGATGGTAATGTTAGTACTTGTATGTTGGGAACAGTAGTGGTAGTAGTAGTTGTGATGGTAGTATTAGTACTTGTGATGTTGGGAGCAGTATTGGTAGTAGTAGCTGTAATAGTTGCAGTAGCAGTAGTAGTTAGAGGAACATGTCGTCTAGACAATTTTATTTCATTGCCGTTTTAGTCAAGAACATTCACTCATATCAGTGAGTATATTCCACTTTAGGAGAGCATGTATATTTACCGTTCTAATAATACTCTGGAACCAAACTAATTTCCCAACGTTTGATAGCACAGTTAAACCGTGTTTAAAATAGCAATAAAAACATCAAGTGAGAACTTGTTTGATAAAATAGCAATACAAACATCAAGCGAGAACTTGTTTGATAAAATAGCAATAAAATAATCAAGCGATAACTTGTTTGATAAAATTGCAATACAAACATCAAGCAAGAACTTGTTTGATAAAATAGAAATACAAATATCAAGCGAAACCTTGTTTGATAAAATAACAATACAAACATCAAGCGAAAACTTGTTTGATAAAATAGCAATAAAAACATCAAGCGAGAACTTGTCCATAAATAAAAATGTAATTACTACGACATCAAAACTAAGTAAAAGTCTGCTTACGTCATAATACCACTGACGTCTTCATGTCGCCCTGGTCCAACGTGTTTGCTGCTCCTAAGATCTGATTTTTTTCCAAGTTTGTAAAGTAAGTGAACAGAAGAGAAAAACGGTTATTAATCGTAGTTTGTAAAGTAAGTGAACAGAAAAGGAAAAATGTTATTAATCTTAGTTTGTATAGTAAGTGATCAGATGAGAAAAGTCACCAATCAGGTAAGATTTTCATAATTAATTTTACACATTTTATTGTTCGCTCTCATTAAACTGATGAAAACTTTTTCGACGAAACGTAGGAATGTGTAGCTGTTTTTGTTTTTATAATGCATGTTGATTTGTTATTGTTGTATTTATAATGCTTGTTGATTTGTTATTGTTGCATTTATAATGCATGTTGGTTGTTATTGTATTTATAATGCATGTTAATTTGTTATTATTGTATTTATAATGCATGTTGATTTGTTATTATTGTATTTATAATGCATGTTGATTTGTTATTGTTGTATTTATAATGCATGTTGATTTGTCATTGTTGTATTTATAATGCATGTTGATTTGTAATTGTTGTATTTATAATGCATGTTGATTTGTAATTGTTGTATTTATAATGAATGTTGATTTGTAATTGTTGTATTTATAATTTAAATTATGTACATAGAAGTAACTGAAATATACATAGGTCGTAAATATGTAGTAACAACTTTCGCTACGTTTTCTTTTTTTTATCAGGACCTGTTCACGTGTCTCCAGGCTGAAGACTTTGAGCAAGCCCTCCAGTTCTGCCTGCTAGCTGAAAATCTCTCTTCTAGTGGAATTGAAACGGCCAATGACCAAGAACCAAAAGTAAAATGTTGGTTCTCTACATCTAGTTCTATGACGTCAGATCTCTACTTGGATCTCTTGGCCAGGTATGTATTTTGATAAATTATTGTTATTAAACATGTAGTTTAAATGGCAGTTGTCGAAAATAGTTTCCACGAGAGCAGGATATGGCTTGATCAGTGAATTATATTTTACAAGAGAGAAAACAAAGTGCATGTGTCATAATAATATAAACTACATTCATGTGAACATGCTGATTTTTTATGTGTTTGATGTAAGAGTGTATGTGTGTGCGAATTCTCTATATGGGGAAGGGAGGTAAGACAAGTAGTGGATAGGAGGTAAATAGACGTGTGAATACGTATAGAGTTTGATCTAGTTCATCAAGTACTTCATTATTTTAGTAACTGATAGAATATAGTACTGGTTAAAATAATCAGTCATATGAACGCGGTACTTCATTATTTTAGTAACAGATACAATATATTACTGGTTAAAATAATCAGTCATATGAACGGGGTACTTCATTATTTAATCATTTTATTTTTTTAACGGCACGGATGAGGGGGAGTATATAATATCATGCATCGATGGAAGGGGGTAAAAAATTATGTAAATTTGTTTATGCACTTAAGGAAAGGTTCCAGTGTATTTGCCTGTGTGACAAGTTGTGAGCTTCATAGTGTTTGTTCTTAATTAACACGTGACACTGATTTCAGGTTTTGCGGCCCCGCCACGACTGTCTCCTTCTATTGTCCAACTTCCCCGCGCATTGAGATACGAACTGAAGGACAGGGTGTGGCAGTCACGGGTGAGAGAATGACGTCACTGGTTCTAACCCCGGAACAGATCAGTTTGCTGACCAGAGCTCCGGCTAAAGTCTTGCTGACCGGTCCGCCGGGTGTGGGCAAGTCCGTGATGTTAGTGCTGATGGCCTTGACATGGTTGAGACAGGGTCACGACGTTCATCTCGTCAGTGTTAAGAATGCAAGCTTGGCAGCGACACGCGTGATAAACCACGTGATACAGGTATCAATGCGCGATGACCCCACCACACCATCAGCAGTGGGCAGTGTCCACCTCCATGAGTACGACTTTTACAAGGAAGAGACTGACATTGATAAAGCCATCAACACACTGACGGCGACAAGAGGAAGTCATGGACCATACGTCATATGTGATGAGTTTTGGTTTGTCAGGTATGTTGTACAACGTGTACAGGTGTGGCACTGAGGTAGAATTGTTAGTATTGATTACCTGAGAAAAAAATAAATACATTTCTATGCATAATTTAAAATGTCAACAGTCACTTTGTGTTTGTTAAAGCATGACGTCATGACGCGCTGACGTGTATTGTTGCGTCATTTATTGACGTCACACAGAGTTCTGACTTTGGCAAGAAACATTAATTAATGTATCGTTGTGTGTGATTATCTCCCCTGTGTACTGTGATAAGTTGTCGTTATAACGGATCTGTCTTTATTTATCTTAACAGTCACATTGCCCGTTATCACCGATTTGTTACCGATTTATGCACGCGCCTTCCCAACGTCTGTCTGTGGGCGGCCTCACCATTCCAATATCAGAGAACAGCAGAACTGCAAGAAGAACGAATGACCACCCCGCTAAGGTGTCCACCCGCAGTGCTGAGTGAAGTACAAAGGGCAGTTAACAGTTATAGTGATGTGTACCCGTACACGACAACTGCCCTGGCCACGCCCTGTGACGGACCGAACGTTATTCATTTGAGCCACCAGGGACCCGAACACGCTGGACGTTGGCCACTGGAGTGCGTCAAGTGCGGGCAGTTAATCGCCGACATTCTACAACGACTTCGAGTTGGCGTAACGGGTAAGTGTGACCGTTATAATGACCTCTCTAGAGCAATCATTATTATCACTACTACTACCACCACAACCATATTTAACGCCTTTATGTCGTAAATAAACGGTTTGTAGATGATAAACTGATATTTGTGTCGTGCAGATTTCGGTGTCAACTACCTCATCAACACTGTGACCACGACTGCTGCAACAGCCAACAGTCACAACGCCACCGCGAATGTCAGCAAAACAACCGCCTGTCCACCCCTCCAGTATCGTGACGTGTTCGTGTTGACCCGGAGTTATGACCTACGTGACGACGTCAAGGACGAGACGGGGCATGTGACGTCAACAGCTAACGGCGTGGTGCGCGGTCTTCGTGATGCTGGCATACCTGTGCGTGTGATAAGAGAGGGGCATGAGTCAACAGATGTGTGTGACACGGCGGTGAGACAGAGTGACGTGGTGACTGTGACAAACTATGGATATGTGTCAGGTTTAGAGCGGAAGGTGGTGGTATGGCTGCCAGACAGAATTCCGGGTTATGATGATAATTTCACTGATGAACAAATTGAGTTTTATGTCAGGTTACTCGCCATGTCTCGCTGCACTGCACAGCTGGTGGTGGTCGACGTGCCACGTGTCTGATGGAGATCATAATTTCGTTGTGCAGACGACAAAAAGACGACGGCGTTGTTGTGTGTCGTGAATGTTGTCTGTCATTTAACTGTTAACTTAAATGTCGGTGTTCACTGGTCGTTTGTAGTAAATGTGAACATATGTTGAGACATAACGGGTGTACTGGTTTCACGTTATTATTTACAAATGTAATTTTATATCAACACGAATATCGCTGTGGTTAAATTTAGTTCACAAACGTTTTATTATTTTTATCTTTGACACTGATTACATTTCACTGAAAACTGTTTTGTATCGTCTTGCTCGCTACAACGTCATGGACTGTGAGGTCAAGTGTAGTGAAGCGTCATTTGTTTGCGTCATTGTTTTGAATATATCAACAATAAAGAGTAATTTCCCCTTGTTACAGAGTTATTCTTTCTCTATTGATAAAATTAAAGATTTAACTGAACAGTAATTATTTCTGTATGACGGCAATGTAATACATATTTATGGCTCTAACACTCGCTCAAGTCCAGATTTTGTATTTCAAAACAAGGAGTTGTGAACACTCTTAAGCTGACAAAGAAGAAAGTTGTAGTATTTACCGAATACAATCTTAGAATATATTTCTCACATTAACACACGCGCGCGCGCACACTCTCACACACACACACACTTACACACACACACACACATACACACACTCAATTATATTGATAGATAGATAGAGAAGAAGAGAAAGAAAAAAGAGAAGAGATTACAATATCTGAAAGAAAAAGAACTATAAATGTAAGAGTCCATACGGACTACATAAACTATGACACACTTGTACAAATAGAAATATGTGTCTTCACTAAACCATGACACACTTTTTACAAATAGTAATATTTATTTGTCTTGGATAAAAGTAATAACTGCTATAGTAAATGTGCCGAAACTACCAGATATATATAAGGTTTTAAATTACAAGGAATGTCTATAATCATAACCCAAACTACTAGAAATAGTGGATATTAATTTTTAGGAAATAACTGTAACCATTGCCAATACAGCAGACATAAATACTGGATATTGATTTATAGGAAATATTTGTAGCCATTGCTAATACAGCAGACAGAATTACTGGATAATGATTTAAAGGAAATAACTGTAACCATTGCCAATACAGCAGACATAAATAATAAATAAACAAAGTAGAAAGTTGTAATATTTACCAAATAAAAGAATTAAGCACAAATCTTTGAATATATTACACACACACACACACACACACACACACACACACACATTCACTCACACACAGAGATGTGTCTGTCTTGGATAAAAGTAACAGCTGCTATAATAAATATGCCCCAAACTAACAGATATACATATACATTTATATATTGATAGGGTTTTAAATTACAAGGAATGTCTGTAACCATTTTCAAAACAGCAGTAATAAATACTGGATATTCATTTATAGGAATGTTTGTAACACTTATCAAAACATTAGACATAAATAATGGATATTAAATTATAAGAAATATCTCCAGTTAACCTCATACCTATTTATAATGTACATGTTGAATATCTTACTATTGAAAATATTAAAATAAACAAATTGTGATATCTCAATATAGACAATGCCTGTAGTTAAAGCATTTTTCTATACAATTAATGCTGGAAATCAAATTATGTTAAGCATAAATTCATGTCTACCATTCTATTATTTCAGTAATCAATTGTCCTTAGTATGATATTTTAATTGTAATTTTATATCAAGTATATTAGTCATTGTATTTAAATTAAAAAATTTCTATTACCTCTTACAAGACTTTAAATAAATTTACCTTGTAATCTAATATCATTTCAGACTATACTTTGTTATTTATTACAAACATTTACTGTAATCCAATATCACATATACTTTGTAGGTGTGTTATTTATTACAAACATTTATTTTATTCTGGTATCATTTTAGTGTATGTGCAAGTTTTATTTTATTCATTACAGACATTTAATTATAATTTGATTTGATATTCTTGTGTGCTTCTTTAGCTTTTTTACTCAAAATATAAATTTATATCTTTGCAATACACCTGTTAATATACACTAATTTGATATAAGATTATAATAAATATATCTACAGAAAACAATATACACTTATATGATATAAGGATTTAATAAATGCATTTGGTAATATATATATATATATATACCTACTTATTTCTGTTTGTAAACAATTATTTATAACTATTGCTATAACTATTTATCTAATTATTTGTTATATCTATTTATCTAATTATTTGTAACTATTGCTATATCTATTTATCTAATTATTTGTAACAATTGTTATATCTATTTATCTAATTATTTGTAACTATTTTTATATCTATTTATCTAATTATTTGTAACTATTGTTATATATATCTAATTATTTGTTATATCTATTTATCTAATTATTTGTAACTATTGCTATATCTATTTATCTAATTATTTGTAACTATTGTTATATCTATTTATCTAATTATTTGTTATATCTATTTATCTAATTATTTATAACTATTGCTATATCTATTTATCTAATTATTTGTTATATCTATTTATCTAATTATTTGTACCTATTGCTCTATCTATTTATCTAATTATTTGTAACTATTGTTATATCTATTTATCTCTCTACTTATCATGTATATCTCTATCCGCCTATACGTATGTTCTTTAAGAATGCTTTGCCTTTGTCTCTCTGTATATATCTATGCTTTTGTTTGTCTTTGTATTTATTTCTTTTCTCCTTCCTTCCTTTATATTTGTTCCACTTTGCTTTCGGGACTGTGCAGATGTCCGATTGGATCTGAAGAAACCTGCTTCTAGATGATAGATAAGTGTGTACTAAGTCAGTAATGTTATGTATAAATGTGCGTGCTACGTAGGTAATGTTGTCAATAAATGTGTGTACTACGTCAGTAATGTTTTGAATAAATGTGTGTACTACGTCAGTAATGTTGTGCAGAAATGTGTGTACTATGTCAGTAATGTGTATAAATTTGTGTATTACGTTAGTAATGATTTGCATAAATTTGTGTACTACGTCAGTAATGTTACGCATAAACGTGCAC
The DNA here is from genome assembly GCA_028829895.1 of Sinotaia quadrata. Lineage (NCBI taxonomy): Eukaryota > Metazoa > Mollusca > Gastropoda > Architaenioglossa > Viviparidae > Sinotaia > Sinotaia quadrata. Next base: position 8,616,741 of record CM054184.1, read on the forward strand.
TTCTTTCAATATTGCATTCCAAGACTGTGATTGTGTACCGCCAAGCTCGAATGGGGAGAATTCATTAATATCTGGTGCTAAAGCCATTTATGAGAATTTACATATATGTGTTTTTGCTTCGCTAAAATAATGCATTTTAAAAAATAGAATCTACACCGCTCAATATCTTTTACCTTGAGCTAAAAGCAAACAGTCTTATTACAGATATTTTCAGGGCAAGAAATGTCACAACTAGACTTAGTCAAGAACGACAATCTAATTTCGCTTAAATCGTGCATTGGTGATTACCTCATGTCTAATAGAACTTATGGCTGGATTCGCGCGTTCACCTTCACCAATCGATTGGGAGATAGAAAAGTTGAATTTATCACTTATGGTTGTTAATTAGAGAGAGAGAGAGAGAGAGAGAGAGAGAGAGAGAGGGAATATTTTTAGTGAGAAGAATTATTTTGATAATTGGTGCCTGAATATAATAACCACCATATTTGTATTTTGTTAAGAATATTTTTCTTTTCATCATTATCTAATTGGATACAGTAAGTAGGATTTTCGTAAGCTATAGTTTTCTTCAGAAATTGATTTGATGATTATGCATGTGCATTTAAGTTATTTTCCTTAAACTAAGATTTTTTTTATCCTATACAATTCGTCAGTAAAAAACGGAAGGGTTTTTGTAAGATAGATTTCTGCTAGCATTCGATTTCTCACTATATCTGCGATATTTCTACGACAGCTAATAAACAAACATCATTAACTGGGTAATCGTCTGTGAAAGTTGTGCTTGAAATAAATGTATATATTAAATGTCAAGGTCAGCGACAAAATGACTGAAGTCAGAGTTGAAGTATGGGTTGCAGAAGTGAACCAACGTGCCGGAATCGGGCGAATTATTCACATCATAATTTTCTTTCGTATTTCTTTCTTTTTTTCCTTTCATCAGTATGTCTTTTCAGATTCTCATGTTTTCTTTCTTTCTTTCTTTCTTTCTTTCTTTCTCTATTAGATCTGTCTTTCTGCGCTATAACCGTGATAAATTTGAGAAATTTCTACTCCCAGTGTTGACGTATAAGGAGACTGCACTCCAATGATGCCTTTGAGTCCCCATCCACCCACTTTCTTCTCCAACGTAAGATTATCAATATGTGTAAAATATAAAAAAATCAATTAATTTAACAATAATTTTATTAAACCAATAATCAAATATACCTATAGCAAATACAATCAAAAGATTATTTTACATCAACATTTCCATAAACCACATTCAAATAGTTTTGAAGTTTATAAGTCTTATTTCCACACATGATTCAACATATAAGTATGAATATAAATCACAGAGTTATTTCTTATCAGAGATCAGAAATGGAGTACTGAGATTATAGCAATAACAGTTTGTACATAACTTTGTCCCAATGGAATTGTCAGTTTCACGTGTTTGTCTTGCTTGTTGTAGAACACTGATTAAGCGCTATTCTCTCGAGATTAATCTGGGTGCCCAGCTGTGTTCATTCACTCAAGCAGAACAACTGTGTAGCAATGTCCAGTAACTTCCTTGTACCATAAATTCCATGATGTAGTCATCATACATTGCCACCATACATCAACAGAGTATTGTGTACTCTTACATTTACACACTGGAGGTAAATACTATTTGCATTTACCACGGCTGTAGTGGTTTATAAATCAGTAAACCAGGAGATTCCAAAAACCAAAACCAAAAACGTCTCCTTATTCCATGTAAAATATGATCAGGGAACAAACACTAAGTTTCCAGTTCATTCATCTCTAAGTCCACACATTCTTACTTCAAGTCTCGAAATTCAGTTTTCATGCAACAGTATTTATTAGCCCGATGCATGCATATATCATACATACAACATATCAATTTTATAAGTATTCACTAAAAACAATGTCAGGAATTTAGCATACTACAAACAAGCGTCATAGTTTACAATTTGTGGAAATAGTAGACTACTCACATAATACATCTCTATGTAAAACACAAGTATAACATATCAATATCAAAATGCACGACATATTTCTAAGTCCATTCTCTCTCAATCAATCAATTAACACACCATAATGCTAATGGTCGTCTTTCATGACCGGACTTCTTGCCACTCCAAATTTAAAGTGATTAGACAAATAGAATTCTTTACAGCAGATAAACTTTTCATCTCAGCCCATTTGCTTCTCTCGTTCTTCTTGTATTGGATAATAAAACCTACTCATCCGCCATAAATCTGGTTTAGATTACATCAGCAAGTCTAGCACATTCTTTACCCTAGTTGTTTCCACTTTGACATTAAAAATATCAGCACAAGCAGTGACCTAGATCGGTTTACTTTGACATTAAAAATATCAGCACAAGCAGTGCCCTAGATCGGTTTACTTTGACATTTAAGAACTTATATAACAATTTAGTTTAGAAATAGGGATAGGCAAAGTTACTCTGCCAAACATAAATAGATAGATAGATAGATAGATAGATAGATAGATAGATAGATAGATAGATAGATAGATAGACAGACAGACAGACATAGATGGATGGATGGATAGATAGATAGAGAGAGAGAAAGAGAGAGACAGATGATTTTAGAGGGTCCGACATCTGTTTAGTAATTCTATGTTCATGAACGAAGAGCGTATTTAAATGTGTGTGTGTGTGTGTGTCTGTGTCTGTGTGTACGTATATTAATGCGTATGTGTTTGAAATTGTGTGCAAACATTTCTCCGAGCAGTTCTGACCAACAGCACTAATGGCAAATTGCCGTGAAACATGTCGAGTTTTCCCGTAGCTCTGCAACATTTATAAGCGCCATTATTACTTTTTAAATTCCAGAGAGTAAATTCCAGGGCGCTGTCAAGAAATTGCATCAATGAGCGTACTCTTCTCCCCTTTTCCTGGTCACGTACCGCACAGCTTACCGTGCCTAGTCCATTAATAGGTCACCACTGCAATCTCTCATTAAGTCCGGTAATTTATTATGGCATTACCTTCTTAGACGATAGTCACCACAGCAATCACACACTTCTTACTAAATCATCACTCTAAACATTTACCCACTCCACCATACTGTAACCACATCAGTCACCTAATCTTTCAGACACAAAGTCACCAGATCAGATGCCCAATCTTTCAGACACAAAGTCACCACATCAGTCACTCAATCCTTCAGACACAAGGTCACCAAATCAGATACCCAATCCTTCAGCTGGAAAGTCACCTAATCCTTCAGACACAAAGTAACCACATCAGTCACCCAATCCTTCAGACACAAAGTCATCACATCAGTTACCCACCTAGTCAATCTGTAATTCACTAAAATTACCAAAAACACACCTTGACCCGCATGTGTTTACAGAAAAATCTAGGAAGCAGAAAGTTTGTTCTTAACAATTTTTCTCTTTGTTCCACGTGTACAAGATGCATTGCTTACGCACTGTATTTCTGGAGCACTTTGCATTGTTTGCATAATTTGCATTACCTCAGCTCTATGTATTGTTTGCATAATTTGCTTTACCTCAGATCTATGCATCGTCTGTGTATAGTGCTTAGATTGTGTGTCAGCTATTTATTACCTCACTGTTACATTGCTTGCATTATGAATGTTTAGTAGGCCTACCTATGAACTGTATAGAGTGTAATATTCTATTGACTGTGCGATATGAATATGCAATGTGCACAGCACGTCTGTGTAATATGCATTGTCTGTGTACCGAATGTAAATTATTTGTGTACATAATATGTGTGTGCACTCTGCACTGCCGCTGACAATATCTTTTACTGATTATTTACAAGTAGTTGAAGTAAATTCTCAACAAAAAAGCACCGTATTAGGAACACGAAATTTGAAAAGAAAAGCAAAATATAAATTAAAAAAACAAACAAGCAAGCAAAAAAAAGAACATAACGGATAAATAATAAATATAAACAGCAACAGAAAGCAGCAAGCTAATATAACTCATCTGAAAGAAGCAAACAAATGGACTTGTACTTTACGTTTTATGTTTTGTTGTGACAAAGTTATATGTTTCTTTAAAAAAAAAAAAAGAGTTGAAAGAACTCCTAAAACTATATGCAAACGCTTAATAATGAGACGATACAAACTTTTAATAATGAGACGTTACAAACGCTTAATAATGAGACGATACAAACGCTTAATAATGAGACGATACAAACGTTTAATAATGAGACGATACAAACGCTTAATAATGAGACGATACAAACGCTTAATAATGAGACGATACAAACGCTTAATAATGAGACGATACAAACGCTTAATAATGAGACGATACAATTCATATATATTCTAAAACGTCTCGCATTACTCAACTACCATTCCCTTTCGTAAGTCATGGAGTGTTTTTCATGCATCACCAAAGTGCTCTCCCTTGTTTCCTTCTCACAGTGTACTTTCTCGTGCTGGCAAACTTCCCACGGGGTCGCAGAGACCACAGGATGCGACGGTTAGGAAAGGTGCCTGGGATGATTCTGGCATCTATCATCACACTAGTCTAAAATGCCAGAATGCTGGAACCATGCCCCAAAAGAGCAGAGGAGCCTACCGCGTCCAATCGACCACGAGTTTCAGTATTAGAACGTAAATATTTGATTTCCCATGTGACGTTTTGCCACCTATGGTTGTCTCGTTAATTTTTCACCTCGACATTATGGTGAGAGTTCCTATCGGCAGCGACCGGACAGTGACAGGAATAATTGCCGGCTCTAGTAACCTGATCACAGGTTGCTGTTAGTATCGCTTATGGGGGTACTTATTGTGTCTTTCCTTTGGAACAGGCATGTGTCTTTTTTGATAAGTTTTAATATTTACTAATTTATTGTGCTGTGTTTTCACAGCATTTATTTTAGTACAGGGGTCATGCTTGTGCAAACGGATTATTAGTAAACAGATGTATTCGACATTTCTATAAATAGTGCTTTTGTTTTCAACATGTTACCCTAAGCGAAATACACAACAGTACAATTGACCAAAAAATTACTTAGAAAATTGTGAAGGAATTTCTCTTTTATCACGATGCTTTATCAATGTTTGTTTGTTTGTTTGAAGAAAACTAAAAAACTAGGATTTTTCTGAAGTATTGGGAATCAGAAAATTAATTTCTATTCTGCTTTTTATCCTATCTGTCTTTTATCTATCTATCTATCTATCTATCTACCTATCTATCTATCTATCTATCTATCTATCTATCTATCTATCTATCTATCTATCTATCCATCTATCTATCCATCTATCTATCCATCTATCTATCTGTCTGTCTATCTTATTATCTATCCATCCATCTATCCATCTATCTATACATCTATCTATCTATCTATCTATCTATCTATCTATCTATCTATCTATCTATCTATCTATCTATCTATCTATCTATCTATGTCATTCATTTAGGTATTCAAGCTGCAAATGAATAAAGAAATGAAAGCAAACCTGAATGAATCATTCAACCATTCTTTAATACTTTAGTCATCAAAACCCTTTCACACATACAAGAAAGCAGGAACACGTGACTATAGATACATGCTTTCAATATTCAAACACACAGCTGTCAAAATTAAAGACAAATATAATAAATGTTATTAGACGCGACTGCCATGACCACCCGTCCCACAAGCATTATAAAGAGTAATAAAACAGCGTGGACAGCCCGTGGTAAACAGTCCAGGCACAGACAAAGCAGGCGTCACCCTGTCGCAGATATTTGATTGGCAATAGTGGGTAGGCGGAGCAGGAGAGAGGATTTTGGCTCACGGTCTCCAGACGCAGGACTTAGAAGTTCCATTTCAAGCTCAGATAAATGCTTCAAGAAGCCAGACTCGGGTCTTCTACAACCGAGATTCAAACGCTGCAATGGCGCCCAGATGAGAGCGTTACGGAGTCAGTCAGTCTTGCCTCGATCAGAGACTGAAATGGAGAGATAACTCTAATGAATGCATTATAGAATTATCCACTTTTTCAAAACACCAGACAACATGAATAATAACAACAACAACAGTAATAATAATAACAATAATAACAACAACAACAATAATAATAACAACAACAATAATAATAATAATAACAACAATAATAATAAAAACAACAATAATAATAATAACAACAATAATAATAATAACAATAATAATGTCGCGGGGCGTGCGTTGTCCGTTGTTGTGCTTTGCTGGATTGTTGCTGGCCCCTATCTCCTCCTCGATGGGTAGGGGGGGTCAGACCCAGTAGCCGCGACTTGCCGGGATCACATCGAACGATCAGGTGTTGATGATCATTCTCACACTCAGACACCACGAATATCTTGTGGGGGTTAGGATTAGCTTTATTCTGAGATGTGGGGTAAAATGTGAAAGCCGGCGTGAGTGTGTGTGAGCAGGCGTGTGAATGTCGTGTGAGGGACGTACAGTACCACCATGGAAGAAAAGAATAGAAAAGAAAATAGAGTGTACTAGAAGAGAAATAAGCCAAATGATAGCAACAGAACAAAATAAGGGAAAAATGAAGGCAAGCTTGGTCACCAAATACTATCTTAACTGCAGAAGCACTAAGACGGCAATAGAAGATGCAAAGCAAAGACTTCAAGGACTTAGTCACCGTCTGAAGAGATACATTGCAAGAGGTCAGCAATTCCAACAGAACAAAATATTCCGAACTGACCCTGGAAGACTATACCAAGAATTTAAAGGAAATTTCAGAACAGAACAACAAATACCAAACATTCATTATACTAAGACCTTCTGGGAAAACATTTGGAGCAATACAAATACACATAACACTTCCGCCAAATGGATTCAAGAACTGAAAGTTGATCATAAAGAAACACCTGAACAATGCACCGTAACAATCAGTGAGAAAGACATTAAGAAGAAGGTTCGAAAGATGGCAAACTGGAAAGCCCCAGGACCAGATCAAATACAAATATTCTGGCTGAAACAGTTTACCTCCTTACATGGCAGACTTGGTGAACAACTGCAAGACATACTAATCAAACCAGGAACCTTACCAGCATGGATGGTAAAGGGAAAAACAAGTCTGATTATGAAAGATCCACAGAAAAGCGCAACGCCAAACAACTATCGACCAATCACATGCCTATCAACCACCTGGAAGTTACTATCAGGAATTATAGCTAACAAAATCATGACTCATCTTGAAACAAACAAAATTCTAAACTGTGAACAAAAGGGTGCTAGACCAGGCAGCAGAGGAACGAAGGACCAATTGGCAATTGATAAGGCAATAGTGACTGACAGCAAGAAACGAAGAACAAATCTTGCAATGGCATGGATTGACTATCAAAAGGCCTATGACTCAGTCCCACATTCATGGATAATTGAAACATTAAAATTGTACAAAGTAGCGCCATCAATACAGAACCTAATTCAGGAGTCAATGAAAAACTGGAAAACCACCCTCACATGCAACAACACAAATATTGCAGACATAGCAATAAATTGTGGAATCTTCCAAGGTGATTCACTATCGCCATTGCTGTTCTGCATTGCCCTGAATCCTCTAAGTCAAATGATCCAGAAAACAGGGTTAGGATACAAAATGAAAGCAGGACAGGTTATCAGCCATCTACTGTACATGGATGATCTCAAGTTATACGGTAAAAATGAACGTGACATCACATCACTGATCAATACTGTCAAGATCTGCAGTGAAGACATCAACATGAAATTCGGCCTTGAGAAATGTGGACGAATTGTCATCCAGAAAGGCAAGGTCAAAACAACAGAGGGCCTGCAATTCGACATCGGAAAAATCAATGATGTTTCAATAGAAAATGGATATAAGTATCTTGGGATACTACAACATCAAGAAAATATGCAGAGAGAAGTGAAGTCCAAAGTTAAGAGAGAATATGAAAAACGTGTTAGACAAGTCCTGAAATCCAAGCTAAATGGGGCGAACAAAATACAAGCCCTTAATGAATACGCAATACCTGTGGTAAGTTACACTGGAGGTATCATAGATTGGACAGCAAATGAAATAAATGAACTGGACAGGAAAACAAGAAAACTACTCACAATACATAAAGCCTTACACCCCAAAGCAGACGTAGACAGACTATGTATCTCGAAAAATGGGAGGCAGAGGTCTCAAGAAAATTAAAAATGTCATTGAAGGAGAAGTCATTGGCCTTGTGGACTACATCTGGAATAACAATAAAGATGATCCACTGATAGAATTAGTAAAAATGAGTGGACTATTACAACCACCAGAAACAGACAAAGAAACATGGAAGAAAACAACGAAGCAAGAACTAGCACATACCTGGAGACAGAAACCTCTACATGGACAATATGTACGACAAGCAGACGAAATATCAACAAAGCAATCAACGTACAAATGGTTGAAAGAGGCAGGATTGAAAGCAGAAACAGAAGCACTCATAACAGCTGCACAAGATCAAGCACTCAACACCAAAGCACACAAAACGAAAATCATGAAAATTTCAAATGATTCCAAATGTAGACTTTGCAAATCCATGGATGAGACAACAGAACACATACTATCTGGATGTCAGGTTCTGGCTGGAACAGAATACACCAAACGACACAATGAAGTGGCAAAACACATACATAGAAATCTGTGTGAGAACTATGGCATAAAAACCCCAGAAAGAGCATGGATGCATCAACCAGAAGCAGTCACCGAAACAGAAGAAGTCAAAATACTATGGGACTTCGAGATAAGAACAGACCGGGTGATTCCTGCAAGACGACCAGACATTGTAGTTCTCAATAAGTCCAACAGAACAGTAACAATTATTGATGTCGCTGTTCCAAGTGATAGAAACATAAAAACAAAAGAAAGAGAAAAAATAGAAAAATACCAAGACCTCAAATTAGAAATCCAGAGACTGTGGAATGTAAAAGCAGAAGTGATACCAATAGTGATAGGAGCCTTGGGGAACATAACATCAGAATTGGAAGGCTACCTGAATAAACTCCCTGGAAACCACAGAATCGCTCCACTACTCAAAGCAGCGCTCCTCGGAAGTGCCCACATCCTCCGTAAAACCTTGGATCTCCCAGAATCTTGGTAAGATTCCGAGACCTTGGATCACAGCCGACAGTCAAAAAGAAGTCGAGGAAAGAGACTGTATAATAATAATAATAATAATAATAATTTCAAATGATTCCAAATGTCGACTCTGCAAATCCATGGATGAGACAACAGAGCACATACTATCTGGATGTCAGGTTCTGGCTGGAACAGAATACACCAAACGACACAATGAAGTGGCAAAACACATACATAGAAATCTGTGTGAGAACTATGGCATACAAACCCCAGAAAGAGCATGGATGCATCAACCAGAAGCAGTCACCGAAACAGAAGAAGTCAAAATACTGTGGGACTTCGAGATAAGAACAGATCGGGTGATTCCTGCACGAAGACCAGACATTGTAGTTCTCAATAAGGCCAACAGAACAGTATCAATCATTGATGTCGCTGTTCCAAGTGATAGAAACATAAAAACAAAAGAAAGAGAAAAAATAGAAAAATACCAAGACCTCAGATTAGAAATCCAGAGACTGTGGAATGTAAAAGCAGAAGTGATACCTATAGTGATAGGAGCCTTGGGGAACATAACATCTGAATTGGAAGGCTACCTGAATAAACTCCCTGGAAACCACAGAATCGCTCCACTACTCAAAGCAGCGCTCCTCGGAAGTGCCCACATCCTCCGTAAAACCTTGGATCTCCCAGAATCTTGGTAAGATTCCGAGACCTTGGATCACAACCGACAGTCAAACAGCAGTCGTGGAAAGAGGCTGAATAATAATAATAATAATAATAATAATAATAATCTAGGGACAAAAGCCATACATAGAAATTTATGTGAGGACTAGAGGGTAATAATGTCAGAAAGTGCAGGGATGCAGCAACATGAAGCAGATGCCGAGACAAAAGACGTTAAGATATTATGGGATATAAGGTAAGAGCAAATCGAGCGAAGACGAGACATTGTAGTCCTCAATATGGGTAACAGGCCAAGCAGCAATCATCTATGCCGTTCTCCATAGTGACAGAAACATAAAACAAACGATAGAGATAAAGTAGAAAAGTAACAGCTCTCATATATTATCAATCTAGAGACTGTGGAATGTAGATGTAGAAGTGATATCTCTATGATAGAGGCCTCGGGAAACAAATATTTCTGAGATGGAAGACTATCTATATAAACTACCCGGAGACCATAGGCTTGCCCCACTACTAAAAGCAGCGCTCCTCGGAAGTGCCCACATCTTCCAGAAAAAATGTTGCATCTCCCAGAATCTTGATAAGATTCCAAGACCTTGGTTCTTAATTGACACTCAAGAGAATTCATTTTTAAAAATGGATCAGTAATAACAATAATAAATACAACACAAGATCAAGCACTAAATCTAGTAAAAGCTTTAAGCATTTTAATAATTATGTTTCATTTATAATAATCAGATATAAAGTACATAAGACTTTATACATGCATGCACTCACACACATACACACACACGCACACGCACGCACGCACGCACGCACACACACACACACACATACACATATAAAGCGTGTTTAAAAAAATTTATACTCTCCAATTATCCCTGAAATGTATAAATACATAAATTGTATACACTCCAAGTGTCCGTAAAATGTGTACACTCCTAATTAATCTACAGAATATAGATGGTAGTAATAAGCACCCACACATCAGTGCCCGATGAATTAGTCTTCTCCCTTTAATAGGAGTGGTGTATTTTGTTAGAGTTTTGCTTTTAACACTAGTGGAATTTGAAGCATCACTGAAAACATTTGCTGAAGTACAGACACTGAAGAAAAGGATTATGGAATTGCACCAACAACCAGAGTTACAATTTGCAAGATTACTTGGAAATTCTGAAACTGACGGATCAGCACAGAACGGCAACGACGGTTGATCACAGATCCTTGCAATGCAACCGGCGAAGAAAGTGTTAAGGCTTCAAAAGCCTCTACAAGACAGGGGTTCTCACGAGATTGGCGTTTCTAAGCACAGTGTTCTCGCGAGACTGGCATTTCTAAGCTCAGTGTTCTCGCGAGACTGGCGTTTCTAAGCTCAGTGTTCTCGCGAGATTGGCGTTTCTAAGCTCAGTGTTCTTGTGAGACTGGCGTTTCTAAGCACAGTGTTCTCACGAGATTGGCGTTTCTAAGCACAGTGTTCTCGCGAGACTGGCGTTTCTAAGCACAGTGTTCTCACGAGATTGGCGTTTCTAAGCACAGTGTTCTCGCGAGACTGGCGTTTCTAAGCACAGTGTTTATGGCATTTTGAGACATAGCAAGTGGAAACCGTATGTCCTGAAAGAAAGCGATCTGGTTCGTCCATTACGAAATAGAAATGTTTGCTGCAAACGTGAAGTGAAAAATCATTCTTCTCCCGACTTTAGTGTTTGATTCGATGAAGCCACTTTTAAAACTAAATGGTACTGTCAGTCGACACCGATGTGCATGCTGGGCCAGTGACAATGCAAATTAATAGCAGAACGAACATTTAATCAGTCGGTAGTTTCAACGGGGTGTGGTCTGTCCTCACGACTAATGACAAGATCGTTTTTCTTTGGCGACGGTGTCACAGATGTAGCTTAATTACCAGTTCCTGACAGCATGGTGTCCTCAATCTTGGAACTTTATTTGGAAGAAGAGCGTTACTTTCACCACATTACCCACATTATCCACCACATTAACCAACACATTAACCACCACATTAACCAACACATTACCCACCACATTATCCACCACATTACCCACCACATTAGCCATCACTGATGAGGAATTGTGTCATTGAATTGTGTCACTGTTTATTTAACTAGAAGATGGAAAGGATGCAGGATCTGTCTATGCGTGCATGGAGTATCCACAATGATCTCCTGACTTAACTCCCTTGGACTTTTATTTCTAGTGCACTGACAGATACTGTGTACTATTTTGGTCAGCACAAAGCAAGAAGTCTGCAGGCCTTGAGACACGAGGGTGAAATAGCCTGAGCCAGCATTCGAGCCTTGAAAGTATCGCAGTAATGCCGTTTTGTATGTATTATACGGTTCATCGGTTACCTCCATTCGTTCTATTACTACGGTATCCTGTCCTTTCATACAATACGATAGCTGGCTTAACCATTGCAAGTTTGGAAGTCCTGTTAAAATAGCTTTCTTTTCAAATAGGCTAACATATTCATCTATTTGGTCCTCCTTTTTATTAAAGGGATGAAATTGTACTTTAACATTGATTTCACGTGATTGCGTCCTCCTTTCCTCCGGAAATATGTCTTCAGGTGACACGTTTTGTTCCGTAGCTAGAATTTCTTTTATGTCTAGCTCTCTCAGTTTCTTTCTCTCCTCTCTCTCCTCTCTCTTCTCTTTCCATTCTCTCTCTTCCTTCTCTCTCCTCTCCTTCGCTTCTCTCTCCTCTCTCCTCTCCTTCGCCTCTCTCTCCTCCTTCCATTCTTTCTCTTTCTCGGCCACGAATATCTTAGCGTACTCATTTTCATTCTCGCCATATTCGCGTGCCAAAGCTTTCCCTTCTTTCACCCACGCCATGCGTATTTCACTCGTAATCAATGCGCTAGCCATTCTGACTTTCGTAACGTTCGGATGCTATTTAATCTACGCGCTCCCGTTACACGATTACAAAATGCTACTGTCCTATTGATTCTGCCTATCGACTGACCAGATATGTCTGAGAAGGTTTACAGTGTACAAAATGCGTTTAGAAAAATGTTTACACTAGTATCTCAACTCTATATCTTTACACATCAATCAATATCAAATATTACATCAATCATAATATTCATGCATCAATATTTCAACAGTACAATACGCCAAGCGTACATAAAGTGGACGACACAACGATACAACGATATGAAGAATTTACAATACTTTACAACAATGAAAGTTTAAGTAAATAAAGTATAGAAAAGAATAGATTTCTTAGACCTATGCCTTAGTGATTCCCTAGCTAGTTTCCCGTCTAGGTCTTCCCTAGGTTCTACGTTCACCCGTCAATTAAGTGAATGTACATCCCGTATGAGCCCCCAGTTATGTGAAATGGACTCCAAGGACATTACCAGACGACTCCAGTTATGTGAATGGATGTGCTAGTGTCAATGATTATTTAATGAAGATGATATTAAAATATGAATTAATTACCTCTCCACTTCCAATCCGTCTACAATCATACACTAGGTCCATGACAGGGTCTTTGTCTTCTGCAGTCTGGGAGTGACTAGGTCAAGCCCTGGGGTACGTCTTTAGTTACGTCTCCCACCCCAAGTGTTACCCGTCCAGATAACCGACTCCTAACTGAACGAACCTATTCTTCAGTCTCAAAGTCATTACCAGGCCCTCACAATTTCTCCCCTATTAGGTGACAGACTTGCTCTAAGAAATGTGTTGCGACTGTCTTTGTCAAAACGTAATTTACGTCAATTTTACGAGCCCCCACTGTCCCCTATACACATTTACCTCAGTTACGTAATTGAGTGAGCAAGTTATTAAATTTAACAAAATTTATTAAAATATAAAAGAATAATAACAAATTAAGTTAAGAAATTTCAAATAGGTTTCACATAGGCAAAATCCGAGATTCGCAGATCTCACAAGAAAAATAACATGTTACTTTAGAAAAGGGTATTCCCTGCTATCTGTCTCTTATAACAAATATATTTTAGTAATTCTTAATTTAAAGAAAAAAATATATGACAAATTAAGTTTACAAGATTTGAGATTTGAGATTTAAATTAGAATTTCACCTTCACACTTCAGAAACACATTATAGAAAAAAGATTATAGCAACATTCATGAGAATTAGAAGACAGGAAGAACAATACAAGAATTAACAAAAATCACAGAACATTTACAGGTTTTCACGAGACAAAACAAGGATTTAGATCACCTGATAATTTGCGTGCTCCCGGCCAGTATGTATATCCATGAATTACAGCTGCTGGAACAGTTCAGAATTACCTCAGGTCTTTAGTGTCACGAATGTTCGAATTCACACATGTCCCGAATTTATCACAAAATTCCAGTCCAGTAAATGACAACCAACGTAGATCAAAACATCAACGATCCAGGTTTTTCTGGTCCTGACAAGTGCGCTTATCCCCTTGACAGACAAGACTTCGTAAATTCGTCCTGATCGCCCCTTTTCCAACATCGGTTGTGGTCAGAGTTGAATTCCTCAGTAAAACCCTTCGTTCAGATTCTCTTCCACTTGTGTGTGCGTTACAGTAGGCTTTTCTCAGGCGTTACTGTAGGCGTCAGTAGGCGTCAGTAGACTTCACGGTAGCGTTTACCGTAGTGTCCTTCAGCTGTAAATATACAAGTGAATTTTTGCCACACATCAGTCTCGTGAATTTAAATATCATAAACCTGCAATTTTAACATTAGTTCTCATTTAAATTCTTTTCACATAAGTTACTTCCTTCTTGCTAGAAAAAAATGCAGTTACAGTTTTACAATATTAATTAAATAAAATCCATAAGTGCAAATATAGAAAAGATAAGTTTTATCTATGTACAAAACATAAGTTTTTACCATCTCAGACAATCTGGCTTGCTTCTAATCGTGGAAGGACCCGAACACGAGATCCCTTGGTATAACAGAATGAGCTAGCAGCCCCGAGACGGCCTATTTAAGCTTTTCGCAAAATTCCACGTACTAATCTGCCCTGAGGATAGACTTCCACTCTCTGCTGACTATTGTTCGATAGTTTCGCTTCAGTGCGTCTGCTGAAAGGCTAGCTTGTTAGTACCTGCGGTTTAGCTCTTTAGAAGCTGCTCGATTTGAGATCATTGTCGCTCTCCCCTGACGTCATACGTCTCTGTTACGTAATCGTAAGTGTCTTCCCTTCTCACGCGTCTGTGTGCACCTGACTGTAAGTGGTTCGTCTGTCTTTGAATCTCCGACTCTATTGTGAGACCAAAGTGTTCCCCGTCTTTAGAAGTATTGTCGTCATGGTCTGCCTAGAGATGCGAGAGTGTTTCTGGTAGATTGTCTACCCCTGTTGAGCGTCCACCCTCCCACACCCTGGTTAAGTCAGTTCGCTTCTAACCAACGCAAACATGTGTGTCCCTTTGTCCTGGCTGCCTAAGACAGTTGCTTCAAAGACTCGGTTTTCTCATGAAAGAATTCTCTTATCATGGGAAAACCCTTTCTAAATATTAAGAAAAGAAAAAATTAAATAATTTCAAATTTAATATTTTACAGTTTGCATTTTCTGCGTCACAAACTGCAATCAGGCAAGCAAGCTGGCAAGTTGAAACAAGGGGAAGTAAACAGGCGAGATAAAATAGCAACGAAGCAAGGAAAAAGAAACGGACAAGTATGCAAATACAAATATGTAAACAGGACAATAAACCCCCAAAATGAA
Source organism: Sinotaia quadrata (assembly GCA_028829895.1). Taxonomy (NCBI): domain Eukaryota; kingdom Metazoa; phylum Mollusca; class Gastropoda; order Architaenioglossa; family Viviparidae; genus Sinotaia; species Sinotaia quadrata. Next base: position 8,632,151 of record CM054184.1, read on the forward strand.
AGCAATGTGCAAAGGCATGTATTAAAATAAATAAATACTTATGTATGCAAATTTAAAAGTTAAACCATGCAACTGTATAGGTAGATAGATAGGTAGGTAGATAGGTAGGTAGATAGATAGATAGATAGATAGATAGATAGATAGATAGATAGATAGATAGATAGATAGATAGATAGATAGATAGATAGATAGATAGTTAGATAGATAGATAGATGGGTAGGTTGTTAGGTAGACACACAGACAGATAGATAGATAGACAGACAGACAGACAGATAGATAGATAGGTTGGTAGGTAGACAGACAGACAGACATAGATAGATAGATAGATAGAAGGATATGTAGCTGTTAGCTCAATGTGTGTTAACTGAATGTTTGAGTGACAATAGACTTAAGAAATATTTCATGCACATTTGCTATTGATATGTTATACTTGTGTTTTACGTAGAGATGTATTATGTTAGTAGACTAGTATTTCTACAAATGTTTGAACTAAGCTGCTCATATGTAGTGAACTAACACTTTATATTATTTTGATATGCTGTATTTATTATGCTATTTGCATGTATTGGCTAATAAATATCATTGCAGGTAACTGTACATTGGGACAGGAATGTAAGAAAGAATGGAGTTATAAAGCAATAAACGGGAAACGTAGGTTTGCTCCCTGATTATATTTTCAGGGTAAATCAGCCATTCTGTCCTCATGTTATTTGAGACTCCTGATTCACTGATTATAAACTGCTATGACTGACCCTGGTAGAGGCAGGAAGTAGTGGCTATAAGTGTAAAAGAATACACTACACTCCTTTGATGTGTTGTTGCAAAGAATGCTGATTATATGGGGCAATTTCTGGTACAGTGAAGTTAATAGAAATTGCTACAAATGTTCTTCTTGAAGGAAATGACACTGTTACGTTTCCAGTATTTATTTATAGACCCTGCCTAGGATTTTAAGGACTTTAAAATATAATAGATTAAATTAATTCCTTCTCTCTATCCTAAACAGACTGGCTGCCCAAATTATCATTTGACTAACTTTAAAAATGTGTCTTGTAGTGCAGACAACAGATTTACAAACTGACAATTTGCGTACAAAGCTGGCTTTGGAGACGTTAAATTCCTCTAAATTAATATGCATACGTTATGTCATTCATCTCATTCGCCCCCATCCAAAACCAAGAAATCTATAGGTCTATTATGCATAAAAATGTACTACAAAGAGGATTAACAATTAAAAATAAGATTGAATAAGTTTAACAATTTAACAAACAGTTAATATACGAACGCGAAGTCTAATTCTAAGCCGTAGCAATCAACGTGCTTTAAATTGTCAACTAGAGGATTGCCATGAGAATAAAGTTCCTTTTGATTTTTGGTACACCAAGTTATGACTTAACTTGCGAATGTTGATCCACGTGTTCGAATCCAGTCCAGACCAGTCTATCTCACTTGTCTTCCCTCAGCAAACATGCATACAGCATAACAATGGAATTGTCTTTCAGTATCGCTGAATGGAATGGTGAGTATAGACAGACGTGCAGACCTGCGCGCCGGCACTGTCCGTTAATGGCAATAGGACAACAGTGGATTCAGCTCACTCGTAGAGCATGAACAACTTCAGTGGAACAAGGATAAGGAGTAGGAAACAGAAACCGACCTGAAAGCAAAGGTGTTTTCGTAATCGTCTTGCTTCAGAGTCGCCTACCTAAGCACGATCAGTTTATAAATGCTCGGGTCAGAAATTCGACATAACGCGTCGTTTACAATTTTAGATCAAAATTATAATCTCACGCATGTTGCATTTAACAAGCATGACGTATGAATTACCAAATATTTACAAGGTTAAAATTTAGAGTTCATACTAAAGGGACAATTCAAACCAAGCAAAATGCTTTACAATTTACATTAAAATTTACACGCAATAATTTGAATTACAATAGAAAATTCATGTCGGGCTCAGGCATCCCTGGCTCTAGTGAATTTAAAGTTATATAAATTAAAGTTACAATGGGAAAAGAGTTACAATGATTTATATAAAATACTCATAGGTTTTGTCATTTATCAACGAACCGTGCTTAAGCTCAATAGCAATGCATAGCACAAAATTACATACATGTTCAACAATGCAAAATACAATTAAATAAATTCAATACCTTAGTGAGAAATCGCGGTGTTATCTCAGCAAACGCGTCAGTATGCGACTCAACGAATAAGCGAAGTCTGGCTTCTTGTATCTCGGAGTGACTCTACAGAACCGCGTTCCCGTATTTATTAAAAATCATAAGGTGCATCACGTGACTGGTCACGTAGTATGTGGTTGGTTCGAGAACTTAGACAATGGTCCAAAGTTACATAATGTCTCTGACCTCTTTGTTGGAAGCTTCTCGATACTGAAGTATCATGGGAGAGCTCCAAACAAAGGAATTTCAAATTTTGATGTTTGAAAAACAAACAAGTGGGTCAAGGAGTCATGACATTTTTATCAGACTGTGACAGACACACCCAAAGAGTTCGCCCAAATTGACCTTGAGAGAATAACAGTGCATTAGTGTTTTCAACATGTGTGGAGGGAGACAAGTGTTGATGTGGACAACAGATTTATGGCATTGTTGCAAAAGCACAGTAAAACAGCGCTTAATTCAGGTTAGGTGAAAACTATTAATACTATCTCTAATAACTCTATTTCTGTTCTCTGACAAGAACTATTGTTTAATTGTATTTCAGGATACAAGATGGTGTTGTACAGAAATTATGTGATCCTGGTTTTGTGGAAATGTTGATGTCGTTGATAATGTGTGACCGTGTTAGTGTGCGTACCCTGGTACATGTGTGTGTGTGTGTGTGTGTGTGTGTGTGTGTGTGTGTGTGTCCACACAAATATATTTGCGCGTGCAGATGGATAATTATGCATGACTTCGAGACATTTATGTGAAGGTCACTAGCGCAGTCCTTGTAGAGCACCAACGTGAAAATCCATTTCACGTCATTGCATAAGCTTTGCTGTATCAGTGGACAACCTACACATGGAAACTGATCCATGCATTATTAAATACAAAATCACTTGGCAAGGAGTAGGTTAACTTCTTTGCACTTATATTGAAAACACTTTATTTCTGCTTACTAAACGTGTATTAGCTCGATAAGCACTTTATCTTTTAACTAATCTTTTTACTTTTATAAATTATAAAAATCAACTCGTTTTGGAGTATTGGTAGTATGACTGTGTGAGTGGGAGGGGAGGTAAGTGGCTGATATAACACTTTATACTTTGTGCCAAATATTTCTGGGTTCCAGGCTTCCGCGTCACTTCAAACGGCTGCTCTCGTGTGTGATTATCTCTTTCACAAGAAAAGTCTATTGCGAGTCAATTTCAGTTTATTGCCAAACACCAATCTGAAGCGTGGTAATAGGCGACTCCGCTCTTACGGTGAGAGCGAAGTCACGTGAGGTCTGTGACTGGCTTTATGTCGCCAATCTGCCATTTCGACAATGTTCTAGAACTTGGATCTTCAAGGCCTTACATAGTAGAAAGAAATGCCTGCTGTGGTTAATAAAGAATATATAATAAAAAGTTAATTTGAAAAGAGTTGAGTTTTTCCCTTCCGAAACAGTAGACTTCTTTTTAATCATCTATTTTGGCTAAGACTGGATTTGTTCTACCAGTAGCATCACTGTTCTTATCATGTGTTCTGTTCGATTTGTTCGTTTTCGTTTTCTTTCTTTCTTTCTTTCTTTCCTTCTTTCTTTCTTTCTTCCTTCCTTTCTTCCTTCCTTTTTATCTTTCTTTCTTCCTTTCTTTCTTCCTTTCTTTCCTCCATTTTTTCTTTGTTTCTTCCTTTCTTTGTTTCTTCCTTTCTTTGTTTCGTCCTTTCTTTTTTCTTTCCTTCTATCTTCCTTCCTTCCTTCCTTTCTTTTCTTCTTTTTTCTTTCCTTTCTTTCTTCCTTTCTTTTTTCTTTCTTTCTTTCTTTTCTACATCTTTTTCTTCATCTATTTTTTATGTTCTTTTCTCAACTCCCTTTCTTTTCAAAGTGGATGACTGTTTTTATATTTTTGTCTTTTCTTTTCACTTCCTCATTTAACTTCTATTTGTGCGCCGTGTTTTCGTTCTCCCTTTTCAACGTTTTCTTTTATTTATATTTCCCTCTTTCTCTCTTTTCTTTCATTTTGTTTTCATTGTTTCTTTATTTCTTTTTCTCTTTTCTTTCATTTTGTTTTCTTTGTTTTTTTCTCTTTCTTTTTCTCTTTTCTTTCTTTTTGTTTTCATTGTTTCTTCATTTGTTCTTGTACTATGTATGTCTTTCCTTTATATTTTCCATTCGTTCATTTTTTGTTCTTTCTTTCAATTTTCATAATTTGCTCTTTCATTTCTTAAATTAATAAGTAAGATAAAAATATTATTTTCGTAATATTTCCCCTTTTTAATAAATTATTTTTAAACACATATAGTGAAAGCTTTCATAATTTCTATCAATCTTTATGACAATGTTCATTCAATAATGCACTAATTCATTCGCTCATTCATTCAAAACTTTCCAGAAATCCACAAATCGTTGCTTGCTTTTTGTTCTTCAGTTCATCTAGTCATCCAGCGACTTTCCTTTCACGGATCTGTATTATTTGTCACGAAAGCAAGTTGACGTATCTATACTAATGATCACGTGATAAGCCCAGCATGACTGATACAATTCTTACCTAGTGCGGAGAAGTCAGAAATTCAACGAATACAGTTGCAACGAATATTACACTTAGATAACAATGTACTAGTGTAATCTGAAGTGTGGAAGTATGTATGAGGCGCTACTTCTCTTAACTAGTCGTCAGCTTTTAACGAGACAGACGAGAGCGCTGCGCTGTCAAACAATTACTGGCAGACGAAATGCAAGGAAGTCTAAGCACTGACTATAAGTACCTACTTAGAACGATTCAAATAGCCACTAGCCACTAGCCATATGTGGGTTCAGAGAGAAAGTATTCACACGGGTAAAAGAAAATCAGGACATTTGCATCTTGCGGAAATGAGATAAAGGCGATGGCTAGTACTTTTATTCTTGAAAGAAGCTGGGGCCTGAAACGGTTGATGGGTCATTTAGTGCTGAGTCGCACTTTATGTCATGAAAATGCAGCAAAGTAAAAATTGTGAGAAGAAAGCATTAAAGGAATGTTAGTGCTATTTGAACAGATGGACAAAGTTTAGTCAAATGAGTTTGGAATAGAACCCGGGACCTAAGAATCTGTGTCAAAAAGTGTGCACAGTAATAAATGTAAGAATATATGTCAAAAAGAGTGCACAGTAATAAATATAAGAATCTGTGTCAAAAAGAGTGCACAGTAATAAATGTTAGAATATATGTAAAAAAGAGTGCACAGTAATAAATATAAGAATCTGTGTCAAAAAGAGTGCACAGTAATAAATGTAAGAATATATGTCAAAAAGAGTGCACAGTAATAAATATAAGAATCTGTGTCAAAAAGTGTGCACAGTAATAAATGTAAGAATATATGTCAAAAAGAGTGCACAGTAATAAATATAAGAATCTGTGTCAAAAAGAGTACACAGTAATAAATGTAAGAATATATGTCAAAAAGAGTGCACAGTAATAAATATAAGAATCTGTGTCAAAAAGAGTGCACAGTAATAAATGTAAGAATATATGTCAAAAAGAGTGCACAGTAATAAATATAAGAATCTGTGTCAAAAAGTGTGCACAGTAATAAATGTAAGAATATATGTCAAAAAGAGTGCACAGTAATAAATATAAGAATCTGTGTCAAAAAGAGTACACAGTAATAAATGTAAGAATATATGTCAAAAAGAGTGCACAGCAATAAATATGAGAATCTGTGTCAAAAAGTGTGCACAGTAACAAATATGAGAAGAAAAGTACTTGAGGAAAAGCAAAAGTTGTGTGAACAGGTGAATCATACTTTGAGTACAAGAGTTTGGGTCAGAGTTTGTTGTAGTAAAATATAAAATATATGTCGAGTGTTTTTTGTTTAGTTTGGAAATGTAGTTTAAGAAATAATTGATAGTAGATAAAATGCAGTTTAAGGAATAATTAATGCAGGACAAAGTGCAGTTTAAGGAATAATTAATGCAGGACAAAGTGCAGTTTAAGGAATAATTAATGCAGGACAAAATGCAGTTTAAGGAATAATTAATGCAGGACAAAGTGCAGTTTAAGGAATAATTAATGCAGGACAAAGTGCAGTTTAAGGAATAATTAATGCAGGACAAAGTGTAGTTTAAGGAATAATTAATGCAGGACAAAGTGCAGTTTAAGGAATAATTAATGCAGGACAAAGTGCAGTTTAAGGAATAATTGATAGTAGACAAAATGCAGTTTAATGAATAATTAATGCAGGACAAAATGGACAACTTGCACCACGCATTAAAACATATTGTAACATGTAATGCAGTAAACAACTATAATTCAATACTGCAAGGTAAGGAATTAAAAGGTCTAAATATTTACAGTTTTGATTGCAATTAATTTATTTTGATAATTAGGGAATATAAAGTGATGGTTATTAAACTCATACCGGAAGAATTTGTAGTTCTAAATCTTATTGATAAATAGTTCACTTCTGTTTGTAATGTTATATCTATTTGCAATGTTATGTCTATTTGTAATGTTATATCTATTTGCAATGTTATGTCTATTTGCAATGTTATATCTATTTGCAATGTTATGTCTAATTGCAAATAGACATGTTATGTATATTTGCAATGTTATGTCTATTTGCATTGTTATGTCTATTTGTAATGTTATGTCTATTTGCATTGTTATATCTATGTGCAATGTGGCATGAAATCACCGTAAGCATTCCCTACTTAAATTTGATGTGTAATGTTTTCTCTGCATACAACCTTATGTTACTTAATTTTATCTTTTTGCAATGGTTTCTCTGTTTACAATGTTATCTCTTTCTCTTTTGATTATATTTCCACATATATTATTGTTATTAATACACTTATTGACCTCCTTACACATATTGATAGACATATGCTGGAGAGACAGTTTGTGGATGGGGGCTCGCTGAATATAGATTAAAAGAGTGATTTGTCTTCTCCTTTGGTAAGGAGTTTTCCACCTACGGAATTATTGTGTGACCGTAATTGTTTGTCTGTAATGTTGCGGAAGAGAGAAAACGTTTACAGCGACCACATATCCACCAAAAGTGAGAGACAAGTACTCTGGAGAATTAATAACAACATGAATTAAGATTCTCATTACTTGTAATTAGTTATGGATGAATAAATAATATTATTAATCATAACTATTAACTAGGCGTGTAGGCGTCTCATAATTATTTACTAATAGTGTCATTCCCCCCCCCCCCCAACGTCTGAGCCTCCCCCCCCCCACACACACACATTCTCTCTTCTATCTCTCTCTTTCTCCACACAGGCTTCCTATACCGCACAGCTTAGACCTATAACCTTTTCAGGAACCATAGACTGCTCTATGTACGATATCAAAACAATTCGAACGTTTATCATGAAATCCAAAAGAACCCGTCACTCAATAAGCAAAACGTTCTGCTGCAGTATGCTGTGTACCGTACGCCTGATTGCCTGGTTTGGTACACTCCGAACGTCCGGCAGGCTTCCTACACTGAAATCGTTAGGGAAAGTCAAAATCTTGTTGTACAGTTGTGTTGAGCTGTGCAGCTTTAGCCAGTGGAGATATGTCTGACCGTCCGATAGGCTGCATTTGATGAAACTTGTGGGGGAAAAATGTTGAGAAAGGTTTTTGTTTCGAGAAGAATGAGAAGCTGACAGTAACCTACTTCTGTCGAACTAAGGGCCCGCAACTCCAGGAAGTGGGTTACATCCCTTTCAGGCCTAAAGAAAGATCTTCATTAGGTCTGCCGGACGGCTGTTGTCCTCTCAATCAATCAGATTAGGTCTAGGTGCTCAGCGCGGTCCGACCACAAGTCTTCGTATAGATCCAGAGTCGGACGGGGGACTAAAGCAATATTTTTTTCGTGTAGTTGTCTTTTCTTAGTCCGAATAGTTTCTTTGTCCTGCTTGATTGGCCGACAGGGGAGATTTTACTTTTGTGTATTTAATGTTGCTTATTTCTTGGGGCTAGTTTTGGTTGCTTAGATTTATTTAAATGAGTTTTGCTGGTTTGCCTCTTAATTTCCTATATCACTTGCTCTTGTGTCTGCTAGTTTTGGATTCGTTTGAGATGTTCATGTCTCACTAGAAAATAGGGTATGTGTGTGTGTGTGTGTGTGAGTGTGTGTGTGTGTGTGTGTGTGTGTGTGTGTGTGTGTGTGTGTGTGTGTGTGTGTGTGTGTGTGTGTGTGTCTACAAGTATATTATAGTGATTATAGTTACATACTTCATTGACGAGTTTCTGAAAGGTAATCGATATGATGTACACAAAGAAAATTTCAGAAATGTTAGAGTACAATTGTAACTAATTTTGCACAGTGCGTTGGTGTTGTAAACGTAGACATTGGTTATACAAAGAGCAACGTGTTAACTGATTTACTGTGAGTTGAAATAACCATTGATAGTTTAACTGTCACAACTGTTGAATAGAAAATAAATAACAAAGGTTGTCTCTTATTTCTGAATGTGCTTATATGAAACTGGGTAGGCTATATGTTAGAACGACAGCCCTTGTATTATATATATATATATATATAAATAATCGGGAATTTCCGATACCGTAGAACACTGCATGAGAAGTGGCTTAGAATAGATATTGCTCGTGACATAGACAGTTAGTAAGGTTAGTCTTGACTACAAGGAAGTAGTTTGTTGATTACTACTTAGATATGATAAGTGTTCATGACAGAGACAGTCAGTAAGGTTAGTCTTGACTACAAGGAAGTAGTTTGTTGATTACTACTTAGATATGATAGGTGTTTGGACCATTATGTTGCTATGGTAAAATAGTAAAAGAACAAAATTAATAACCACAGAGTTAGAGTGAAAAGATATTTCAGTCGTATCAGTTTCTTAAACATGAGTTCTGTTTGTGTCAGCCAGGAAAAAGGCATCATGGCGTCTCAGGACAACATGGCCGTATGGCGGGACTGTATTCGTGCGTGGTACCCTGATTATGAAACCAAGACATATTTCGTCCCGCCAGTGGTCATCACCAGGATACCATTTGATGTGGTCACAGTGGCCGGACAGTCTGTGCTCGTGCCGCAATGTAATCCTGTCCAAGCCAGTGCCGTTCAGTCTAGTTCTACACAGGTCAAAGTTCAACGTGTTCAGGAATGTCAGACACGGGACGATATGGCACTACAGCGAGTGTTACTCTCTTTGCGAGAACTGGTCAGTGAGCAGAGTGAACCAATGTTTGTCATTTCACAGTTACAGTTTTCTGATTACCTGGGAGAACCATGTTATGTGGCGGCGGTCAAACAGTTCTTACGACCACAAAATCTTCCCAAAGATCATAGACAAGGTGACTTTGACATTCTCGTCATCCATCGACACTATGGAATAATCACCGGAGAGATAAAGTCAGTTCTGTCAAATCAACAACAACTCCAGTTATCACAACCAGACGTAGACCGAGTGGTCTCTGACAAAGTAAGAATTGCAATCAAACAACTGAATAAATCCGAAGTCGTTCTACGGGAGATAACCAAAGACCTTGATCCCAACCTTGCCATCCGTAAACTTCTTATTTTGCCTTACGTCACTGCTGACATCTTAACCCGGGTGGTTTCAAGTGATGAACACTTAAAACAGGTAAGACTTTAGATAATAAAAATTAAAAGCAATAACAAATCCTAGACAAGGCATAATAGATTGCTTAAAAGATCAAAATTAATAAAAGCGTAAAGATGCCTTTCTAAATGCCAAGTATTTAACAGTTGTGTCCATTTCATAGAGACAAATTATGATTGTCCATTCCACAGACCAATGTTACAATTGTCCATTCCACAGACAAAATTTATTATGTCCATTCCAAAGATTAAAATTATGATTGTCCATTCCACAAAGATTAAAGTAATCATTGTCAATTCCACACATTCAGAGTGTCGCCACCATCCGCCCTCTCTATTTGAGAGAGAAGATAATGGCTAGCCATTGACTCACCTGGCCTCGTGTAGGTGATATGACGAGTGCCCACATACAAAACGACCCAAGATGTTTGTTTGGGATGAATTTGTGTATTACGTATGCAGGTTTGTGAATAGGCTGGCATGTATGCACAAGTGCAATTGAGCATGTGAAAATAAACAGAACAACTAAGAAACAACCCCGCTCACTCATTTTGAAAAAATATGACAAGAATTTCAGTTTAAAAACTCTACTTATGCATTTAATCAGTTGCTCAAGGCCATTTACACTCACATTCATGGGGTGTGGAACAAGAGCAATGAATGATAAAATGATAAACAAATAACAAAATACTGAATGATTTGGTAATCTCACTCCACAAAATATCAAGCATATAAAAAATAGCAAACATGATCCCCCCCCTGTTGTAACCTACCTTGAGAGCAATATTAACCAATCTCCAGCATATCAGCTGTCCATAAATACAGAAAAATCACCCAAAGTTAGGTAATACCTTTTGAGCACTTTGGCTCAGTAAACTTAATTTGCTATGACCATACTGCTACTCTAGTTGTATAATTATGCTTCAATGGCTCACCAAAATAAACTTTTAATTAACTCTCAATGGCTCACAAAAATAACCTTTTAAGTAACTCTCAATGGCTCACCAAAATAATATTTAAGTAACTCTCAATGGCTCACCAAAATAATATTTAATTAACTCTCAATAGCTCACCAAAATAATCTTTTAATTAATTCTTAATGGCTCACCAAAATAAACTTTAATTAGCTCTCAATGGCTCACCAAAATAAATTTTTAATTAACTCTCAATATCTCACCAAAACAATCTTGTAATTAATTCTTAATGGCTCACCAAAATAAACTTTTAATTAGCTCTCATTGGCTTGCCAAAACAATCTATTAATTAACACAACTATCTACAAAGAATCAAACCATCTCTATCAAATTACATTATCCCTGGCTCACATGGCTACTTCTTGACCATTAGGCTACTTTATTTGCACAACTACTTGTAGAATATTCCTGCAATTAAGTCTTCCATCCACATATCAGAATTACATTTTCTCTAGCTATTAGACATCATTAACTGGCGTCCTGTACACAAATAAACTTTTCTAACTGTTCCATACTCCTAGCATATTTACATTCATTCTATAATGCAAATATTTTATTCATCGTAAAATACACTTGGCAAACAATGAACTGCCACTCAAATTGATTAAGTTTCTATGCCCCAAATTAAACAAATATTAACAAAGGAAGATATAGAAAAAAAAATAAAGTGTTCCTTCAAACAAAAAGCAAACTACGATAGCAAGTAGTGGGTATATAAACTATCAAAACAATATAAAACATATAGTAAGCGGCAGTCAGATCGGTCTAAGTACAACAGAACACTCTCCTTACTAAGAACAAAGTAAAGGGTTTTTAAATGGAAAAAATAAGAGATACAGGAAGATTCCCAAAGAAAGACCCTCTGGTAATTTACTCCATATTGAAGCTAGTTTTGTTTTAGGTCAGTCGAAGAACAGCTTATTAACTACACAATCAAAAATGTATATGTAAAATGGGATTTAAAGTTATTTTAAGATCTGTCAAGCAACAGCTTATGTAAAACGGGATTAAGCTAGTTCCTCACTTTGAATCTAACAAATCATTTATGAATCTGTTCTGTCATCCATTCTTGTTACATTCGGTCAGGGTCACTAAGCTATTCCTACTATCTCTAACTCGAACAGAGGGGTGGGGGGAGGGTTACAGTGGTGTACTGCAGAATAATATAGGATTCCTTGAGGCTTCTCAGAAAATAACAAATCTATAGTCTGTCTTAAAAAAATGAATTTGCATCCCATATACCTGTGGAGTAAATATTTCTTGCTTACTTAACACTAAGTAGACAAACCATAGACCAGGGGTCGGGAACCTTTTTGTCTGAGAGAGCCTTGGACACCACATATTTTGAAAAATAATTCTGTGAGAGCCATACATTATGTTTAAAACTAAAAATTCAAGTAAATGTGTGCATTTTGTGTAATTTCAACACTAAAAGTACAATAATTATGTCTCTGAATTCATTTTAATAACATTGTTATGCTGTTGCTAATCAATAATGAGTATTTCTTACCATTAATGTGACTTATGGTGCTGCATGGCTTTGCTGATGGCTTTGTAGTCTGGTTGATACGTGGTGAAGTTAAGCTTCATGTAGGCATTGAGACTTTAGTAGACAAATAGCTCATTTGTAGAATGAAATATTGATATGCAAATAATATGTAGATCAAAGGAGTCTAAAGAAACATTTTTTTTATAATCGAACATTTGTCTGCGAGCCAGATGCAGCCACCAATAGAGCCACATCTGGCTCGCGAGCCATAGGTTCCCGACCCCTGCCATAGACCCTTTCCATCCATTTCTAACCGCTCACAATTTGGAGAAGTAGTGGTTGTAGTAATTATGGATTTGACAATATAAAAGTATTAACAGTAGTGGTAGTATTAGTTGAGATGGTGGATTTTGCAGCTATGATTGTGGTAGGAGTGTTCCTGATAGTGGCAGCGGTATATTCCACTTTCGGAGAGCATGTATATTTATCGTTCTAATAAATGCAGTACCTTAGTGAGAAGTCGAAATGTTATCTCAGCAATCGCGTCGGCTGTTCCTCTATGACTCACGAATAAGCGACGGTAGGAAGTGTTGGTGCTTCTGGATTTCGGAGTGGTTATACAGAAACGCATTCACCGTATTTATCAGAATGCATAGAGCGCATCACGTGACGGGTCACGTGGTATGTAGTTGGTTCGAGAATTTAGACAATGGCCTAAAGTTACATAATGTCTCTGACCTCTTTGTTAGAAGCTTCTCGATACTGATGTATCATGGGAGAACTTTTAACAAAGGAATTTTCAAATTTTGATATTTGAAAACAACAGCAAGTGGGACAAGAAGTCGTGACACAGATTTTATCAGACTCGTAATACCCTTTTGCTTTTGAGGCGTTTATCTTACCAAAGATAAAATGCCTCCTACAATATTGATTTCCTGTATCAACCAAGTATCAGAGTTTATGAATTACCAACTCAAATGAACTATCTATCAGTCTACCTGTCATATTCAGAGTTACAACACTAAAACAATTCAATCAGTGTTATAGCTAGTCATCCAAGTTTTCCATGAAATGTCCAACATATTTACAGTAACAACTACCAACTACGATACAACAAGAAGATAATGAAATTCAAAAGAAAGTATCAAATCATCATTTCTACTGTTGCACTATCCTGCCTAGCACAATCTTCGTAGTTCTATCCCACTCCAATACATGTCATCGTCCATGTGTGTTAACATGTCTACGGCATGACAACTGTATTCTTTCTTTCTTACTCTGTTCGTCAGAACGTTACTGTGAGGCGCAATATATTGCATGTCAAGTTTAGACTTTTCATTTCTTGTCCAGTGAGTACTTCCCTGAAGTGTTTTATCGTCATGATCTCTTTCAAAACTCCCCAAAGTACTTGTCAAGTTTGAAATGTTTCTGGTAGTGTCAATTTCTGTATGACTGGTCTCTACCTCTTCTAACAATTTCAAACTTCTCGATACGTTTCGTATCATGTCAGTGTCACTGTGGCATTGACTATGCGAAGTCAGAATTTCTAACCTATCGCTTTTAGCCTTGTCACTGAGCTCACGCAAATGGAAATTTGCTCTCTTGGTGTTTCGTGCATTTGTAGTTACGTCATTTTCTATACGTTGAACGTCCCTAGTTCGCATGCACTCAACGTCTTTCCTTGGAATGGCGTCAAATCTACTATGAGTCCATTTCGCATCTAGTCTAACATCATAGGTTTGAAAACGTGCTCTGTCGTGGCTACCAGTCTCTCTGAAGTACCTGAATTGCAACATTAGCTTCCCCTCTAAGTCTGGAGATTCCGTTCTCCTGATCTTATCATAGACTGAAGTGAAATACCTCATCCCACTAGTTGTTTTCTGTTTTAACCCATTCACAACTAGGTGTTCGACTGTTATGTCTGTCAATGTGTCTCTCTCCTTGACAACATAAGTCTGTGTCTCTCTAGTGACTCTAGAATTGTCTAACTCTCCACTCGAGTATTCTCTAGTCACTGTAGGATCAGACTTGCTCACTAGTAAGTCAGATTCCTGTGGTTGTATGAACAAGGGTTCTGTCTTAAACTCTCCAAGAGTTACTGATTGTCTCCCCTGGACCATACCGTTTATTGACCTAACATAATCTGTCTCCACTGACTCAGTCAATTCAATATGTCTCCTCATCAAATCGTCAGAATCTATGGTGGAAATTCCGTCAGTTTCTGTCCCAAACTGGCAGTGAAGGTTACCTGTCTCTATTACACTGAATAACATCACCATGTCTACCCTATGTGTGTTGTAGGCTACACTCCCACTGTTTCCTCTATCATAAATCTCTGCATCTGATGTCAGTAGCAGTTCTGATGTTCCACCTACTCTGGTTGTCAGTCTGTCACTCCTGTTTCCATTGTCTATAGATCTAGTTCCGTCACCTATTTGTACTGTGTCTTTGATCAACTCAGGATTACACTCTGTACTTATCATCGTCAGTGAATCAAGGAACATATCAGTTAATGAAACACCCTCCTCCTTACTTCCACTTGTCACACTCATGTATTCTGTCACACGACCCACCTCCCCTCTCTCTGTTTTTGGTATGTACTCATGACATTCCTTTATCTCAACTGGTGAGTCAATAAAGGTAGTCCATGTACCGTGGCTTCTGTCTACGTCACTAATTCCGTTAAGTGATTTATCTGCTGCAGACAGCGTTCCTGCCATGTCTCCGACAACTGCGTGCATACACGTCAGTACACATGCATTGTTATTGTGGACCGTCTCTAGTACTCCTACATTAGAAATACTAGATTTCGTCCCTGTACAGTTTTCAACTATATCTTCCTCCATGTCCCGTTTGGAAAAGAATTCTGTCTCAGTTCTGACAACTGTCATGTCATTTGAAGCAAATGAATTTATCATAGGCACATTGTCTCCATCTGTATTGCTACCTATGCTGTCATCTGGATCAAATACTTCTGTTTCCCTGGCTGTCAATGTATTAGCACTCGAAACCTGGCATAACGCAATGATCTTGTGTTCCAAAATTACGTCATGACTCACGTCGTCAATCACCGGAGATCGAGATCTACCGATGTCAGTCTTCATAGCGAGCACATTTTCATGACTCTCTCTTAAACTAACAGTTCGGTCAGTAAACTCAGTCGATGTGTCACTGCCCTTCAACGATACACAACTGATAGAGTCCGTTACTATCTTCTCATGCGTATTCGTCCTGTCCGAAAAATCAGTCACTGTGTTGCTAGAAGTTTCCTCACCCCTTAACGGTACACAACTGATAGAATCTGTCTCTATCTTCTCATGCGTATTTAGTCCGTCAAACAAGGTGTCACACTTACACAGCTGGGTTTGTGTTTGTCCAAGGTCTACACATGTTATTAAGTCCTTAACAACAGTGTCCTTTCTTGTCTCTGTTTCAAGATCAAGCTTCAGTGGTGCGCTAACTGTTTCTGTACACTGGTTAGCAAAATGAACTGGAATGGTTTCGTCAAAACTTTTGTTTTTGTCTTTAATCAAAACAAACGTCTATTTTGTCTGCTGTGCTCGGTAGCGCGACTAATTTCTGTGTGTCAGTCTCCATGCTCGCGGCGTTTGACCTCGTTAAGTCAAAGTTCACGGCCTGAACTTCCTGTTGTGATTTGTCAACAGTACCGTCACCTTCCCCAGCGAATTTAGACTCTGTTTCAATTTCTATCCACAACCATTCTAATCCTAGACTTTCTTTCCTTTCGATAAGCCTTAGTTTCTCTTTCTTCAGCCTTCTAATTTTGAACAGGTATCGTATCTCGGCCTCACCTTCTCCTATTAGAACTTCATTTTCTCTCAGTTCTATTCTGTCCCCTTTGAATCGGAAATCTCTATCGCACAACTGTTTTACTCGCGCTTTTGTGAGTTTTACGTGTGAGCTTATTGAAGATCTAATTTCTTCCCTGTGTTCTATTTCCTTTCCATTGAGTTCTAGCAGGACGAAATTACGTAGCTGTTCACCTTTATATCCTAGTGATATGCCTACCTCCTGTTCGTGTTTTAGAATCTCCCTGAGCTGTACTCTCCCCACACTTTTCTTCTGATCTTTAATCCTTAGATTTATCAAAGTCGTAATGTGATCATCTTCTATCTCTAACCTTTCCATCTCGGCCTTAATGCGTTCTAGCTTTTTCCTAGCCTCGACCTGCCTTGACTAGATCCATTTCATTTCTAACGCGTGATTGAGTTTTATTCGTTCTAACTCTTTCTCGTGTTCAGACTCGGGTCATTTCGCTTTGTTTTCAGCCTCGCGTTCGATCCATTTCAACTCTCGTTTCGCTTTCTCTTTCTCGAACTCGGCTCGGACATATTTGTTTAGTTCTTCGTCTATATATCCAAGCTTTGAACCTTCCTCTCTCAGGTGTTTGATAAACTGTATCTGTTCCAAGAAATCCATTTTTATTTATTTAGCGTGTGTGGCTACAATAAATATCTCACGTGATTGTGTTATTCTAACCGTAGGCGATAAAACTCCGCTTTTATCCCACAATAACTTTTAGGCTACAACCTTACAAAAATTATTGAATTTATTCAGAACACCTTCCGAAATAAATTACGCGTTAGTCACACGTTCACCTGCTTGGCTACAAATCTGTTGTCTCCAAGGCTTTCGTAATGTCACGGCTCCAACCATACAACATTACACATTATACTTAGCACCCTAAATATAATGTTCCGAAGTCTGTTACTACCGATAACTCTCCTAGCTGGCGGTATAACACGTCGACTTCTCACAATGAAATATTCAACATCACCATGCTAAATAATCATTATCAGTTAACATAATGTATCTAACTACGCTTAAACACATCAATACATGTTAACTAAGTGTACATAATACTCTGCAAAAGAATACATGCACATGTCACAAAAGCAAGAATTCAATGATCAAGAATCAAAAGAACAATTGGCAATTTCTCAGGTGTCATTTCTAAAGATATGATACGCCCTATGTATAAAAAATGTTACAATTTAATACATATCAATCCCGGACGAGCCCCCACTTGTTACGTTTCCAGTATTTCTTTATAGACCCTGCCTAGGATTTTTAAGGACTTTAAAAATGATAGATTAAATTAATTCCTTCTCTCTATCCTATACAGACTGGTTACCTAAATTATCATTCGACTAACTTAAAAATGTGTCTTGTAGTGCAGACGACAGATTTACGAACTGACAATTTACGTACAAAAGCTGGCTTGGAGTCGTTAAATTCCTCTAAATCAATATGCATTCATTACGTCATCCAGCTCAATCGCCCCCATCCAAACCAAGAGTTATCTATAGGTCTATCATGCATAAAAATATACTACAGAGAGGATTAACAATTAAAATAAGATTTAATAAGTTTAACAATTTAACAAATAATCAATACACGAGCGCGAAGTCTAATTCTAAGCCTCGGCAATTAATGTGCTAAATGTCAACGAGAATTTGCCATGAGAAATGTTCTTTGCGATTTTTGTTTGCCCAAGCTATCACTTTTGAAGGTTGCCACGCGGTTCTTGATTCAGCCCAAACCAGTCTACCTCACTTTGTCATTCGTCAGCAAAGAATGCACACAGCATAACAATGGAAACCGTCTCTCAGTTAACACGCTGAATGGAACTGTACGTGTAGACAAGACATGCAGACCTGCTCGTCGGCACTGCCTCGATAAGGGTAGTAGGACTATGATGGAATCAAACTCAACTCATAGAGTTCTGAACCGGGCCTTGATTCGGAAACAAAGACCGACCTGAAAACAAAACGTTTTTGTAATCGTTCTGCGTTTAAAGTTCGCCAACTTAAGCAAAATGCCTCGAGTTAGAAATTCGACTAGCACATCGTTTACAATTTAGATTAGAAATATAATCTCACGCATGTTACGTTTAACAAGCATGACTATGAATTACCAAATATTTACAATGTTAAAATTTAGAGTTCATACAAAAGGACAATTCAAATCAAGCAAAGCGCTTTACAATTTACATTAAAATTACACGCAATAATTTGAATTACATAGGAGATTCATGTCGAGCACAGGCACTCCTGGCTCTAGTGAATTTAAAGTTATATAAATTAAAGTTACAATGAAAAAGAGTTACAATGATTTATATGCAATAACTTATAGGTTTTAGTCATTTATCAACGAACAGTGCTTAAGCTACAGTAGCAATGCATAGCACAATATTACATACATAGTTCAAAATGTAAAATACAATCAATAAATGCAGTACCTTAGTGAGAAGTCGAAATGTTATCTCAGCAATCGCGTTGGCTGTTCCTCTATGACTCACGAATAACGACAGTACAAAGTGTCGGTGCTTCTGGATTTCGGAGTGGTTATACAGAAACGCGTTCACCGTATTTATCAGAATGCATAGAGCGCATCACGTGACAGGTCACATGGTATGTAGTTGGTTCAAGAATTTAGACAATGGCCTAAAGTTACATAATGTCTCTGACCTCTTTGTTAGAAGCTTCTCGATACTGATGTATCATGGGAGAACTTTTAACAAAGGAATTTTCAAATTTTGATATTTAAAAACAACAGCAAGTGGGTCAAGAAGTCGTGACACAGATTTTATCAGACTCTTAACAATCGCAGTTTATAGAGCAAGTGAACAGAAAAGAAAAACTGTTATTAATCGTAGTTTGTAAAATAAGTGAACAGAAAAGAAAAAACTGTTATTAATCTTAGTTTGTAAAGTAAGTGAACAGAAAAGAAAAAATGTTCTTAATCGTAGTTTGTAAAGTATGTTACGTTTCCAGTATTTATTTATAGACCCTGCCTAGAATAATTAAGGACTTTAAAGATAATTAATTCCTTCTCTCATATCCTATGCAGACTGGTTGCTCAACTTATCATTTGACTAATTTAAAAGTGTGTCTTGTAGTGCAGACGACAAATTTACAAACTGATAAATTGCGAACGTTAGCTAGATTGAAGTCGTTAAGTTCCTCTAAATTAATATGCATTCGTTAGTGTCATTCAGCTCATCTGCCCCCATTCAATCTAAGATAAATCTATAGGTCTATTATGCATAAAAATTAACTACGAAGAGGTTTAACAATGAAAATAAGATTTAATAAAGTTTTAACAATTTAACAATAATCAAATACGAGCGCGAATAGTCTATTTCTCAATTCTTTGCACGTACGTGCTTTATCGTTCTTAAGCGAAGAGATAGCCAATTGTGTCCAAGTGATTATTGAATTCGACTGAGGAATACTCAGCTGTATTGTCTGTATTCGCCTGGTCTCTTTTATCCAGTCCGCCGGTCTCACGGAGTCACTCTAGCGGCGATGCACGTGGCATACAGGAAAAGGTGTCCCTTTTATGTCGCTAGTGAACTTGAGTTTTCAGTGGCGTGGACTCTCGGAATAATAGAACTCACACTTAGAGCTCAACCAGTTCATACCGGTCTTCGGTTGAAGACAAAGACAACTTGCCCAATTCAAAGATGCGGACAACAAGCAAGGCAAGGTAAAGCAAAACCAAGCCCAAAGACAGAACCGACCTGAAGAAAGTAAACGTGTCCTAATATAGTTTCGGCTAACACGTTCCCTACTCAAGCATGTTCCAGTTTAAATGCTCTGAATTAGAAATTCGACCTCGCGTCGTTTACAATTAGATTTAGAAAACATAATCTTCTCACGCATGTTTCATTTAACAGCATGACGTATGAATCATAAAAATAGTTACAACGTTAAATTAATGTTCATACAAAAGGGGTAATTCAAACAGCAAAGCGCTTCACAATTTACAATTAAAATTACACGCAATAATTGAATTACACTAGAAATTCATATAGAGCGCAGGCATTCTGGCTCTAGTGAATTAAAAGCAATATAAATTAAAGTTACAATGGAAAAGAGTTACAATAAATTTATATTCCATAACTTATAGGTTTTCAGTCATTTCTCTGAACCGTGCTCAAGCATATATGGAAATAATATAGTACATAGCACAAATACATACATAGTCAAGATATACAGAATACAATTAGATAAAAGATGGTACCTTATGAGAAGTCGAAGTGTATGATTCTCATCTATCTCGCCGGCTGTCGCATGACCCGAGTAGCCAGTGGATGTAGCTAATTGTTTCTCGCAGTGAAGAGACGGGAGCGGTTACCAATATTTATAGAAAAGCATAAAGCATATCACGTGACCGATCGCGTGGTATGTAGTTGGTTCTAGAACCTAGACAATGGGCCTAAAGTTACATAACGTCTTGACCTGTTCTGGAAGCATCTCGATAGGAGAGGGCTTGAACAAAGGGTTTTCAAATCTCAATATTTGAAGTAAACAAACAAGTAGGTCACCAAGTCGGACATTTTTATCAGACTGTGACAGTATTTATAATGCTTGTTTATTTGTAATTGTTGTATTTATAATGCATGATGATTTGTAATTGTTGTATTTATAATGCATGTTGATTTGTAATTGTATTTATAATTTCAATTATGTACATAGAAGTAACTAAAATATACATAGGTCGTAAATATATAGTAACAACTTTCGCTACGTATTCTTTTTTTTATCAGGACCTGGTCAAGTGTCTGCAGGCTGAAGACTTTGAGCAAGCCCTCCAGTGCTGCCTGCTAGCTGAAAATC
Organism: Sinotaia quadrata; assembly: GCA_028829895.1. Classification (NCBI taxonomy): domain Eukaryota; kingdom Metazoa; phylum Mollusca; class Gastropoda; order Architaenioglossa; family Viviparidae; genus Sinotaia; species Sinotaia quadrata. The sequence goes on from CM054184.1 coordinate 8,652,962, forward strand.
TCTCTTCTAGTGGAACTGAAACGGCGAATGACCAACAACCAAAAGTAAAATGTTGGTTCTCTACATCTAGTTCTCTGACGTCACATCTCTACTTGGATCTCTTGGCCAGGTATGTATTTTGATACATTATTGTTATTAAACATGTAGTTTAAATGGCAGTTGTCGAAAATAGTTTCCACGAGAGCAGGATATGGATTGATCAGTGAATTATATTTTACAAGAGAGAGAAAACAAAGTGCATGTGTCGTAATAATATAAACTACATTCATGTGAACATGTTGATTTTTTATGTGTTTGATGTAAGAGTGTATGTGCGTGTGAATTCTGTACATGGGGAAGGGAGGTAAGACAAGTAGTGGATAGGAGGTAAATAGTCGTGTGAATACGTATAGAGTTTGATCTAGTTCAAGTATTTCATTATTTTAGTAACAGATACAACATAGTACTGGTTAAAATAATTAGTCATAGGAACGGGTAACTTCATTATTTTATCATTTTATTTTTATAACGGCACGGGTGAGGGGGAGTATATAATATCATGCATCGATGGAAGGGGGTAAAACATTATGTAAATTTGTTTATGCACTTAAGGAAAGGTTCCAGTGTGTTTGCATGTGTGACAAGTTGTGAGCTTCATAGTGTGTTTGTTTTTAATTAACACGTGACACTGATTTCAGGTTTTGCGGCCCCGCCACGACTGTCTCCGTCCTTTGTCCAACTTCCCCGCGCATTGAGATACGAACTGAAGGACAGGGTGTGGCAGTCACGGGTGAGAGAATGACGTCACTGGTTCTAACCCCGGAACAGATCAGTTTGCTGACCAGAGCTCCGGCTAAAGTCTTGCTGACCGGTTCGCCGGGTGTGGGCAAGTCCGTGGTGTTAGTACTGGTGGCCTTGACATGGCTGAGACAGGGTCACGACGTTCATCTCGTCAGTGTTAGGATTGCAAGCTTGGCAGCGACACGCATGATAAACCACGTGATACAGGTGTCAATGCGCGATGATCCTACTACAGTGACTACACCATCAGCAGTGGGCAGAGTCCACCTCCATGAGTACGACTTTTACAACAAAGAGACTGACGTTGATAAAGCCATCAACACACTGACGGCGACAAGTGGAAGTTATGGACCATACGTCATATGTGATGAGTTTTGGACTGTTGCCAGGTATGTGTGTACAGATGTTGCAGTGAAGTAGAATTGTTATTATTGATTACCTGAGAAAAAATTAAATACATTTCTATGAATGACTTAAAATGTCAACAGTCACTTTGTGTTTGTTAAAGCATGACGTCATGACGCGCTGACGTGTATTGTTGCGTCATTTATTGACGTCACACAAAGTTCTGACTTTGACAAGAAACATTAATGTATCGTTGTGTGTGATTATCTCCCCTGTGTACTGCGGTAAGTTGTCGTTATAACGGATCTGTCTTTATTCATCTTAACAGACACATTGCCCGTTATCACCGGTTTGTCACCGACTTGTGCACGCGCCTTCCCAACGCCTGTCTGTGGGCGGCCTCACCATTCCATGACCATAGACCAGCAGAACTGCAGGAAGAACGAATGACCACCCCGCTAAGGTGTCCACCCGCAGTGCTGAGTGAAGTACAAAAGGCAGTTAACAGTTATAGTGATCTAGTCCACCCGTACACGACGAACGCCCTGGCCACGCCCTGTGACGGACCGAACGTTATTAACTTGAGCCACCAGGGACCCGAACACGCTGGACGTTGGCCACTGGAATGCGTCAAGTGCGGGCAGTTAATCGCCGGCATTCTACAACGACTGGGAGTTGGCGTGACGGGTAAGTGTGACCGTTATAATAAACCTCTCCAGAGCCATCATTATTTTCACCACCACTACTAGCACAACCATATTTAACGCCTTTATGTCGTAAATAAACGGTTTGTAGACGATAAACTGACTGATATTTGTGTCGTGCAGATTCCGGTGTCAACAACCTCGTCAAGACTATGACCACGACTGCTACAACAGCCAACAGTCACACCGCCACCGCGAATGTCAACAAAACAACCGCGTGTCCACCCCTCCAGTATCGTGACGTGTTCGTGTTGACCCGGAGTTATGACCTACGTGACGACGTCAAGGACGAGGCGGGGCGTGTGACGTCAACAGCTAACGGCGTGGTGCGCGGTCTTCGTGATGCTGGCATACCTGTGCGTGTGATAAGAAAGGGGCATGAGTCAACAGATGTGTGTGACACGGCGGTGAAACAGAGTGACGTGGTGACTGTGACACACTATGGAGCTGTGTCAGGTTTAGAGCGGAAGGTGGTGGTATGGCTGCCAGGTAGAATTCCGGGTGATGATGATGGTTTGACTGATGAACAACTTGAGAATGCTGACAGGTTTCTCGCCATGTCTCGCTGCACGTCACAGCTGGTGGTGGTCGACGTGCCCCGTGTCTGATGGAGATCGTAATGTCGTTGTGCAGACGACAAAAAGACGACGACGCTGTTGTGTGTCGTGAACGTTATCTGTCATTTAACTGTTAACTTACACAGTCGGTGTTCACTGATCGTTTGTAGTGAATGTGAACACACGTTGAGACATAACGGGTGTACTGGTTACACGTTATTATTTACAAATGCAATTTTATATCAACACGAATATCGCTGTGGTTAAATTTAGTTCACAAACGTTTTATTATTTTTATCTTTGACACTGATTACATTTCACTGAAAACTGTTTTGTATCGTCTTGCTCGCTACTACGTCATGGACTGTGACGTCATGCGTAGTGAAACGTCATTTGTTTGCGTCATTGTATTGAATATATCAACAACAAAGAGTAATTTCCCCTTGTTACAGAGTTATTCATTTCTCTATTGATAAAATTAAAGATTTAACTGAACAGTGATTATTTCTGTATGACGGTAATGTAATACATATTTATGGCTCTAACACTCACTCAAGTCCAGATTTTGTATTTCAAAACAAGGAGTGAACACTCCTAAGCTGACAAAGAAGAAAGTTGTAGTATTTACCGAATAAAATCTTAGAATATATTTCTCACATTAACACACGAGCGCACACACACTCACACACACACACACATACACACACTCACACGCACACACACACACACACACACACATACACACACACACACACACACACACACACACACACACACTAACTCAATTATATATATTGATAGATAGAGAAGAAGAGAAAGAAAAAAGAGAAGAGATTACAATATCTGAAAGAAAAAAACTACTAATGTAAGTCCATACGGACTACATAAAATCTTAGAATATATTTCTCACATTAACACACGAGCGCGCACACACTCACACACACACACTTACACACACTCACACGAGACTGGCGTTTCTAAGCTCAGTGTTCTCGCGAGACTGGCGTTTCTAAGCACAGTGTTCTCGCGAGACTGGCGTTTCTAAGCACAGTGTTCTCGCGAGATTGGCGTTTCTAAGCTCAGTGTTCTCACGAGACTGGCGTTTCTACGCTCAGTGTTTTGGCATTTTGAGACGTGGCAAGTGGAAACCGTATATCCTGAAAGAAAGCGATCTGGTTCGTCCATTACGAAATAGAAATGTTTGCTGCAAACGTGGAGTGAAAAATCATTCTACTCCCGACTTTAGTGTTTGATTTGATGAAGCCACTTTAAAACTAAATGGTACTCTCAGTCGACACCGATGTGCATGCTGGGCCACTGACAATGCAAATTAATAGCAGAACGAACATTTAATCAGTCGGTAGTTTCAACGGGGTGTGGTCTGTCCTCACGAGGAATGACAAGATCGTTTTTCTTTGGCGACGGTGTCACAGATGTAGCTTAATTACCAGTTCCTGACAGCATGGTGTCGTCAATCTTGGAACTTTATTTGGAAGAAGAGCGTTACTTTCACCACATTAACCAAATTATTCACCACGTTACCCACCACATTACCCACCACATTATCCACCACATTAACCACAACATTAACCACCACATTACCCACCACATTACCCACCACATTAACCACCACTTTACCCACCTCATTAACCATCACTGATGAGGAATTGTGTCACTGAATTGTGTCACTGTTTATTTAACTAGAAGATGGAAAGGATGCAGGGTCTGTCTATGCGTGCATGGAGTATTCACAATGATCTCCTGACTTAACTCTCTTCGACTTTTATTTTTAGTGTACTCTGACAGATACTGTGTACTATTTTGGTCAGCACAAAGCAAGAACTCTACAGGCCTTGAGACACGACAGTGAAATAGCCTGAGCCAGCATTCTATTCCAAATAATCCAATCAATATGCTGATTTGCTGCGTGCCGTTAAGTATGACCTGAGGCTGGTATAGACCTTTTGATCAGTGAAAATATTAAGTAATCTTTAAATAAGCAATATACATCTTGCTGACACCCTCCTTACATATTTACTTATTGCTCATTCCATATACATATAGATAGATAGATAGATAGACAGATAGATAGATAGATAGACAGACAGATAGATAGATAGATAGGTAGGTTGGTAGGTAGGTAGATAGGCAGATAGAAGGATGGATGGATGGATGGATGGATAGATGCATAGATAGATAGATAGATAGATAGATAGATGGATAGATGGATAGATAGATAGATAGTTAGAGAGAGAGAGAGATAGTGATAGATAGATAGATAGATAGATAGCGTATACATATTATGTGTGAGAAAGTATGATGAATTGATATTTGATATACAGACATAGATATACATACATGCAAATACCTTTGTTATTATTTGCATTTCATATCAAATCAAACGTATTGCATTGTTAAACACAATCGTGCACACGTTATATGTAAATATGATTTTATTCCAATATGGACATTCTCACATCTTATTACGATCTACATTTGGAGTTATCATGGATGCAGGGCGATTTTCGATTTCAGGGTCGTGAGAGTGAAAAGGACATTTACATTGACAGAGGGACAATTTCCTGAGCATTCTAACTTGTTTGTGCAATGGAGTTCTGCGCACATTGACATAATTGAAATTTTATTCACAGATGGAAAATTAATAGAAACCTTGACCTCGACATTGATCTTTGACCCACTGCAGGCTTTCTCGTTTCGCTTCTGTTTATTATTTTCTCAATTTTAAGCGTTTCCGGATACATCAATGATCTCCATAGGAGAGGTTGTCTTCTTTAAACTTTTCTCATTCCGTAGACAACTCCTTGTTGCTCGCCACGCGGAATCATTCCCGGGAATTTCGTCTTTGACATTCATTCCTTCCACTCAGCAATCGTCAGAAATAGAAAGTTAGATAAATGTGTTTTTGGATCTTGCTTTTAGTGTGTTTCAATTGGTGTGTTTTCATTACGGAGTACATTATCTTCAATGTCGGTGAGGACGTGTTTGTAACGAAATCCCAGTAATCTTAGCTCTTTGGTTTTGTAGAGTGCTTTAAATTGGTGCGTTTTCATTATGAAAGGCATTACCTTCAGCATCGCTAACGACGTGATTGTAACGAAATCCCACTAATGTGGGTACATTGTGAGTACAGGGAATGTCAAGCCGGATATCGAAATCTATATTTTATAACGCGTACACATACTGCCCCCCAACACCCCCCCACCCCCACACCTTTCCTGTCAGAGTTGAGACGATCGATTTGGTGAATGACATGCTTCTTTTGTGATTTAAAATCCACGATAGCTATCACAGGCCAAATAACTCGAGACTGATTACTATTTTTCTTTATAAATCATTTATTCATGCCATCAGAGCAGGAAAGTTTATTAGTTTGAATTAATATAATAGATCAAGAGGTTTACGCATTACGTATGGTGTGAAATTCAACCAGCACACAAGAAGCAATGCCTGTTGGGTTGAGTGAACATCCGCGCGTACATTAAAATAAATTGAAGAAAAAAACTTACGCAATTCCAACGTCGTTGGAGTATACACACACACACACACACACACACACACACACACACACACACACACACACACACACACACACACACACAGACAGACAGACAGACACACACACACACACACACACACACACACACACACACACACACACACACTGGTTACTTAGAGCTCTACGTACGCATACACACATATATACTCATTTGCAACCTTGTTTGTGACTGGAGAAATCGGTATATAACAGATATGTCTCCGCTAATTTATGCTGAACAATTGCACGGAAGATGTTCTGTTTCTGCCTTGGATTATTTTTTTAAAATAAATATTGTCTCCAGTTGCAACGTTCTACATTCAGATAAAAAAGGTCTTACGACAAGGAGGACAAGAGAAAAAAAATATTAATACTAAGTACATTTTAAAACCATGCTTAGCTCAAGGTATAACTAACATTTTATATCATGTTTATTTTATATCATTTTATAGCACAGGTGCTAGTTTATAGCACATTTATCTCAATGCTACATGTAATTTTATTACACACTTCGCTCATTGTACAGCGGTCAGTTATTTTTAGCGTGCTTATCTCAACGTACAGCTGTCATTTTGTAACACGCTTGTTTCAAAGTGCAGCTCTCATTTTGTAACACGCTTGTTTGAATTTACAGCTCTCATTTTATAATACGTTTGTTTGAGAGTACAGCTGGCGTTTTAAAACATGTTTACCTCAAGCTATAGAGTTCATGTTTATTCCACGTGCAATTTAAAGTGATACTGTTATATCATAACATGTTTAGGTCAAAATAAAGCTGTAATTTTCTGGCATGTATAGTGCAAAATATGGTAGTTATAATTTTCAAATTTATCTCAGATTATATAGCTGTCGTTTACAAATGCGTTCAGCTAAAGATGTAAGTATATAAGTATGTATGTATGTATGTGTCACAGTCTGATAAAAATGTCCGACTTGGTGACCTACTTGTTTGTTTACTTCAAATATCGAGATTTGAAACCCTTTGTTCAAAGTTTTCCTCTATCGAGATGCTTCTAGAACAGGTCAAGATGTTATGTAACTTTAGGCCCATTGTCCAGGTTCTCGAACCAACTACATACCTCGCGATCAGTCACGTGATATGCTTTATGCTTTTCTATAAATATGGGTGCACGCTTCCGTTCCTTTACTGCGAGAACACAATTAGCTACATCCACTGGCTAACTCGGGTCATGCGGCAGCCGACGAGCAGATGAGAATCAAACCTTCGACTTCTCATAAAGGTACCATTTTATCTGATAGTATTTTGTATATTTGATTAAGTATGTATTTGTGCTATGTATTATTTCCATATATGCTTGAGCACGGTCCAGAGAAATGACTGAAAAACCTATAAGTTATGGAATATAAATTTATTGTAACTCTTTTTCCATTGTAACTTTAATTTATATTGTTTTAATTCACTAAGAGCCAGAATGCCTGTGCTCGATATGAATTTCTCATGTAATTCAATTATTGCGTGTAATTTTAATTGTAAATTGTGAAGCACTTTGCTGTTTTGAATTACCCCTTTTGTATGAACATTAATTTAACGTTGTAACTATTTTTATTGATTCATACGTCATGCTTGTTAAATGAAACATGCGTGAGACGATTACATTTTTTCTAAATCTAATTGTAAAACGACGCGAGGTCGAATTCTCTAATTCAGCGCATAATCTGGGACGTGCTTGAGTAGGAGCGTGTTAACTGAAATTACATTAGGACACGTTTACTTTCTCATAAAGGTCGGCCCTTGCCTTGCCTTGCCTTGCCTTGCCTTGCCTTGGTTTTGGTTTTGGCTTTGCCTTTGTTTCCGTCTGGTATGAACTGGTTGAGCTCTAAGAGTGAGTTCTACATTGAGAGTCCACGCCACTGAAAATTCAAGTTCACTAGCTACATAAAAGGGACACCTTTTTCCCGTGCGCCACGTGCGTCGTCGCTAGAGTGAGACTGTGAAATAGACTGGCTGACTGAATAAAGAGACCAGGCAGATACAGAGAATTACAGCTGAGTATTCCTCAGTGTACATTCAAATATCATAAGACAATCAATTGGCTATTCGTGGTTAAAACGATAAGGCATGTACGCGCAAAGAATCGAGAAATAGACTATTCGCGCTCGTATTTGATTATTGTTAACTTGTTAAACTTTATTAAATCTTATTTTCTTTGTTAAACCTCTTAGTAGTCAATTTTTATGCATGATAGACCTATAGATTTTCTTAGATTGAATGGGGGCGGATGAGCTGAATGAAAATAACGAATGCATATTAATTTAGAGGAATTTAACGTTTCAATCTAGCTAAAGTTCGCAATTTATCAGTTTGTAAATTTGTCGTCTGCACTACAAGACACACTTTTAATTAGTCAAATGATAAGTTGAGCAACCAGTCTGCAGAGGATATGAGAGAAGGAATTAATTATATTTAAAGTCCTTAATTATTCTAGGCAGGGTCTATAAATAAATACTGGAAACGTAACAGTATGTATAGAAAGACAGACAGAAAGACAGACAGATAGAGAAATAGATAGACAGACAGACAGATAGATAGATAGACAAACAGACAGATAGATAGATAGATTGATAGATAGACAGATAGATAGATAGATTGATAAATAGACAGATAGATAGATAGATAGATAGACAGATAGATAGATAGATAGATAGATAGATAGATAGATAGATAGATAGATAGATAGATAGATAGATAGATAGATAGATAGATAGATAGATAGATAGATAGATAGATATGTCGTTCGTATTCACCTTATAGCCATGGTTTAGCTGTTGTTTTTATATCGCTTTTACCCTAAGTTGTATGGTTAACTGTTATTGTGTCTGTCATAAGTTTATCACCATGTATTCCTGAATGTCTATCACTGGTTTTCTGCATTGCCGCTTACAATGAGTATCAGTGTTCGATTTGGAACAAGTCACTAAAGGCTCATCATCATGCACAGACGCAGCTTTGGCTTCTTGTTTGGTTGTTTGTTTTCGTGCACTTTGGCGATTCATCTGGCATCCACCCTGTTCGCGTGTGAAGACAGGCAAAATGTCTTCGACTTTGTTCTGAAAATCAATGGCCATGTTTGAAGAAGTATAAGGATTGCAGTGCTTTTAAAGGGGGTGGGGTGCGGGGATATTATTATTATTTTCTTCTTCTTCTGCTTCTTCTATTATTATTATTATTTTATTTTGTTATTATTATTATTATTTATTATTATTATTATTATTATTATTCGGCCTCTTTCCACGATTTCTGCTTGACTGTCGGTTATGATCCAAGGTCTCGGAATCTTACCAAGATTCTGGGAGATCCAAGGTTTTACGGAGGATGTGGGCACTTCCGAGGAGCGCTGCTTTGAGTAGTGGAGCGAGTCTGTGGTTTCCAGGGAGTTTATTCAGGTAGCCTTCCAATTCAGATGTTATGTTCCCCAAGGCTCCTATCATCCTATCACTATAGGTATCACTTCTGCTTTTACATTCCACAGTCTCTGGATTTCTAATCTGAGGTCTTGGTATTTTTCTATTTTTTCTCTTTCTTTTGTTTTTATGTTTCTATCACTTGGAACAGCGACATCAATGATTGTTACTGTTTTGTTGGACTTATTGAGAACTACAATGTCTGGTCTTCGTATAGGAATCATTCGATGTGTTCTTATAGTTCTCACACAGATTTCTATGTATTTGTTTTGCCACTTCGTTGTGTTGATTGGTGTATTCTGTTCCAGCCAGAACCTGACATCCAGATAGTATGTGCTCTGTTGTTTCATCCATGGATTTGCAGAGATTACATTTGGAATCATTTGAGATTTTCATGATTTTGGTTTTGTGAGATTTGGTGTTGAGTGCTTGATCTTGTGCAGCTCTTAGGAGTGCTTCTGTTTCTGCTTTCAATCTTGCCTCTTTCAACCATTTGTACGTTGATTGCTTTCTTGATATTTCGTCGGCTTGTTGTACATACTAGCCATGGAGAGGTTTGGGGCTCCAGGTATGTGCTAGTCATGCTTCATTGTTATCTTCCATGTTTCTTTGTTTCTGGGGTTTGGAATAGTCCACTCATCTTTACTGCTTCTATCAGTGGATCATCTTTGTTGTTATTCCAGTCCACAAGACCAATGACTTCTCCTTCTATTACATGTTTGATATTCTTGAGACCTCGGCCTCCCATTTTTCGAAATACATAGAGCCTGTCTACGTCTGCTTTGGGGTATAAGGCATTTGTTGTCCAATCTATGATACCTCCAGTGTAGCTTACTACAGGTATTGCGTATGCATTAAGGGCTTGTATTTTGTTTCCCCCATTTAGCTTGGACTTCAGGATTTGTCTAACACGCTTTTCATACTCTCTCTTAACTTTGGACTTCTCTCTGCATATTTTTTTGATGTTGTAGTATCCCAAGATACTTATATCCCTTTTCCATTGAAACATCGTTGATTTTTCCGATGTCGAATTGTAGGCCCTCGGTTGTTTTGACCTTGCCTTTCTGGATGACAATTATTCCACATTTCTCGAGGCCGAATTTCCTGTTGATGTCCTCACTGCAGATCTTGACAGTATTGATCAGTGACATGATGTCACGTTCATTTTTACCGTACAGCTTGAGATCGTCCATGTACAGTAAATGGCTGATAACCTGTCCTGCTTTTATTATTATTAAGATTACCTAACTCCAGAGGATCATTGAGATTTACGACTCTAACTTTTCAGTGCTAACGGCTGCGAAGGTATTTCTCATTCAGCGCTGCATGTCGGTGTGATGTGTGCTTAACGAAGCTTTCCTGTGGTCTTCGGACGTGTGAATTGTCCATCTCCAGGACTGAAGGGCGTGGCGGGACACGTTTATTATGCGATACATATTGCTTTCTCTCTCTCCCCGTCGATCTCCAAACCTAACACGTACATGACCTTGACGCTTGAAAGGTCAAAGAGGGACTCTGTAACAGAGCAAATAACTACATGAAGATCTGGAGAAAGTTTAGTTCAGACTGCAGTGGTTACGTGATTTTATGGTCAGAGGGAAAGGTTCCACTGTCATCTGGAAATGGAAAGCACTGCTCTCATGTTACAAATCAATAAACGGCAAAGATGCATTAACTTAAACAATAGCCATCGCTGCCTGTATTAAAAATCTTCCCTACATCTTATTTCAAAAAACATAAATTTTAGAGAAAAAAATCCTAAAGCTAGACCATTTGACATTGATATTATTATATTATTTTGCTGTGTTTTCTCATTTTATTTTAATTATTATTGATGTTTGTAATTTGTTTGTTCATTTTGTTATTTTACTTATACTTATTCTATGTATTTTATTTGACGGCGTCTTATTATTTCATTTTGTATAATTGACATTTTTTTTTCTTAAAACACGAGTGAACAAACAATAATCAATTGCAGAATTAATATAAATCGATTTTGATTCCAAGATAAAGGTAATCGTGTCTAAATCACAGTGTGTTCTGAGAAAATAGATTTAACGGTCAATCGACCTCTCTTGAGAGCACTTGCCTTGAATTATTGCCCTCTTGAATTCTACAGTAGGAAATTGAGTTTTACTTGTGCCTCTTGAATTCCACAGTATGAAATTGAGTTTTATTTGTGCCGAAAGGCTTAGGCTTAACTCCAATTGTCTCCCATGAGGTGCGGTGAGGGGGGGAGAGGGGCTGTGCAGAAAAAGAACAGGAGAGAGTAGACATTATGCCCAAGTGTCTGAAAACTTCACACACCCAGTATTAATCAGCTCTACACTCATTAAGGAGAAGGTGGGAATGTTCAATGCGATTGTTTTCAACAACACTCTCAGCTAGCGTGACAAGAGCGTGACATTTAGAAGTGTGAACATCAACACCGCCACCACACAGAAAGGAACAAGGTTTGAAACTCGCAAGAAAGACGAGGAGGACGAAAATGGTGACGACAAAAATAATGTCGACGATATCATTGTTTATGATGTCGTTGACGATGGTGATCATGATGACTAAGATGGAGGTGGTGCATCTGCTGTTGATTATGATGATAATGATGATAAATAATCCAAGAAACGAAGAAAATTGTAATCAGGCAAACTAGCTGGCAAGTTGAAACAAGGGGAAGTAAACAGGCGAGATAAAATAGCAACGAAGCAAGGACAAAGAAATGGACAAGAATGCAAATACAAATATGTAAACAGGACAATAAACCCCCAAAATGAAAGCAATGTGCAAAGGCATGTATTAAAACAAATAAATAATTATGTATGCAAATTTAAAAGTTAAACCATGCAACTGTATAGATTGATAGATAGATAGATAGGTTGGTAGATAGATAGATAGATAGATAGATAGATAGATAGATAGATAGATAGATAGATAGATAGATGGATGGATAGATGGATATGCAGCTGTTAGCTCAATTTGTGTTAACTGAATGTTTGAGTTACAATAGACTTAAAAATATTTCATGCACTTTTGCTATCGATATGTTATACTTGTGTTTTACATAGAGATATATTATGTTAGTAGACTAGTATTTCTACAAATGTTTGAACTAAGCTGCTCATATGTAGTGATCCAACACTTTATATTATTTTGATATGCTGTATTTATTATGCTATTTGCATGTATTGGCTAATAAATATCATTGCAGGTAACTGTACATTGAGACTGGAATGTAAGAAAGAATGGAGTTATAAAGCAATAAACGTGAAACTTAGGTTTGCTCTCTGATTATATTTTCAGGGTAAATCAGCCATTCTGTCCTCATGTTATTTGAAACTCATGATTCACTGATTATAAACTGCTATGACTGACCCTGGTAGAGGCAGGAAGTAGTGGCTATAAGTGTAAAAGAATACACTACACACCTTTGATGTGTTGTTGCAAAGAATGCTGATTACATGGGGCAATTTCTGGTGCAGTGAAGTTAATAGAAATCTCTACAAATGTTGTTCTTGAAGGAAATGACACAGCCAAAGAATTCGCCCAAATTGACCTTGAGAGAATAACAGTGCATTAGTGTTTTCAACATGTGTGGAGGGAGACAAGTGTTGATGTGGACAACAGATTTATGGCTTTGTTGCAAAAGCACAGTAAAACAGCGCTTAAATCAGGTTAGGTGAAAACTATTAATACTATCTCTAATAACTCTATTTCTGTTCTCTGACAAGAACTATCCTGTGATTTGCAGTGTCACTATTGTTGAATTGCATTTCAGGATATAAGATGGTGTTGTACAGAAATTATGTGATCCTGGTTTTGTGGAAATGTTGAATTTGTTGATAATGTGTGACCGTGTTAGTGTGCGTACCCTGATACATGTGTGTGTGTGTGTGTGTGTGTGTCCACGCGAATATATTTGCGCGTGCAGATGGATAATTATGCATGACTTCGAGACATTTATGTGAAGGTCACTAGCGCAGTCCTTGTAGAGCACCAACGTGAAAATCCATTTCACGTCATTGCATAAGCTTTGCTGTATCAGTGGACAACCTACACATCGAAACTGATCCCTGCATTATTAACCACAAAATCACTTGGCAAGGAGTAGGTTAACATCTTTGCACTTATATTGAAAACACTTTATTTCTGCTTACTAAACGTGTTTTAGCTCGATAAGTACTTTATCTTTTAAATAATCTTTTTACTTTTATAAATTATTTAAATCAACTCGATTTGGAGTAGCGGTAGTATGGCTGTGAGTGGGAGGGGAGGTAAGTGGCTGATATAACACTTTATGCTTTGTGCCAAATATTTCTGGGTTCCAGGCTTCCGCGTCACTTCAAACGGCTGCTCTCGTGTGTGATTATCTCTTTCACAAGAAAAGTCTATTGCGAGTCAATTTCAGTTTATTGCCAAACACCAATCAGAAGCGTGGTAATGGGCGACTCCGCTCTTACGGTGAGAGCGAAGTCATTTGAGGTCTGTGACTGGCTTTATGTCGCCAATCTGCCATTTCGACAATGTTCTGGAACTTGGGTCTTCAAGCCCTTACATAGTAGAAAGAAATGCCTGCTGTGGTTAATAAAGAATATATAATAAAAAGTTAATTTGAAAAGAGTTGATTTTTTTTCCTTCCGAAACAGTAGACTTCTTTTTAATCATCTATTTTGGCTAAGACTGGATTTGTTCTACCAGTACATCACTGTTATTATCATGTGTTCTGTTCGATTTGTTCGTTTTCGTTTTCGTTTTCATTTTCTTTCTTTCTTTCTTTCTTTCTTTCTTTCTTTCTTTCTTTCTTTCTTTCTTTCTTTCTTTCTTTCTTTCTTTCTTTCCCTCTTTCTTCCTTCCTTTCTTTCTTTCTTCCTTCCTTTTTATCTTTCTTTCCTTCTTCTTTCCTTCCTTTTCTTCCTTTCTTTCCTCCATTTTTTCTTTGTTTCTTCCTTTCTTTTTCTTCCTTTCTTTTTTTCTTTCTTTCTATCTATCTTCCTTCCTTCCTTTCATTCTTTCTTCTTTTTTCTTTCCTTTCTTTCTTCCTTTCTTTCTTTCTTTCTTTCTTTTATTCTTTCTTTCTTTTCTACATCTTTTTCTTCATCTATTTTTTTATGTTCTTTTCTCAACTCCCTTTCTTTTCAAAGTGGATGACTGTTTTTATATTTTTGTCTTTTCATTTAACGTCTTCATTTAACTCCTATTTGCGTGCCATTATTTCGTTCTCCCTTTTCAATGAATACACGTTTTCTTTTATTTATATTTCCCTCTCTCTCTTTTCTTTCTTTTTGTTGTCAATGTTTCTTCATTTTTTCTTTCTTTTTGTTTTCATTGTTTCTTCATTTGTTCTTATACTCTGTATGTCTTTCCTTTATATTTTCCATTCGTTCATTTTTTTTGTTCTTTCTTTCGATTTTCTTAATTGCTCTTTCTTTTCTTAAATTAATTAGTAAAATGAAAAATATATTTTCGTAATATTTCCCCTATTTTAATAAATTATTTTTAAGCACACATAGTGAAAGCTTTCATAATTTCTATTAATCTTTTCGACAATGTTCATTCAATAACGCACTAATTCATTCTCTCATTCATTCAAAACTTTCCAGAAATCCACAAATCGTTGTTTGCTTTTTGTTCTTCTGTTATCTAGTCATAAAGCGACTTTCCTTTCACGGATCTGTATTATTTGTCACGAAAGCAAGTTGACGTATCTATACTAATGATCACGTGATAAGCTCTGCATGAGTGATACAATTCTTACCTAGTTCGGAGAAGTTAGAAATTCAACGAATACTGTTGCAACGAATATTACACTTAGATAACAATGTACTAGTGTAATCTGAAGTGTGGAAGTATGTATGAGGCGCTACTTCTCTTAACTAGTCGTCAGTTTTTAACGAGACAGACGAGCGCGCTGCGCTGTAAAAAAAAAACCTGGCAGGCGAAATGCAAGGAACTCTAAGCACTGACTAAAAGTACCGACTTTTGTTTACTTAGAAGGATTCATATAGCCACTAGCCACTAGCCATATGTGGGTTCAGAGAGAAAGTATTCACACGGGTAAAAGAATATCAGGACATTTGCATTTTGCGGAAATGAGATAATGGCGATGACTAGTACTTTTATTCTTGAAAGAAACTGGGGCCTGAAACGGTTGATGGGTCACTTAGTGCTGAGTCACACTTTATGTCATGAAAATGCAGCAAAGTAAAAATTGCGAGAAGAAAACTTTAAAAGAATGTTAGTGCTGTTTGAACAGATGGACAGAGTTTAGTCAATGAGTTTGGAATAGAACCCCGGGACCTAAGAATCTGCGTCAAAAATTGTGCCCAGTAATAAATATAAGAATCTCTGTCTAAATGAGTGCACAGTAACAAATATGAGAAGAAAAGTATTTGAGGAAAAGCAAAAGTTGTGTGAACAGGTGAATCATACTTTAAGCGCAAGAGTTTGGGTCAGAGTTTGTTGTAGCAAAATATAAATTATTTGTCGAGATTTTTGTTTAGTTTGGAAAAGTAGTTTAAGAAATAATTGATAGTAGATAAAATATAGTTTAAGGAATAATTAATGCAGGACAAAGTGTAGTTTAAGGAATAATTGATAGTAGACAAAATGCAGTTTAAGGAATAATTAATGTAGGACAAAATGGACAACCTGCACCACGCATTAAAACATATTGTAACATGTAATGCAGTAAACAACTATGATTCAATACTGCAAGGTGAGGAATAAAAAGGTCTAAATATTTACAGTTTTGATTGCAATTAGTTTATTTTGATAATTAAGGAATACAAAGTGACGGTTATTAAATTCATACTGGAAGAATTTGTAGTTCTAAATCTTATTGATAAATCGTTCACTTCTGTTTGTAATGTTATGTCTATTTGTAATGTTATGTCTATTTGCAATGTTATGTCTATTTGTAATGTTATGTCTATTTGCATTGTTATATCTATGTGCAATGTGGCGTGAAATCACCATAAGCATTCCCTATTTAAATTTGATGTGTAATGTTTTCTCTGCATACAATCTTATGTTAATTAATTTTATCTTTTTGCAATGGTTTCTCTGTTTACACTGTTATCTCTTTCTCTTTTGATTATATTCACATATATATTATTGTTATTAATACATTTATTGACCTTCTTACACATATTGATAGACATATATTGGAGAGACAGTGTGTGGATGGGGGCTCGCTGAATATAGATTAAAAGAGTGATTTGTCTTCTCCTTTGGTAAGGAGTTTTCCACCTACGGAATTATTGTGTGACCGTAATTCTTTGTCTGTAATGTTGCAGAAGAGAGAAAACGTTTACAGCGCCCACATATCCACCAAAAGCGAGAAACAAGTACTCTAGAGAATTAATAATAACATGCATTAAGATTCTCATCACTTGTAATTAGTTATGGATGAATAAATAATAATATTAATCATAACTATTAACTCGGCGTGTAGGCGTCTCATAATTATTTACTAATAGTGTCATTCCCCCACCCCCCAACGTCTGAGCCTCCCCCCCCCATCACACACACACATTCTCTCTTCTATCTCTCTCTTTCTTCACACAGGCTTCCTATACCGCACAGCTTAGACCTTTGACCTTTTCATGAACCATAGACTGCTCTACGTACGATATCAAAACAATTCGAACGTTTATCATGAAATCCAAAAGAAACTGTCAGTCAATAAGCAAAACGTTCTGCTGCAGTATGCTGTGTACCATACGCCTGATTGCCTGGTTTGGTACACTCCGAACGTCCGGCAGGCTTCCTACACTGAAATCGTTAGGGAAAGTCAAAATCTTGTTGTACAGTTGTGTTGAGCTGTGAAGCTTTAGCCAGTGGAGTTATGTCTGACCGTCCGATAGGCTGCTTTTGATGAAACTTGTGGGGGAAAAAGTTGAGAAAGATTTTTGTTTCGAGAAGAAAGAGAAGCTGACAATAATCTACTTCTGTCGAACTAAGGGCCCGCAACTCCAGGAAGTGGGTTACATCCCTTTCAGGCCTAAAGAAAGATCTTCATTAGGTCTGCCGGACGGCTGTTGTCCTCTCAATCAATCAGATTAGGTCTAGGTGCTCAGCGCGGTCCGTCCACAAGTCTTCCTATAGATCCAGAGTCGGATGGGGGACTAAACTCCTCCTGAAAGCAATTTTCTTCGTGTAGTTGTCTTTTCTAGTCCAAATAGTTTCTTTGTCCTGCTTGATTGGCCGACAGGGGAGATTTTACTTTTGTGTATTTAATGTTGCTTATTTCTTGGGGCTAGTTTTGGTTGCTTAGATTTATTTAAGTGAGTTTTGCTTGTTTGCTCTTAATTTCCGATATCACTTGCTCTTGTGTCTGCTAGTTTGAGATTCGTTTGAGATTTTCATGTCTCACTAGAACATAGGGTTCGAGATATTGGGATTGTATTCATTTTTCTTTCAGGAAATCAATGGCTTAAATATAATACTCTGTGAGTGTGTGTGTGTGTGTGGGGGTCAAGAAGTACATTATAGTGATTATAGTTACAAACTTCATTGACGTGTTTCTGAAAGGTAATCAATATGATGTACACAAAGAAAATTTCAGAAATGTTAGAGTACAATTGTTTTTGCACAGTGCGTTGGGTGTTGTAAACGTAGACATTGGTCATACAAAGAGCAACGTGTTAACTGATTTTCTGTGAGTTGAAATAACCATTGATAGTTTAACTGTCACAACTGTTGAATAGAAAATAAATAACAAAGGTTGTCTCTTATTTCTGAATGTGCTTATATGAAACTGGGTATATGTTAGAACGACAGCCCTTCTATTATATATATGTATATATATATATATATATATATATAACCCTATTTCCAGCGTTAGGTAGACCATGCTTAAAAACCAGCATTAGGTGGACACAGTGTATATCCCATAATAATAATAAAATTAACATTTTTTTTTCACATTCTGCTTTTAGACATCACTAATAGCAAACGTACTTAATTTGAAGAAAAAATATCAAATAACAAAAAATATACATGTTTTGTGGTCTGCCTAATTCCTATAACCCTAAAACCAGCATTATGTAGACAAACACATACACTTAAAAACCAGCATTATGGGACTCGTACTTAAAAACCAGCATTATGTGGACACTTAGTTAAAATGGTCAATTTTATAGTTGTAAACAAATGAATCTTTTTAAAAACCATGACTCTGCATAAATAAATGTATAGGTTATAAATATAAATCAAAAGTAGAAGAATACATTTGCTTTAATAGATATTTGTATAGATGTATCTCATTTTATAATCTAAAAGTCCACAATTTGGTATGAATAAAAATATATTGTTGAGTTTTTATATTGATTTATTACTATTTAAATCAGGATATACATTTAGAATCATGTTAAAGGACTCCAAACTCAATTAAATCTTGAGTTTGGAAAAATATATGTTT
The DNA here is from genome assembly GCA_028829895.1 of Sinotaia quadrata. NCBI lineage: Eukaryota > Metazoa > Mollusca > Gastropoda > Architaenioglossa > Viviparidae > Sinotaia > Sinotaia quadrata. The sequence continues at coordinate 8,671,742 of CM054184.1, forward strand.
ATACTTAAAAACCAGCCTTACGTAGACATCATTTGCTTAAAAACCAGCCTTAAGTAGACATCATTTGCTTAAAAACCAGCCTTAAGCAGACATCATTTGCTTAAAAACCAGCCTTAAGCAGACATCATTTGCTTAAAAACCAGCAATATGTGGACATATATGTCATTCTAATAAATGAAGCTATATTTCATTATTTAATGCCATTGTCTCATTATTTAATAAATTGTTCAAATTTAAAAGCATGTTAAAAGGTCCAAAATTTAATTTGGTATTAAAATTGGAAAGTAAATGTTTTAAAAACAGCCTTAGGTGGACATTATGTGCTTACATACCAGCAATATGCAGACAACATATATGTTACTCAAATAAATAAAGGAAAGCAAGGTTTCCTTAATTTATCACTATTTCATACAGGTTTAAAGTCAAAATTAAATTAAAGGACCACAAAATCAATATAGTGTTGACTTACAAAAATAAAAGCTTTTTTCTTTTAAAAACAACCTTATGTGAGCATAATTTGCTATTAAAAAATTAAAAAAGTAATCATACCTGTAAGTTAATTTTGGAAATAACTTGATTTTTCTATATTTTTTCTATATTTACTATTAATTTCTCACCATTTAAAAAAAGATTCAAACTCAGAATCATGTTTAAGGACCCCAAATTTAATTTGGTATTAAAGTTGGAAAGTAAAAGTGTTATGCTTATAAAACACCCTTACTTGTACAATGCAAACTTTGAAACCAGCAATGCAGCAATATGCAGGCAACTTAAACATTATTGTAATAAATAAAGCAACGTTTCTTAAATTTATTTCTATTTAATGCAGGATTCAAATGCAAAATCATTTTAAAGGACCACAGTTTCTATTTAGTGTTGAATTTGTGAAAAATAAGTGTATGCTTAAAAATCAGCCTTACGTAGACATTATTTGCTTAAAAACCAGCAATACGCAGACATTATTTGCTTAAAAACCAGCAATACGCAGACATGTATATGTCATTCTAATAAATAAAGCTAAGTTTCTTTATTTAACATTATTGTATCACTATTTAATAAATTGTTCAAATTTTTAAAGTATGTTGAAAAGTCCCAAATTTAATTTGGTATTAAAATTGGAAAGTAAAAGGTTTATGCTTTAAAACCATCCTTTGGTGGACATTAAGTGCTTAAAAACCAGCAACATGCAGACCGCATACATGTCACTCAAATAAATAAAGTAATGCTTCTTTAATTTATCACTATTTAATACAAGATTTAGATTCAAATTCATGTTATACGAGACACTAAATCAGTAAATGTAATTTAGTGATGAGTTTGGAAAATTAATGTTTAATGCAACTAGAGGTACGTGGACAATATTTGCTTAAAACCAGTGCTATGCAGATAAGCATATATTATACTCTAATAAATAATGTACATGTTTCTTTATTTAAAATTATTTTCAATAAACTAAAGAAACATAGTGTGTAAAAAGTGTATTATCATTTTGGGGAAGAGTTCGCATATTACGTTTAATATAAAACGATCCGAAATGTAAGGATTTCACCAGGTTCTTGAAGTGTTATTCCAAAATAAACATTATCGGATATGTTACTTATTACTGATCCATGAGTAAGGCCAGTAAGTAGTTTAGTGATTATATTTAATTAATTATTATACAATTGTTGCACAAACCAAACAGTAGACAATGCGGTGGTTGATAAAATATTTTCACAATTTAATAAACATCAAAGAACTAAAGCCGCAAACATGTTGGCTGGGCTTGGCGGTGTTGTAATACAGTGTAACCTAATTCGTGATATTACGTCACTCGGGGTATTATGGGACAATGTGTATTATCGTACAAACAAATAAAAATTAGTAAAACTATTTAACGCAAAGTAAAAACCTATAGATATTATATCCGTCCATTATTTTGAATATATCTTAATAATGCATTCCATTTAATATTCGTCCCATAATAACCCAACCTTTTACATTAGACATGAATAGACGTATATGTTCACAGAAAAAAGTCAAATATTGTAAAAAGCCCACTATTAATGCAATCCGATTTTATGGACCCCAATTATCGCCTTATAGCGATATTTCACTGTACTTAGATTTATTTATGTAACAGCGGTGATGAATTAAATTATAACTATAAAGAGCTGTCTTTAAGTACGATTATAATTTAGAACGATAAGGCTTGGGGCGACACTTGTTTATGGGTGAAGGCCGAATGAACACGTAAATTATACTGTCCATAGATAGAAACTGTCCAGTGCTCTTGCACTATAAAACAGTAAAGTCGCAAGTCTAAAATAAAAATTGAGTAATGTAGAATGGACTCCTCAAGATCCATTCTGTTAAAACTTATAAAATGAAGTGGATTTTGAATTAAAATTTCTATTTAAGAAATACTCTGTCATAAATTGAAGGACTTAATTAGTGTCTGAAGCAATATTATTGAACTGAAGAACAACCGCAAAGGCACAGCAATTCTTGCTTAATTCAGGGGCTGAGTTCGATTCGTGCCAGGATGGATAGTGTGATTCTTACCCCATCCCCAGATAAGGTTCTAGGCTTTGTATCTAGTCCATCAAATAGGACAAACAAAATGGTTAGTTTACTAAAACAGTTACGTTTACTAAAGCTCGTGCAAGCCTGGCAATTAAAGAGCGAAGAATGTCTCCGTTGGTTACTCACTGCCTGACATAATTGCACATAAAATTGATACCCCTCCGCCTCGTAAAAGATGAAGAAAAGAACAGAAGTATTTGCTCTTGCCATCAATCAGTGCCACCGACTATTTCTCTCTATTAAGAAAGCTAACATGTAAATGATAAAGTAATCAAAATAAATGATCTCTTACCTTATTTTGTAGACAGTACTGCAGAGATTAGCTGAAAAACATCGATCTGCAGTGTACATGCTTTCTGTTTCAGAAATAAGTACAGTCACAGATCCTTTATCTTTTTTTTTTTTTTAAGTGTGAGAACTGAATGATGAAAACCGCTGATCTTCGAAAGACTGGAAATAAAGTCTGATAAGTTCGGGTCTACTCAGTCATTTTCTCTTTTTTTACATTCATTTAATGCCCTCCCTATTCAGAGCGAAACATGATGACTAATTTAAACTCCTTTATCTCACCCTTTCCCACAGACTCAGATGAGACTTTTAGAGAGAGAACAGATAGATCGTGGTAACAATTAAAAAGAAAGGTGTGGTTTGGATGGAACAAAGGTTCACTGTGCATTCAACCATCAATCAATCAATGCCAAATCCCTAGGACTGAAAACGCCTGAATTTTATTGGTAGGTATTGCTTGGTACTGCGGACTGGATAACAAAAGGATGTATAGTTTGAAAGGAAGAGAAATAATAGCATGGAGTTTAATTGTTGAGTTTAAGCCCAAACTCTGGTATATCGTTTTCTCTTTCCGATTTTTAACTATCAAGGGATCATCAGCGTGAGTGGTACCACTCGGGAAACAGTTTATTGTTTTTATTGAATTATAATACTATTAAAAATATGAATGAATTATAATTTTATTTGACTGATGAAACTTGAAAATGCAGATATATACGAATATAGACTTAGTTATATTAAGTTGTCTGTGTTGTTTATGAACGGACGCGTAGTTCCTGTTAGCAAGTGAACGCATAAGGATGTGAACTGTAAAGCATGCCTTTAGGGATTAGGGATTAAGATTATTGGTCTTTCGCGTTGGCGTGCTGTTCAAGACGCTGTGAAGCGTGAACAGAAGGTACTCGGACAAAGCAGAGAGTAGGACTGATTGATTGATTGATTGAGTGTAGGGGGGGGGGCGCTTCCGGCTTCCGCCACTTTCGCGAGCGTAGGCCTGAGTGTGCCTAACTCTACATCAAAGTTATACAAAGTACCGCCAGCTAGACTTGCTACCTTAGGTGATTGTTGACACAGAAACTTAGATAATCAAAGAGATTAGATTCTCTCTTCTCTTGTTAATTTCTTTTCTGTCTCTGTCTTTTTGTTCTCTCTCTCTCTCTCTCTCTCTCTCTCTCTTACACACACACACACACACACACACACACACACACACACACACACACACACACACACACACACCATAACTTGCCCATTTGAAACATATTCACGTTTTCACAGAATGAAGTCTTAGGAAATAAAGTCACAATGAAAAATGTCACCGGAAGTAAAGTCACAATATATGTTTAATATAAAGTCGTAAGTCAGTGTGATTGTGTTATACTGTTTATTAACTGTAAGTGAAGGACGAAATGTCACGGAGGTTAACAGCTCGCTGAAGATGTGCGTGGTTCAAATACAGTTCGGGGTGAAAAAACGTTAATAATTATAATGTATGCGTGTATGTCCGCTATTGTCTTTGGTGTGCACGTGCGTGTATTTTATATACCGTATAAATGCATTCTAAATCATACATTTAGTTCTGCTTGTATTAATTTTATTTGTAAGTCCATATATATGTTCATTATTTACTGAATAACAGTAAAAGGAAGTAAGCGGCGGCTCTGTTGGATCGCGGTTCGATTCTCCCTCGGGATTAAATGTGTGTGTGTGTGTGTGTGTGTGTGTGTGTGTGTGTGTGTGTGTGTGTGTGTGTGTGTGTGTGTGTGTGTATGTGTGTGTGATTTGTCCGTCGTATACATATTATAATCCATATTATAATTCACAATTTTAATAAAATGATTTATTCATACATAGTCATGTTTTATGCCTGTAGTCCATAAACACGTATATTATTGACTGAATAACAATAAATGACAGTTAGCGATTGCGCAGATTAACATATCTCCCAAGAGGATCGTGGTTGTGATTCTCGCTCAGAGTAAAATATGTTTTATTTTGTTTTTGTTTGTGTACGTATGTTTGAGTGTGCTCGCGCGCGCGAGTGTGTGTGTGTGTGTGTGTGTGTGTATGTGTGTGACTGTAAATTAAAAGAATGTGCCTCTTATCTCTCCGACACAACTTACATAGTAAATATGACTTAAACTTTAGCAGTGGATATTACTGACAGTAATAAGAGCGGTTCATAATTGTGCTTCGATGAATTTATGTATACCAAGCATGCAGCTCGCAAAACCAATGTATTCCTTTTTTTTTTTTTAGAAACTTCAATCTGACGTGCATTGTTCGACAACTCTTTACTTGTTTAATACATACGGCTGGTAACTGTGAATAAAATGTTCTTTAAAATATCACCTAACAAACATTACCAACAGATGTTTAGTGTGATATGACTGCTTGAAACATGATTTCATTGATACATTTTTATTTAGTTTCATTTTATGTAAATACGTCAGATTCTTTTCACTTCTGGAAATTATTTCTCGATCGAGATAAAAGAAAATTGAACTGTGTTAGCCGTATTATTGATAGTGTTCTATTGTTCTTGTACTAGTGGGCGATTATAAAGTTGAAATATATAGTACTAATTGATCAAAACGGTCGGCATATCTGTAAGATATAGTAACTATAAATTTGAACGGTGACATGCAATATTAATAAAACTCACCTACCATACAACTATCTAACATGTTTATATTGCATTGAATGCTATAACCATATGATTGCATTGGTGTCTTATTTTGTTTTAGCGTAGTTCTGTGGCGTTTCTTGGAATTACACTTGTAGTATTGGGTTACACATAGAGCTATAGTTTAAATCTTATTTACTATGTGAGTTGTGTCGGAGAGATTAGAGGCAGATTCTTTTAAATTACAATCACACACATACACACAGTCTCTCTCTCTCTCTCTCTCTCTCTCTCTCACACACACACACACACACACACACACACACACAACAAAACATCTTTAATTCAGAGAGAGAATCACACCACGATCTTCTTGGGCGAGAGGTTAGTTTCTGCACAATCACTTATTTCCATTCACTGTTATTCTATCTATAATTTACTTGTTTATGCAAGCATAACAATATAACTAAGTATGAAAAAATCATATAATTAAATGCGTGAATTATAATATGTTCCGATATACAAGTCACACACACACACACACACACACACACACACACACACACACACACACACACACACACACACACACACACACACACACACATTTACCCCAGAGCGAGAATCGAACCACGATCCTAATGAGCCGTCGCTTAATTCCATTTACTGTTATTCACTCAATAATAAGCATGCATACCGACTTACAATGAAAATTAATTAAAACAGAACTAAATGTATGTATTACAAAGCATTTATACGGTATATAAAATACACTTGAATCACGCACATATTGAACGAGCAGTTAACCTCCTTGCCTTTTCCTGCTTCACTCACTGTTAATAAGTATTATAAGATATACACTCTGACACTTATGACTTTATATTGTGAATTTATTTCCTGTAACTTTTTCCTTGTGATTTTATTTCCTATGACTTTTTTCCTGTGACTTTTTTCCAGTGACATTTTTTCCGCTCACCGTTGATAAGAAGCGACTCCATACACAACTCTCTTGTTTTAGGTTAGAGAAAAAATATGAGGGAATTTTAGAGACAGTTTTGTTTTTGTTGTTTTTAGAGAAATGTTAGGGTTAGGATTAGCTGTAAATAAAAAAAAAAAACAAATATAAATATATTCTAAAACTTTTTTACTTGTATTCCTGATTTAGGTTTTGTTTCTGCTAAATTTTGTGTTTTAATGACTTAAATATTGCAGTAAAAATAGCATCGAGTAACACTTTGTATCTAAATGTATGTCATATAACTTCTGTCCTTCGATATACGTATAATGACCCCTTTGTTTTTCAAACACGACAATTGTGTATGGAGCTGTTGGGTCTACCGTACACACCTTTGTGTACATAAATGCCTGCAGTGTTGATTTGGTGGAAGTACGAAGGAATGCGTAGCCATTCACTAAGAGTAACATTGCTAAGAAAAATAGCAGGACTTCCGACTGATTGCACAACAATCGCCAGTCAGTAGTAAAGATCGGTACTGTTGTTCTCACGTGTACGAGTGTAGACGAGGAGGAAGGATTAACTTTTGATATAAGCCGCCTGGCTGTTAGGAAGGAGACAGGGGTCCGGGGTGTTTGGAAACCCACTATAAACCGTTAAGATGAGAACAATAGGGATGGTCTCTTTGAGTTGACAAAAGAAAGCCCATTATCTCCTCTATGACAGAGTTGAGGAAAATTAACTCTCCACGTGACAAAAGGGGGGAAAGTAAGGAAAAGACAAGAAGGGTGTTGGATATATTGTTTGTTTTTTTTTAAAAAAATAATTAATAATAATAATTACCCGAACAACAAGAGCTCAGAGACCTAGAAAATTTTGACGGGCCAAACATGAGGTAATGAGTAAACAGTAAAAACAACTTTGCGGACAGCTGACCATTTGGAAATAATAGATAAAAACTAGGTTGACATAGCCAGGGGGGTAAACCACCCCTCCCTTTCCCCCACAACCCCTCCACCCAGAGCAAAAGCGGCGGAAGCCGGAAGCGCCCCCCCTACATTCAATCAATCAAATCAAGTTTTATATAGAGGAAAAAAACTAGGGCCAGTGTGTTATTGCATTTGTAGTGGGGAAAAGTCACAGAATGAAGTCTTAGGAAATAAAGTCACAAGGAAAAAAGTCACAGGAAATAAAGACACAATATATGTTTAATATAAAGTCGTAAGTCAGTATGTATGTGTTATACTGTTTATTAACTGTAAGTGAAGGACGAAATGTCACGGAGATTAACAGCTCGCTGAAGATGTGCGTGGTTCAAATACCGTTCGTGGTGAAAAACATTAATAATATATGCTTTTGTCTTTGGTGTGCAGGAGCGTGTATTTTATATACCGTATAAATGCATTCTAAATCATATATTTAGTTCTGTTTGTATTAATTTTATTTGTAAGTCCATATATATGCTCATTATTTACTGAATAACAGTAAAAGGATGTAAGCGGCAGCTCAGTTGGATTGCGGTTCGATTCTTCCTCGGGATTAAATGTGTGTGTGTGTGTGTGTGTGTGTGTGTGTGTGTGTGTGTGTGTGTGTGTGTGTGTGTGTGTGTGTGTGTGTGTACGTACTTGCGAAGATTCGGTTCTGCGGTACATTGCTTTATATGCAAGTTTGGCTCTGACGACTGTAAAAGTTACTGGAGTCCTTTCAAGTCTTCTATAAATGTTTCAAACTTGTTCTACCAAAATTGATCAGAGGCTCCCACTTTATACAGTTTATCAGCTATTAATTATTCACTATGTTAAATTTGTAACCAGAAAACATTGTTAGTTTGCCTTCACTCGTGCGTATAGTCCAGCTAATCAAACGTAGGCATGACATTTTAAGGAGTGTGGCATCTTGGAAGAGCAAAGAGCACTTACTTCGCGATCAATCGATTCACCGCACTCCCTCAAAGGACTATGTGCTCTGTGTACATAGAAGCCTACATAACTTTTTCTTGTTTTCAGTGTTTCAAGCCGTAAGTAAGAAGGAAATACGCAATGTAATAACCAAACTGAAACTGAAACAAATAAGCAAACTGAAACTTCTTAAAATCATGTGAAATATTGAAACTCGATTTGACAGTTATTTCAAAACTTTAATTAAACTAGTTTATTTGATTTTAGGAAAAATATTAAAAGTTTAAACTTGTTTCATATATCCTGAAATAATAAGAAAGCTTCAATTAATACATATTTCTATATGTGCCTTTGTATTTAGTAAGAAGTGGCAAGAGAATGACCTGCAGTTTATTAGTCATATGCTTGAATCTTGAATCTATTTTTATTAATGCTATCATCCTTTTAGTTCATTCATATGTAATGCTTGTCTGTAAATGAGGTCGTGTGGTTTGCGTGGAATGTGTACACGTTAATAAAACAAACAGATAGAGAAAAATGAAAGAGAGTGAAAGAGAGTAGTAATTTACTAGATTATATTGTAATAATAATTCAGTGAATATACAAATGCGTTCATCATGACACAAATGCCATATTATCTTGCTAATCAGTATTGGCATACAGCTTAATTGTCGCCAAACATTTTTATCTATCTCTCTATTGATTTGACGTTAAATTGCTCCTAACAGTGAGTAAGCAGATGCATTTCGATACGTGAAGAAATTCATTTAAAAAATGTATAGTTTGTTTGTTTCCATTCTATTGGTTATTTTTTCTTTTTTAAGGAAGATTAAATCGGCAAACATTTTTTTGTTTCTAAAGTGAGTATGGAATTTTTTAATTAAAAAAAGTCAAGAGAATGACCTTACAATAATTTTAGATAACATTTTAACTTTATGCGCCCAATTATGAAAAAACAACATTGTCTTCTTCTGCTTTGGTTTATGGAGTGACCAATAATATTTTAAAGATATCAAACGTAATACTAATTTACACCATCTCTGTTTTAGAAAAATAAATATGGAAATACAGAATCTGAACACAGTGAAACACGACTAAAAAGAATAGAGTAAGCGATATCTTTTATACAAATAAAAGTGATCATTGCTTAGAGAAACCTCTTAAAGGATTCTAAAAGGAAATAAGCATTATTTAAATTTTTATTATGTTAATTAAGTAATTGATTTAATTAAAGAAAATAAAGGCACTCTGATAGGTTAATTATTTTGATTTGTTGATTCTGCTTAACAATATTATTATTTTTAAAATCCTCCTGCTTTTATAGAAAGCAACGCTAGCGAATTGCGTATAACGTACTAGCTAGACTCGCTGAGATCCTACATTCAAACAAAGCGACAACCAGTACGAATAATATAAAAACAATCAGATAGACGAGTATATATGGATAGGTAGATTGGTAACTAGTAAGATAAATAGATGGATAGAATTTGGATGTGAGAGTAGACAGTTCCATCGAAAGACAGATGCACGTACAGATCGACAGACAAATAGGCAGAAAGATAGATAGATAGACAAACAGACAGACAGACGGGTGGATGGATGGATAGAAAAGAAAAGGAAAGAAACAGATAGACGGGTGGACGGACGGGCAGGCAGATAGAGAGGGGATTTTGACATTGATAGGAGACAAATATATAACGTTAATGATAAGAATAGATAGATAGATAGATAGATAGATAGATAGATAGATAGATAGATAGATAGATAGATAGATAGATAGCGTGGACTACTCGCTCTCAGAATTGGAATGCATTCATGCAGAGATTCATTCTGTTGTCGTATTTTTCCAACATCACTTTCACGCCTTGTGTACCACTTAAAATCCTTAGACAAAAGACGCTGGCTAAACAACCCTTCCTTGGTGTGAGTGAAATCAACTTTCAGTAAAGAAGAGACTTAGTGAGCTTGGAGGGAGGTTTCTCGCTGGCGGTACTTTGTATAACTTTGATGTACAGTTAGGCAATGCAGCTTGAAGAACAGCACGCCACGCGAATAATCCCCAATCGTCATTCCCCCCCAGGCATGCTTTTGCATTCACTTACTGACAGGAACTACGCGTCCGTTCATAAACAACACGGACACCTTACTATAAACTAAGTCTTATATTCGTATACATCTGCATTTTCAAGTTTCATCAGTCAAATAAAATTATAATTCATTCATATTTTTAATAGTATAGTTCATTCGAAGTGAGCTTACTTCATGACATAATATACTCACAGTTACCAATCATAGTTATCAAACAAAAAAACCCTGCTTTTAAAATAAGTAAAGCAATGAGAGCCTTGTTTAAAAAATACAATAAAATAGTACAGTATTTTCAAATACACTCAACAACATTAGCAAAACATACCTGGTAAATTTATGAGGTTTCTATATCTGCATAATTAAGTTATTATGTGCTATTGAACACCTGAAGATTCTAAGATTTAAAACAATTTTCATTTACTTATGGTTACCATTATGCGTTTGCTAGGATGATTTATGAATGATTTTAGTGTTTGATATTTTGTTTCTGATAAAATATTCATGATTAAGGCGAATGTTCCAAACGACTCCTCAAAGAAAGTATGGCTCTATATTCAGAGTTTCTTGTCGGGCTAAACACAAATTTTGAACCGCTCTTATTATTGTCAATAATATCCATGGCTAAAAAATTTCTCTTTTACAAAACTCACATATAAAATTAATGTTCTACAGTGGTACGGTCGTGCTCCCACAGTTCAAATTAACTACACCGTTTCGCTTCTCTATTTATCAAGTCATTGTCTCTTAAAAGATGGTCTCACACTTAAAATGCTCATATAAACTTAATATCTGCATCTTTAGAATTAAAGTCGAGGCTTGTATATTAGTTTTTCATGGACATTTCTTTTTCAGCAATGAAATGGTGATGATGAAATAGTCTATTAAAAAGAGCTACTCAAATCGAGATATCTATACTACTAATAATGAAGTCGCAAATTTATACCAAATAGCTGCAGTAATATTATTTAGAGTTCGCTATGCCAGAATGTCACTTACAGAAAATCAGTAATAAAAATAACGTCATACGATCTAGTCCAATCTAAGGGTGAGCGGAAAAAGTCACAGGAAAAAAAGTCACGGGAAAAAAGGCGTGCGTGCGATTTGTATATCGTGTACATATAATAATTCATATTATAATTCACACATTTAATAATATATTTTATTCATACTCAGATATGTTGTTATGATTGTGTCCATAAACACGTATATTATAGACTGAATAACAGGAAATGGAAGTAAGTGATTGTGCAGAAATTAATAACCTCTCCCCCAAGAGTATCATGGTGTAATTCTCGTTCGGAGTAAAAGATGTTTTTATTTTGTTTGTGAGTGTGTGTGTGTGTGTGTGTGTGTGTGTGTGTGTGTGTGTGTGTGTGTGTGTGTGTGCGCGCGTGTGTGTGAGTGTGTGTATGTGTGTGTGTGTGTGTGTTTGTTTGTAATTTTTTGTGGTGGGTGGGGTACAAGGATGTTGATCCGTCGGGAAGTTCTAAAGTTATATGAATTTCCACATTTCCTTATGACTCAGGAATTATTTCTCCTGCGATCCACCAGGTGTGTCCTTTTTCTGATTTGCAGTTATTTAAATATGAATTAAAAACTAACCCCTCCCTCTACCGTTAGCTAAGAGTGGCCCTTTGATCCCCTGACCGCTTCCTGTACCCTAGCCCATAGCTCAGTGTGAGTCTATCAGTTAGCTACAAGTGACCCTTGGATCCCTAACCATTTCCTGTGCCCTAGCCATGTGTGGTCAGTCTTGTATAACTCTAACATCCTGCTAATGTCTTGGAGTGGTTGGTCAGTCTTGTAATTTGTGTCTTGGTTGAATGATTTGAATGTGTATTTTGTGCTATTGTTCCTATACCCCTTGTGTATCTATATTTTACTATTTTAAATTTTTAATGTTTATGGAGTGATGCCGGGCTAAGTTTTGTTTTCGCCTGACACGCACTTTGGGCCGATTTGCGAAATTGGGTCATCATGATTACCGTATTGTTGCGCGCGCAGTTATGGACATACAATTATACACTTAACTTCTGGACGTAGTCCGTAGATTCCTCTTTCGAAATCATCCCTGAGAACGGAGCTGAGGAGTAAAATTACGAGGTTGTAAATTCATTATAATTATCTCAATGCAATAACTTTATTGCAACCATATATTGAATTTGATGGATTCAGATGGATTTTGTTGTTTAAAATATATTTCACACACAAAAAAATAGCAGGATTGATCATTGACTGATAAAAACGACTTTCTAATTAGGGTCAATAAATATTCTTTATGCATGAACTGATTAATATTGCTTTCTAAATCAGAGTAACTATTTCAGTTGTTTGATAGTGTCTTTTTATATTAAAAATATGTATAAAATTCTATTTACAGATATAAAGTCAAGCAAATAAAAAATTGAAAAAAAGAAATTTGGGGGTCAGGTGCACGAATTTTATTATCTCAAGAGATATTGCGAATATCCGACTTTTTATTTTATATTCAGAGTCACAAATTATTTTGCTTCATGCCTACCAATTTTAGTCCTTTTCTAACAATTAGAGGAGTAGAATTACAGGTGACCACGGCCATCCGAACGAGCTAAAGCGGGAAATGGGCCATTTTAAGTAGTTTGAACCTAATTATTTCCGACATGGATTACTCTAAAAATACTCAATAAATACAGATCATAGGACCCGTGGTTGTGCATTAGGTACCTGAATTCAATGCATGTAGAGTAAAGCGTTCGTCAGATAAAAAGTCAAACGCTTCGAAAAATCAAGAAAACTCAATTTTTGCAGGAGGGTTGCAGGAACAGGTTTTTCTGTAGAGTTCTTTGGAATATCAGACTTTTTATTTTACATTCCGAGTCACAAAGGATTTAGTTTCATGCCTACCAATTTTAGTCCTTTTCTGACAATTAGTTTTGTAGAAATTCAGCTTTTGTCAAAATGTCGACTTCAGTTAGCGCCTTGCATTATTAGTAGGTAAAGTCGATTTTTTGAGACAAAGAAATTTTGGCGCCAAATCGCGTTTTCTACTAAAGTCGCTGAAATTTTGATAGATTTTGCAGGATAATACAGGAAGACTCGTGGCTTATTTTGAAACGATAATATTTCATATTTCTCGAAATATGAATTTTTTTGTGAAAATTTTATTTTTCTAATTATGCGCATTTCTCTTAAAGTACGAGGAATTTAATAAAACTAACTTCAGATTCGGGTTCAGCACACGCGGATACAGTTTATTTGTTCAAAGAGGTATTTGTAATATTGCGCCAATTTGTCAGAATTGACGTTTGGATATTTTCGCACCTTTGGCCGATTTGCAAAGTTTGGTCATCGTGATTACCCTATTGTGGTGCGCGCAGTTATAGACATACAATCATACACTTAACTTCTGGACGTAGCCCATAGATTCCTCTTTCGAAATCATCCCTGAGAACGGAGCTGAGGAGTAACATTACAGGTGACTGTGGCCATCCGAACGAGCCGAAGCGGGAAATGGGCCATTTTAAGTAGTTTGAACCTAATTATTTCCGACATGGATTACTCTAAAAATACTCAATAAATAGAAGTCATAAGACCCATGGTTGTGCATTAGGTACCTGAATTTAATGCATGTAGAGTAAAGCGTTCGTCAGATAAAAAGACGAACGCTTCGAAAAATCAAGAAAACTCAATTTTTGCAGAAGGGTTGCAGGAACGGGTTTTTCTGTAGAGTTCTTTGGAATATCAGACTTTTTATTTTACATTCCGAGTCACAAAGGATTTAGTTTCATGCCTACCAATTTTAGTCCTTTTCTGACAATTAGTTTTGTAGAAATTCAGCTTTTTTCAAAATGTCGACTTCAGTTAGCGCCTTGCATTATTAGTAGGTAAAGTCGACTTTTTGAGACAAAGAAATTTTGGCGCCAAATCGCGTTTTCTACTAAAGTCGCTGAAATTTTGATAGATTTTGCAGGATAATACAGGAAGACTCGTGGCTTATTTTGAAACGATAATATTTCATATTTCTCGAAATATGAATTTTTTTGTGAAAATTTTATTTTTCTAATTATGCGCATTTCTCTTAAAGTACGAGGAATTTAATAAAACTAACTTCAGATTCGGGTTCAGCACACGCGGATACAGTTTATTTGTTCAAAGAGGTATTTGTAATATTGCGCCAATTTGTCAGAATTGACGTTTGGATATTTTCGCACCTTTGGCCGATTTGCAAAGTTTGGTCATCGTGATTACCCTATTGTGGTGCGCGCAGTTATAGACATACAATCATACACTTAACTTCTGGACGTAGCCCATAGATTCCTCTTTCGAAATCATCCCTGAGAACGGAGCTGAGGAGTAACATTACAGGTGACTGTGGCCATCCGAACGAGCCGAAGCGGGAAATGGGCCATTTTAAGTAGTTTGAACCTAATTATTTCCGACATGGATTACTCTAAAAATACTCAATAAATAGAAGTCATAAGACCCATGGTTGTGCATTAGGTACCTGAATTTAATGCATGTAGAGTAAAGCGTTCGTCAGATAAAAAGACGAACGCTTCGAAAAATCAAGAAAACTCAATTTTTGCAGAAGGGTTGCAGGAACGGGTTTTTCTGTAGAGTTCTTTGGAATATCAGACTTTTTATTTTACATTCCGAGTCACAAAGGATTTAGTTTCATGCCTACCAATTTTAGTCCTTTTCTGACAATTAGTTTTGTAGAAATTCAGCTTTTTTCAAAATGTCGACTTCAGTTAGCGCCTTGCATTATTAGTAGGTAAAGTCGACTTTTTGAGACAAAGAAATTTTGGCGCCAAATCGCGTTTTCTACTAAAGTCGCTGAAATTTTGATAGATTTTGCAGGATAATACAGGAAGACTCGTGGCTTATTTTGAAACGATAATATTTCATATTTCTCGAAATATGAATTTTTTTGTGAAAATTTTATTTTTCTAATTATGCGCATTTCTCTTAAAGTACGAGGAATTTAATAAAACTAACTTCAGATTCGGGTTCAGCACACGCGGATACAGTTTATTTGTTCAAAGAGGTATTTGTAATATTGCGCCAATTTGTCAGAATTGACGTTTGGATATTTTCGCACCTTTGGCCGATTTGCAAAGTTTGGTCATCGTGATTACCCTATTGTGGTGCGCGCAGTTATAGACATACAATCATACACTTAACTTCTGGACGTAGCCCATAGATTCCTCTTTCGAAATCATCCCTGAGAACGGAGCTGAGGAGTAACATTACAGGTGACTGTGGCCATCCGAACGAGCCGAAGCGGGAAATGGGCCATTTTAAGTAGTTTGAACCTAATTATTTCTGACATGGATTACTCTAAAAATACTCAATAAATAGAAGTCATAAGACCCATGGTTGTGCATTAGGTACCTGAATTTAATGCATGTAGAGTAAAGCGTTCGTCAGATAAAAAGACGAACGCTTCGAAAAATCAAGAAAACTCAATTTTTGCAGAAGGGTTGCAGGAACGGGTTTTTCTGTAGAGTTCTTTGGAATATCAGACTTTTTATTTTACATTCCGAGTCACAAAGGATTTAGTTTCATGCCTACCAATTTTAGTCCTTTTCTGACAATTAGTTTTGTAGAAATTCAGCTTTTGTCAAAATGTCGACTTCAGTTAGCGCCTTGCATTATTAGTAGGTAAAGTCGATTTTTTGAGACAAAGAAATTTTGGCGCCAAATCGCGTTTTCTACTAAAGTCGCTGAAATTTTGACAGCCTTTGCAGGATTATGCAGAAATACGCGTGGCTTATTTTGAAATGATAATATTTCATATTTCTCGAATTATGATTTTTTTTGCGAAAATTTTATTTTTCTAATTATGCGGAATAGTACGAGGAATTTAATAAAACTAACTTCAGATTCGGGTTCAGCACACGCAGAAACATTTTATTTGTTCAAAGAGGTATTTGTAATATTGCTCCATTTTGTCAGAATCAGAATCAACAAAAGAAGACAATTAACCTATCAGAGTGCCTTAATATTCTTTAATTAAATCAATTACTTAATTAACATAATAAAAGTTTAAATAATGCTTATTTCCTTTTAGAACGCTTTAAGAGGTTTCTCTAAGCAATGATCACTTTTATTTGAATAAAAGATATCGCTTACTCTATTCTTTATAGTCGTGTTTCACTGATTTCAGATTCTGTATTTCCATATTTATTTTTCTATAACAGAGATGGTGTAAATTAGTATTACGTTTGATATCTTTAAAATATTATTGGTCACTCTGTAAACCAAAGCAGAAGAAGACAATGTAGTTTTTTTCATAATTGGGCGCATAAAGTTAAAATATTATACTAAAGTTATTGTAAGGTCATTCTCTTGCCATTTTTTATTAAATACAAAGACGACATTCCATACTCACTTTATAAACAAAAAAATGTTTGCTGATTTAATCTTCCTTAAGAAAAGAAAAAATAACCAATAGAATGGAAACAAACAAACTACACATTTAAATTTTTTTTTCTTCACGTATCGAAATGCATCTGCTTACTCAATGTTACGAGCAATTTAACGTCAAATCAATAGAGAGATAGATAAAAATGTTTGGCGAAAATTAAGCTGTATGCCAATACTGATTAGCAAGATAATATGTCATTTGTGTCTTTAAAAATGAACGCATTTGTGTATTCACTGAATTATTACAATATAATCTAGTAAATTACTACTCTGTTTCTCTCTATCTGTTTGTTTTATTAACGTGTACACATTCCACGCAAACCACACGACCTCATTTACAGACAAGCATTACATATGAATGAACTAAAAGGATGATAGCATTAATAAAAATAGATTCATGATTCAAGCATATGACTAATAAACAGCAGGTCATTCTCCTGCCACTTCTTCTTACTAAGTACAAAGGCACATATAGAAATGTTTATTAATTGAAGCTTTCTTATTATTTGATGATATATGAAACTAGTTTAAACTTTTAATATTTTTCCTAATATCAAATAAACTAGTTTAATTAAAGTTTTGAAATAACTGTCAAATCGAGTTTCAATATTTCACATGATTTTAAGTAAGTTTCAGTTTGCTTGTTTCAGTTTCAGTTTGGTTATTACATTGCGTATTTCCTTCTTACTTACGGCTTGAAACACTGAAAACAAGAAAAAGTTATGTAGGCTTCTATGTACACAGAGCACATAGTCCTTTGAGGGAGTGCGGTGAATCGATTGATCGCGAAGTAAGTGCTCTTTGCTCTTCCAAGATGCCACACTCCTTAAAATGTCATGCCTACGTTTGATTAGCTGGATTATACGCACGAGTGAAGGCAAACTAACGTTTTCTGGTTACAAATTTAACACAGTGAATAATTAATAGCTGATAAACTGTATAAAGTGGGAGCCTCTGATCAATTTTGGTAGAACAAGTTTGAAACATTTATAGAAGACTTGAAAGGACTCCAGCAACTTGCATATAAAGCAATTTACCGCAGAACTGAAACTTCGCAAGTACGTACACACACACACACACACACACACACACACACACACACACACACACACACACACACACACACACACACACACACATTTACCCTCAACGAGCGAGAATCGAACGAGGATCCTAATGAGCCATCGCTTACTTCCATTTACTGTTATTCACTCAATAATAAGCAAGCATACCGACTTACACTGAAAATTAATTAACTAAATGTATGTATTACAAAGCTTTTATACGGTATATAAAATACACTTGAATCACACACATTTTGAGCGAGCTGTTAACCTCCTTGCCTTTTCCTGCTTCACTTACTGTTAATAAGTATTATAACATATACACTCTGACACTTTTGACTTTATATTGTGAATTTATTTCCTGTAACTTTTTTCTTGTGATTTTATTTCCTATGACTTTTTTTTTTTCCTGTGACTTTTTTCCTGATATTTTCCCGCTCATTGCTCACCGTTGATTAGAAGCGACTCAATACACAACTCTCTTGTTTTAGGTTAGAGAAAAAATATGGTTAGGGAATTTTAGAGATAGTTTTGGTGTTTTTTTTTAAGAGAAATGTTAGGGTTAGGATTAGCTGTAAATAAAAAAAACGAATATAAATTTTAGAATATATCTTTTATTCCTGATTTAGATTTTGTTTCTGTTAAATTTTGTGTTTTAATAACTTAAATATTGCAGTAAAAATAGCATCGAGTAACACTTTGCATCTAGATATATGTCATATAACTTCTCTCCTTCGATATTACGTATAATGACCCCCTTGTTTTTAAACACGACAATTGTGTATGGAGCTGTTGGGTCTACCGTACACACCTTTGTGTACATAAATGTGTGCAGTGTTGATTTGATGGAAGTACGAAAGAATGCGTAGCCATTCACTAACACTGCTAAGAAGAAAAAAATGTTTGCACAACAATCGCCAGTCAGTAGTAAAGATAGGTACTGTTGTTCTCACGTGTACGAGTGTAGGCGAGGAGGAAGGATTAACTTTTGATATAAGCCGCCTGGCTGTTAGGAAGACGACAGGGGTCAGGGTGTTTGGAAAACCCACTATAAACCGTTAAGATACGAACAATAGGATGGTCTCTTTGAGTTGACAAAAGAAAGCCCATTATCTCCACCACGACAGAGTTGAGGGAATTAGCTCTCCACGTGACAAAAGGGGCAGTGCAATTCGACTGAAAACTTTTAATTACTATTCGTGCAAAACTGACACAAGAAAGTTCGTAGCACCTATATGACAGTGCTAAAAGTTGATAGTCAAATAATTTGGCTAAGAGAAAAAAGATAGAAAGGAGTATTCTATTTTTCTTTCATTTTTGTGCGAGTCAAAAACCACAAGGAGAAGTATTTTATTTATCTATAAAAATAAATCAATTTTCATTTCATTCACAATGCTCTATATCTTTTCTATTTCACTTTTAAACTACCAGTATAAATATTACTTTAAATACTACCACACAGTTTTGAATAACGTTATGGACTGCAAAAAATAGCACACATTGTCATTTCTTTTTGTAGTGAAATTAAATCTAACTATAGTTTCCACATAAGTTACTCTATTGCATCAGCTACTGTAAATACACAGTCTTGAGACTAATACAGTTATTGTTCATAGTTGTAAAGGATTTGAAGAAGTAAAGAAATATTCATTGCATCTCTGTACACAGTTGTGTTTCCAATCATCCTAAACTTGAACCGAATTGAAATTTTTCTTTTTACTTTTGGATGAAATAATACTTGCTGCACACCCTTACTCTAAATTACATTTGAAATAAATATATATGTATATACATAAGTTATATTAATACAGTACTAGTTTTTGCAGCTAATATAAAGAAAACATTTAGTTTTCATAAATGTATAAATCAATTATAGCATAGTGATCCATAGAGCAAATTAAAAAATATAAGATTTAAAAAGTTTCTTTGTGACCAGTAGAGATACAGCCACTTTAAAATGATAATTATTGTTTTAATTTCTCATGTAGGCATATATTATTAATAGCTCTCATGTATCTTTTAGTTTATCCAATGTGCATATGTAAGATTTGAAATGCTGAACTTGGCATTTTTGCTAGTGAATTTTGTTGTTTAGTGTGAAATTTTGTAATATACTATTATTATTATCAATTTCTTATAATCAATTCATATCTTAGAACTGACATTCTGGAACACTAAAATATATTCCAAATTAAATTATTATTTATTTGTATATTGCTGGATATCCTTTACATTAAAATACATTATATCTGTACCTCATCCCTCATTAAAGTCACTAGCCTAATAATAGTCTCATAATCCAATATGTGTCAGTTCTACTATTAAGAAAATATTTCATATGTATTTGCAACATTACATATTTTTAATAGTCTCATAATCCAATCTGAGTCAGTTCTATTATTAAGAAAATATTTCATATGTATTCACAAGATTAGTGATTTTTAATAGTGGATCAGTGAGTGAGAGTCTAAAGTGTTGTATACAACACAAGCTGAAAACATAATGGATTTGTCACTTTAGTGCTACTTTATTTGCTTCATACAATGCAACAATCTTATTATTTATGTTTTATTTTTTTTATTAGTGTATTTAACTATTAACTGAATAACTGAATATAAGGTAGTTGTCTTATTTCAGGTTATCTATTATATGTCTGGTAGTATGTTCTATTATTTTTTAACAACTTTCCTAATCCATGATCATTTTGTAGCTATATAAGCTGTATTAACTGTATATAATATTGCCCTGTAACTTTCAGTTATACATTATGAACATGTTAACTATCACTATCACTATTCAAACAGTTTTGTTAAATGGAAACAGTAAATATTCAGTTTTTCTATTGACATATCTTTCTTCAGTTTCTTGGACTTCAGTATTATTACTACTGTTAGAAATTATTATATTTACATAGCAGTAATAATTGCACTCCTGCTATAAACATAGCAGAGTGTGTTTTTTCAAGACCTGGAAATATATAAGAGCTTAATAACTGAGTAGTGCATCTTACAAGCTGAATGATATTTACATATCTATAATTTAGTATAATAATCAAATCCATCATTTCACAGTAAAATGAATGATGGAATGTATTATTATGGTGCAGAAATGGATTTACAACATACATCTATAAATTAGAGAGCTTAACAACTGAGTAGTGCATTTTACAAGCTGAATGATATTTATAAATTTATGACAATGTATAACAAGTCAAATCCATCAGTACACAGTTAAATGAATGGTGGAATGTATTATTATGATGCAGAAATTGATTTACAAACATGCATGTATAAATTAGAATTAATTACAAAGAAGTGGGATAGCTATTCTTGTTGGTAAGAACATATTATCTTGAAAGGAATTTTGAATATTACACAAGTCTCTCACAATCCTCCTTGGAAAAGTCAATATTTAATAAAAGTGTTGCATAGAAATTAATTATTTTTTCCAAATAAATACCAGTTGGGAGTGTATTTCAGAGGCAAGTAATATCCACTAGGAAAAATGTCATCTGCTGTAAACAAGATTTCAGAGTACCAAATGGGTCTGACTTAATGAAATCTGCAGTGTTACAATTATACTAATATTAATATATTATGTATAAATCTGAAAAATATTTCAAAGTATCACATGGTTTAATTTTGTTTTGAATAGTAGTTTTACTTCTAGTGCTTTCACAATTCTTTAAATGGAAATAACTTGTATTACAAGAGTAATAATTAGATAGACATATAAAAAAATAAAAATAAATAGTTAATGTTACATTTAATTCTATTGTTCATATGATGTTGATTTATAAAATCTAATATATTTCCACAACTTATTTAATCAATAATTTTGCAAAATCTATATAGCTAATGGTGATTTCAAGAAAATAAACTCTGAAAATTATGCAAATAATCCTCTACTGATTTCTAAGCAGACTTTTTAATGTAACAGTTTATTCGTTTTTGGAAATACAATAATTGTTAAAATTTAAACCAAACAATTAATTTGCTCTTTGTTGTTTACATGCATAACTAATATAGGCTGTCATTGTACATTGAGATCGAGTTCAGAATAAAATACTTAAATAATGCTTCTTAAACTGTGTAGCTTTTTCCTTTGAGAAATTAAATATCATTATTAATATCAAATTTAAGTAAGCCTTTAGCCTTTATTTTAGTTTATAGTTTCTGTGCAACCTACTTACACTTACAGTACTAGACAATCGTAAGCCGCCATTTTGAAAAAAATCAGTTCTTCGATTGAGCGAGTTTAAGCAATATTCTAATCTTTAAACCACAAAAGCGGCATTCTATTTGTTTATAATAGATGTAAAAGTAATTTCTTGACCTAGAGAAAGGCCACTTGAATCGTTAATTTAAGCCAGTTTGTAGAAAATAAAAATATACATTTTGGGGCCTTAAACAGTGATACAGGAAAAGGGAAGCAATCCAATTTAACGTGTTCGAGTCGAGTTACAAAAAATATGTTTTAAAATTATTTTAAAGTGTATGGAGATTCTAATTTGATTATTATGACTTTAATATACACATTATATCAGCCGGTTTCAGTTTTACCTTTCCAGAGCATTCTTTTCACTTCCATATTGTGTTTAATTAGGTACGTAGTGTGACCATAAAATCGTTGTCAACAGGGTACTCTAACCTCACGCTTAATTAAATGTAGAAATAAACTGAATTTAGTAAAATTAATCAGTTATATCGATGAAAGACATTCTTTTCTAAACGATGAGATTTAGGAAGTATATAGTATACACGCAAACTACATAGTTACAACCACTTTTTCAACGGTCTACATAACTCTGGATTTTAAGCATATCAATAATGCCCGAAGTATACAACCTTCAAAATCGCACCCGAATTTCGATGAAAACTCACAGGAAAAACTATTAAAATATGAAATTTAGTGGTTTATGTCAAAGATAATAACAACAAAGATAAAACTATGAGAGAAAAATGGCAAAATTAAGCTTTATTTATAAGAATGAACAATCTGAAACTTAGGCAGACCAAGAGGCGGTCTGCCTATTGCTGTAGGTCGACATAAGTCTGGTTTTTAAGCTTATTTGGTCCGCTTAAGTCTGGGAATAGGGTTATATATATATATATATATATATATATATATATATATATATATATATATATATATATATATATATATATATATATATATATATTGATAGGGTTTTAAATTACAAGGAATGTCTGTAACCATTTTCAAAACAGCAGTAATAAATACTGGATATTCATTTATAGGAAATGTTTGTAACACTTACCAAATCATTAGACATAAATAATGGATATTAAATTATAAGAAATACCTCCAGTTAACCTCATACTTATTTATAATGTACATGTTGAATATCTTACTATTAAAAATATTAAAATAAACAAATTGTGATATCTCACTATAGACAATGCCTGTAGTTAAAGTATTTTTCTATACAATTAATGCTGGAAATCAAATTATGTTAAGCATAAATTCATGTCTAGCATTCTACTATTTCAGTAATCAATTGTCCTTAGTATGATATTTTAATTGTATTTTTATATCAGGTATATTTGTGACGGATTCTGACCAAATTCTGTGTCATGAACTCATAACCCAGTTCTGCAGATTCAAAAATCAAATTTTGAACGGATTCCTTTGTTACAGCATTTCCCGAGGTACACCAGTATCGGAAAATTAACAAAGAGTTCACCCACGTTATGCAACTTTAGACCATTGTCGAGTAAGTTCGAATCAACAAGCATACCATATGACTAGTCACGTGACGCATTCATACACTTTGTTAAATACACCAACGCGCGGTAAAATTCTTTACTCACCACGCAGACTGGCCGGACACACATCAGCTCACCTTTCTAGCCGCTGAATTTTGCTGAGTCGTAAAGGAACATATGAAAGAAATGCTGTTGTCTTGCAGTAATTCTACTTTAAGAAGGTAACACGTCTACTTCTTACAATATTATTGCATTTGCTATTTGTATTTTTGTATATGAATTGATGTATGTATTCTGTGCAGGATTATTATAATTCCTCTCCGAATGTACGTGATTCGATAAGAAATGGCTAAACCTAAAAGTTTCATTGTATATAAATTAATTGTAACCTTTTAACTTTAATTTGTATAAACCTTAATTCTCTTGTGCCGCAGAACGTCTGTGCACGTTGCGAATTTTCATGTAATTCAAATTGTTTCTTGCGTGTAATTTCATTGTTAATTTGTAAAGAGCTCATGCTTGATTTGGATTATATTTTATTCTCTTTGTATGAATTCCATTTTTGATGAGGTAAATGTTTGGAAATTCATACGTTCATGTAATGTTAAAAATAACACACCTGTGGATTGTATTGTATCTTTTAAATATGAAAATATATTGTAAAAGACACGATAGTCGAAGATTTAAACTAAGAGCATTTTATAACGAACACGTGCTTTCGGATATGCGAATGCAAACGCATATAGCTCATAGGAATTAAATTCTATTCCAGAGCGGGTTTTTGTATTCTACGTTTCTACATATTCTTTGCCGCCTACGTTTCCACGTTGGTGCATGTTCCTTGTTCAACTTTGGTCGGATGATGATGCAAGTACCGTTCCGCCACTGTTGATGATACTACATCTAAGTACATCCTTAGTGTAGCTGTTGAGAGACGACGAGTTACTGAAACTATTGACAAGTACCGACGCATGTATCGCTTGATATGTGGAAGGATCACGATGACCTTTAGACCACGTGTATATCAAGATTCCATTGAGCCAGATGAGTAACTGCTTGATGTAACTGAATTCAAAACTTGTATTGGACAAACAATTCTCGTAACATAACTCTAACGTTGAATAAGCGCATTGATATAACTTGCCTTAGTTTAAATCGGAAGCTGTGCCTTCATAATTAAATTGTTATTGTTATATGGTAAATATTAAATTCTTTCTATTTTGTTAAGACCTCTTTCGTAGTGATTTTTATGCATATAGACCTAATCGTGGTTTGGATGGGGGTTGATTAAGCTAAATGTAACATTCTGAATGCATAATAATTTAAGAGAGTTTTAACGGTTTCCAAGCCGGCTATTGTACGCAAGTTGTCAGTTCGTAAATCTGTTTGTCTTGACTACAAGGACGCATTTTTAACTTAGTCGAATGATAATTTGAGCAACCAGTCTGTTTAGGTTGAAGAAAGGAAATTAACTTAATCAGTAAATTAAAGTTTCCATAAATTCCTAAGCAGGGTCTATAAATAAAAACTGGACACGTAACAATATTAGTCATGGTATTTAAATTTAAAAAATTATATTACCTCTTACAAGACTTTAAATAAATATACTTTGTATTCTAATATCCTTTCAGTGAATACTTTGTTATTTATTACAAACATTTACTCTAATCCAATATCACATATGTGTATACTTTGTAGGTGTGTTATTTATTACAAACATTTACTGTAATCCAATATCACATCAGTGTATACTTTGTAGGTGTGTTATTTATTACAAACATTTATTTTAATCTGGTATCATTTTAGTGTATGTTCAAGTTTTATTTTATTCATTAGAGACATTTAACTATAATTTGATTTGATATTCTTGTGCTTCTTTAGCTGTTTTACTCAAAATATAAATATATACCTGTGCAATACACCTGTTAATATGCACTAATTTGATATAAGATTATAATAAATATATCTACAGAAAACAAATATACACTTATATGATATAAGGCTTTAAGAAATGCATTTGTAATACCTACTTATTTCTGTGTGTAAACAATTATTTGTAACTATTGTTATATCTATTTAACTAATTATTTGTAACTATTGTTATATCTATTTATCTATCTACTTATCATGTATATCTCTATCCGCCTATACGTATGTTCTTTAAGAATGCTTTGCCTTTGTCTCTCTGTATATATCTATGCTTTTGTTTGCATTTGTATTTATTTCTTTTCTCCTTCCTTCCTTTATATTTGTTCCACTTTGCTTTCGGGATTGTGCAGATGTCCGATTGAATCTGAAGAAACCTGCTTCTAGATGATAGATAAGTGTGTACTAAGTCAGTAATGTTATGTATAAATGTGCGTGCTACGTAGGTAATGTTGTGAATAAATGTGAGTACTATGTCAGTAATGTTGTGAATAAATGTGGGTACTACGTCAGTAATGTTGTGAATAAATGTGTGTACTATGTCAGTAATGTTTATAAATTTGTGTACTACGTCAGTAATGTTGTGAATAAATGTGTGTACTGCGTCAGTAATGTTGTGAATAAAGGTGTGTACTACGTCAGTAATGTTGTGAATAAATGTGTGTACTACGTCAGTAATGTTGTGCAGAAATGTGTGTACTATGTCAGTAATGTGTATAAATTTGTGTACTACATCAGTAATGATTTGCATAAATATGTGTACTACGTCAGTAATGTTATGCACAAACGTGCACTTCATTCAATATTGCATTCCAAGACTGTGATTGTGTACCGCCAAGCTCGAATGGGGAGAATTCATTAATATCTGGTGCTAAAGCCATTTATTAGAATTTACATATATGTGTTTTTACTTCGCTAAAATAATACATTAAAAAAATAGAATCCACACCGCTCAATCTCTTTTACCTTTAGCTAAAAGCAAACAGTCTAATTTACAGATATTTTCAGGACAAGAAATGTCACAACTAGACTTAGTCAAGAACGACAATCTAATTTCGCTTAAATCGTGCATTGGTGATTACGTCATGTCTAATAGAACTTATGGCTCGTTTCGCGCGTTCACCTGCACCAATCGATTGGGAGATAGAAAGTTGAATATGTAAATCTGTCACTTATGGTTAATTAGAGAAAGAAAGAGAATATTTTTAGTGAGGAGTATTATTTTGAGGATTGGTGCCTGAATATAATAACCACCATTTTTTGTATATTATTAAGAATATTTTTCTTTTCATCATTTTCTACCTGGATACAGTAAGTACGATTTCCTTAAAATATATTTTTCTTGAGAAATTGATTTGCTGATTATGCATGTGCATTTAAGTTATTTTCCTTAAACTACGATTGCTTTTCTCCAATACAGTTCGTCAATAAAAAACCGAGAGGTTTTTGTAAGATAGATTTCTGCTAGCATTCGATTTCTCACTTTTGGCTGCGATATTTCTTCGACAGCTAATAAACAGACATCATTAACTGGGTAATCGTCTGTGAAAGTTGTGCTTGAAATATATGTATGTATTAAATGTCAAGGTCAGCGACAAAATGACTGAAGTCAGAGTTGAAGTATGTGTTGCAGAAGTGAACCAATGTGCCGGAATCGGGCGAATTATTCACATCATCATTTTCTTTCGTATTTTTTAATTTTTCCTTTCATCAGTATGTCTTTTCAGATTCTCAAGTTTTCTTTCTTTCTTTCTTTCTTTCTTTCTTTCTTTCTTTCTTTCTTTCTTTCTTTCTTTCTTTCTTTCTTTCTTTCAATCAACCTTTTTTCTTTCTTTCATTCTTTCTTTCTTTCTTTCCTTCTTTCAATCAACCTTTCCTCTTTCTTTCTTTCTTTCAATCAACCTTTTTTCTTTCTTTTTTCTTTTTTCCTTTCTTTCTTTCTTTCTTTCAACCTTTTTTCTTTCTTTCTTTCTTACTTTCTTTCTTTCTTACTTTCTTTCTTTTTTTCTCTATTAGATCTGTCTGTCTGCGCTACAACCGTGATAGATTCGAGAAATTTCTACCCCCAGTGTTGAAGTGTATGGATAGACTTCACTCCAATGATGCCTTTGAGTCCCCATCCACCCACTTTCTTCTTCAATGTAAGATTATCAATATGTGTAAAAAAAAAATCAATAAATTTAAAAATAATTTAATAAAACCAATAATCAAATATACATATAGCAAATACAATCAAAAGATTATTTTACATCAACATTTCCATAAACCACATTCAAATAGTTTTGAAGTTTATAAGTCTTATTCCCTAACACACGATTCAACAAATAGTATCAATATAAATTGCAGAGTTATTTCTTCTTAGAAAAAAGAAATGGAGTAATGAGATTATAGCTATATTAGTTTGTACATAACTTTGT
Source organism: Sinotaia quadrata (assembly GCA_028829895.1). NCBI lineage: Eukaryota > Metazoa > Mollusca > Gastropoda > Architaenioglossa > Viviparidae > Sinotaia > Sinotaia quadrata. Next base: position 8,699,706 of record CM054184.1, read on the forward strand.
CTAGCGAAGCTGCAATAGTCTTTGTGCACTTTCATAACAAAGTCACAAGCTTATTGTCCCAATGGAATTGTCAGTTTCACGTGTTTGTCTTGCTGGTTGTAGAACACTGATTAAGCGCTATTCTCTCGAGATTAATCTGGGCGCCCAGCTGTGTTCATTCCCTCAAGCAGAACAACTGTGTAGCACTGTCCAGTAAGTTTCTTGTACAACGATGAAGTCAGCCTACATTGCCACCATACATCAGCAGAGTATTGTGTACTCTTACATTTACACAATGGAGGTAAATACTATTGCCACCATACATCAGCAGAGTATTGTGTACTCTTACATTTACACAATGGAGGTAAATACTATTGCCACCATACATCAGCAGAGTGTTGTGTACTCTTACATTTACACAATGGAGGTAAATACTATTGCCACCATACATCAGCAGAGTGTTGTGTACTCTTACATTTACACAATGGAGGTAAATACTATTGCCACCATACATCAGCAGAGTGTTGTGTACTCTTACATTTACACAATGGAGGTAAATACTATTGCCACCATACATCAGCAGAGTGTTGTGTACTCTTACACTTACACAATGGAGGTAAATACTATTGCCACCATACATCAGCAGAGTATTGTGTACTCTTACACTTACACAATGGAGGTAAATACTATTGCCACCATACATCAGCAGAGTATTGTGTACTCTTACACTTACACAATGGAGGTAAATATTATTTGCATTTACCACGCTGTAGTAGTTTATAAATCAGTAAACCAGGAAATTCAGGTAAAACCAAAAAAGGCTCCTTATTCCATGTAAAATATAATCAGGGAACAAACACTAAGTTTCCAGTTCATTCATCTCTAAGTCCACACATTCTTACATTCAAGTCTCGAAATTCAATTTCCATGCAACAGTATTTATTAGCCCGATACATGCATACATCATACATTCAACATATCAATTTTATGAAAGTATTCACCTAAACAATGTCAGGAATTTAGCATACTACATACTAGCATCATAGTTTATAATTTGTAGAAATAATAGACTACTAACATAATACATCTCTATGTAAAACACAAGTATAACATATCAATAGTCTACTAACATAATACATCTCTATGTAAAACACAAGTATAACATATCAATAGTCTACTAACATAATACATCTCTATGTAAAACACAAGTATAACATATCAATAGTCTACTAACATAATACATCTCTACGTAAAACACAAGTATAACATATCAATAGTCTACTAACATAATACATCTCTACGTAAAACACAAGTATAACATATCAATAGTCTACTAACATAATACATCTCTATGTAAAACACAAGTATAACATATCAATAGTCTACTAACATAATACATCTCTACGTAAAACACAAGTATAACATATCAATAGTCTACTAACATAATACATCTCTACGTAAAACACAAGTATAACATATCAATAGTCTACTAACATAATACATCTCTACGTAAAACACAAGTATAACATATCAATAGTCTACTAACATAATACATCTCTACGTAAAACACAAGTATAACATATCAATAGCAACATGCACGACATATTTCTAAGTCCATTCTCTCTCAATCAATCAATTAACACACCATAATACTAAAGGTCGCCTTTCATGACCGGACTTCTTGCCTCTCCAAATTTAAAATGATTAGACAATGACCAGAGACCAGCAGAACTGCAGGAAGAACGAATGACCACACCGCTAAGGTGTCCACCCGCAGTGCTGAGTGAAGTACAAAAGGCAGTTAGCATTTCTAGTGACGTCCACCCGTACACGACGAATGCCTTAGCCACGCCCTGTGACGGATCGAACGTTATTCACTTAAGGCACCAGGCACCCGTACACGCTGGACGTTCGCCACTGGAGTGCGTCAAGTGCGGGCAGTTAATCGCCGGCATTCTACGACTGGGAGTTGGCGTGACGGGTAAGTGTGACCGTTATAATGACCTCTCTGAATGAATATATGCTAGAGTTATTCACAGCTTCAGTTACAATATAGCTTCCAACAGTTGTTCCTTATTAGTTATAACAGTTACTGGAAAGTCAGACTCACGCTCCTCGCTGCAGCTCTCCACATAACTTCCCTCTTGATGGACCCAATTCCACGAGCAAGTGTTACCTACTGGCTGTCTATGAATCTCTTCCACTTAGAGATACTCCTTGTCATAACGTCCAATTACGTCATAGCCAGACGCAGCGTCCTACACTTCTCCAGAATATGACAGAGTCACAACAAGAATTCCAGCTGCTCTTGGACCTCAGCACTCTTCAGGAAATCCAATGCAGTGAACAATTTACCAACGTAGAATTAACTTTAGTTTCGACACTCGAGTTATCCGAACATCGATATAACCAGTGTCGAGATAAGCGACGCGTGATGACAGCACGGGATGACGTTCTGGACGCTCGCACATCAGCCGGAACAACGAAGATGGAACAAGGAAGAAATACGAACACGAACGTATGAATGAACGAACGAATGAACGAACGGCTTGCTTTCTGTACAGCGCTAACCACGAAGCCACCACGCGGGACTCAGTTGTAACAAGAGTAACAAGAGTACCGGTCAGTTGTTGTTGTAACGTTTTCTTTGCTCCTGGTTGAGCGTGGTTGAAGGCTTTCATCAGTGATGTTCTCACCTTTGGAGGCGCTCAACCAGGGCTTCGCATCCTTCACTTTGCCCAGGGTGCGGGAAGGGCCGACTTGCGTGTATCGTCTCGTCGGGTGGGGTGGGTTTTTTTTTTTTAATTTTTTTTTATTATTATTATTATTATTTTCTTTCCTCTTAACTTCTCTGCGGAGCCACTCACCCGTTGCTATTCTTAATGTATGGGGAGCGCTGTGTTGGATTTCGCGTCTGGGTTTGCATTTGTTTATGTGCGGTTATTTTTTTTTAATTATTTTTTTAATACTATTATTATATGGAGCCTATGGTGTTTGTGTCTGTTAGGTATTTTTCTAGTGCTTTGTGTATTGTTTTCTGGTGTTTTGGTGGTGGATAAAGGATTGTATATTCCGTGTAGGGTATCTCAAGGTTTGTAATCACCTGTTTCAGTTTTTTCCTTTCCTCTGCATATTGTATGCAGCATGTGAGGAAATGGGTGATCGTGTTGTCAGTGTAACATCTGTAACATCTTTTCGTTTGGGAATTAGGGTGGTGTGAGAGTCTTGTTGTTTTTAGTCTTAGCCTGCTGATTGCTTGGTATGCCAGCTTATTCTTCGTTGCCGGTGGGAGGGGGGGGGGTTGGGCTTTTTGAAAATCTTATTTATCGCCGCTTGAATTTCCGTTGTATATATACATAGATTTCAAGCACAACTTTCACAGACGATTACCCAGTTAATGATGTCTGTTTATTAGCTGTCGAAGAAATATCGCAGCCAATAGTGAGAAATCGAATGCTAGCAGAAATCTATCTTACAAAAAACCCGTGGTTTTATGGACGAACTGTATTTGAGAAAAAAAATCGTAGTTTAAGGAAAATAACTAAAATGCACATGCATAATCATCAAATCAATTTCTCAAGAAAAATATAGTTTAAGGAAATCGTACTTACTGTATCCAGGTAGATAATGATGAAAAGAAAAATATTCTTAACAAAATACAAAAATGGTGGTTATTATATTCAGGCAGCAATCATCAAAATAATTCTCCTCACTAAAAATATTCCCTCTCTCTCTCTCTCTCTAATTAACAACCATAAGTGACAGATTTACATATTCAACTTTTCTATCTCCCAATCGATTGGTGCAGGTGAACGCGCGAATCCAGCCATAAGTTCTATTAGACATGACGTAATCACCAATGCACGATTTAAGCGAAATTAGATTGTCGTTCTTGACTAAGTCTAGTTGTGACATTTGTTGCCCTGAAAATATCTGTAATTAGACTGTTTGCTTTTAGCTAAAGGTAAAAGAGATTGAGCGGTGTGGATTCTATTTTTTTTAATGTATTATTTTAGCGAAGCAAAAACACATATATGTAAATTCTACTAAATGGCTTTAACTCCAGATATTAATGAATTCTCCTCATTCGAGCTTGGCGGTACACAATCACAGTCTTGGAATGCAATATTGAATGAAGTGCACGTTTATGCGTAACATTACTGACGTAGCACATACATTTATGCAAATCATTACTGATGTAGTACACACATTTATACACATTACTGACATAGTACACACATTTCTGCACAACATTACTTGACGTAGTACACACATTTATTCAAAACATTACTGACGTAGTACAAAACATTACTGACGTAGTACACACATTTATTCACAACATTACCTACGTAGCACGCACATTTATACATAACATTATTGACGTAGTACACATTATCTATCATCTAGAAGCAGCTTTCTTCAGATTCAATCGGACATCTGCACAATCCCGAAAGCAAAGTGGAACAAATATAAAGGAAGGAAGGAGAAAAGAAATAAATACAAATGCAAACAAAAGCATAGATATATACAGAGAGACAAAGGCAAAGCATTCTTAAAGAACATACGTATAGGCGGATAGAGATATACATGATAAGTAGAGAGATAAATAGATATAACAATAGTTACAAATAATTAGATAAATAGATATAACAATAGTTACAAATAATTAGATAAATAGATAGAGCAATAGTTACAAATATATGTATATATCATATGTCAAGGTCAGCGACAAAATGACTGAAGTCAGAGTTGAAGTATGTGTTGCAGAAGTGAACCAATGTGCCGGAATCGGGCGAATTATTCACATCATCATTTTCTTTCTTATTTCTTTCTTTTTTTTCCTTTCATCAGTATGTCTTTTCAGATTCTCAAGTTTTCTTTCTTTCTTTCTTTCAATCAACCTTTTGTTTTCTTTCTTTCTTTCTTTCTTTCTTTCTTTCTTTCTTTCTTTCAATCAAACTTTTCTCTTTCTTTCTTTCTTTCTTTCAACCTTTTTCCTTTCTTTCTTTCTTTTTATTTTCTTTCTTTTTTTTCTTTCTTAATGGCCGCCTTTCATGACCGGACTTCTTGCCTCTCAAAATTTAAAGTGATTAGACAAATAGAATTATTTACAGTAGATAAACTTTTCATCTCAGCCCATTTGCTTCTCTCATTCTTCTTGTATTGGAAAATAAAACCTACACATCCGCCTAAAACTGGTTTAGATTACATCAGCAAGTCTAGCACATTCTTTACCCGAGTTGTTTCCAACTTTGACATTAAAAATTTCAGCACAAGCAGTGACCTAGCTCGGTTTACTTTGACATTTAAGAACTTATATAACAATTAAGTTTAGAAATAGGGATAGGCAAATTTACTCTGCCAAACATAGATAGATAGACAGACCGACAGATAGATAGATAGATAGATAGATAGATAGATAGATAGATAGATAGATAGATAGATAGATAGATAGATAGATAGATAGATAGATAGATAGATAGATAGATAGATAGATAGATAGATAGATTTTAGAGGGTCCGACATCTGTTTAGTAACTCTATGTTCATGAATGAAGAGCGTATTTAAATGTGTGTGTGTGTCTGTCTGTGTGTACGTACATTAATGCGTATGTGTTTGAAATTGTGTGCAACCATTTCTCCTAGGAGTTCTGACCAACTGTACTAATGGCAAATTGCCGCGAAACATGTCGCGTTTTTCCGTAGCTCTGCAACATTTATCAGCGCCATTATTACTTTTTAAATTCCAGAGAGTAAATTTCAGGGCGCTGTCAGGAAATTGCATCATGAGCGTACTCTTCTCCCCTTTTCCTGGTCACGTGCCGCACAGCTCACCATACCAGGTCCATTAATAGGTCACCACTGCAGTCTCTCATTCAGTCGAACTATAATTCACTATGATATTTACCCACTTTATCAGATGATAGTCGCCACAGCAATCACATACTCCTTCAGATACTAAGTCATCACTGTAACAGTTACCCACTCCACCATACTGTAACCACATCAGTCACCCAATCCTTCAGACACAAATTCACCAGATCAGATACCCAATCCTTTAGCTACAAAGTCACCAGATCACTCACCCAATCTTTCAGACACAAAGTAACCACATCAGTCACCCAATCCTTCAGACACAAAGTCACCAGATCAGATATCCAATCCTTCAGCTACAAAGTCACCAGATCAGTCACCCAATCCTTCAGACACACAGTAACCACATCAGTCACCCAATCCTTCAGACACAAAGTCATCACATCAGTTACCCACCCGGTCAATCTGTAATTCACTAAAATTATCAAAAACTAAACACACCTTAACCCGCATGTGTTTACAGAAAAATCTAGGAAGCAGATAGCTTGTTCTTAACAAATTTTCTCTTTGTTCCACGTGTACAAGATGCATTGCTTACGCACTGTATTACTGGAGCACTATGCATTGTTTGCATAATTTGCATTACCTCAGCTCTATGTATTATTTGCATAATTTGCTTTACCTCAGATCTATGCATCGTCTGTGTATAGTGCTTAGATTGTGTGTCAGCTATTTATTACCTCACTGTTACATTGCTTGCATTCTGAATGTTTAGTACCTATGAACTGTTTAGAGTGTAGTGTTCTATTGACTGTGCGATATGAATTTGCAATGTGCACAGCATGTCTATGTAATGTGCATTGTCTGTGTACCGAATGTAAATTATTTGTGTACATGATATGTGTGTGCACTGTGTGCACTGTGTATAGTGCTTAGATTGTGTGTCAGCTATTTATTACCTCACTGTTACATTGCTTGCATTCTGAATGTTTAGTACCTATGAACTGTTTAGAGTGTAGTGTTCTATTGACTGTGCGATATGAATTTGCAATGTGCACAGCATGTCTATGTAATGTGCATTGTCTGTGTACCGAATGTAAATTATTTGTGTACATAATATGTGTGTGCACTCTGCACTGCCGCTGACAATATCTTTTACTGATTATTTACAAGTAGTTGAAGTAAATTCTCAACAAAAAATGCACCGTATTAGGAACACGGAATTTGAAAAGAAAAGCAAAATATAAATTAAAAAAACAAGCAAGCAAAAAAAGCAACATAACGGATAAATAATAAATATAAACAGCAACAGAAAGCAGCAAGCTAAGATAACTCATCTGAAAGAAGCAAACAAATGGACTTGTACTTTACGTTTTATGTTTTGTTGTGACAAAGTTTTATGTTTTGTTGTGACAAAGTTTTATGTTTTGTTGTGACAAAGTTATCTGTTTTTTAAACAACAAAAAAAAGAGTTGAAAGAACTCCTAAAACTATATGCAAACGCTTAATAATGAGACGATACGAACATTTAATAATGAGACGATACAAACGCTTGATAATGAGACGATACTCTAAAACGTCTCGCATTACTCAACTACCATTCCCTTTCGTAAGTCATGTAGCGTTTTTTATGCATCACCAAAGTGCTCTCCCTTGTTTCCTTCTCACAGTGTACTTTCTCGTGCTGGCAAACTTCCCACGGGGTCGCAGAGACCACAGAATGCGACGGTTATGAAAGGTGGCTGGGATGATTCTGGCATCTATCATCACACTGGTCTAAAATGCCAGAATGCTGGAACCATGCCCCAAAAGAGCAGAGGAGCCTACCGCGTCCAATCGACCACGAGTTTCAGTATTAGAACGTAAATATTTGATTTCCCATGTGACGTTTTGCCACCTATGGTTGTCTCGTTAATTTTTCACCTCGACATTATGGCGAGAGTTCCTATCGGCAGCGACCGGACAGTGACAGGAATAATTGCCGGCTCTAGTAACCTGATCACAGGTTGCTGTTAGTATCGCTTATGGGGGAACTTATTGTGTCTTTCCTTTGGAACAGGCATGTGTCTCTTTTGATAATTTTTAATATTTAATAATTTATTGTGCTGTGTTTTCAGAGCATTTATTTTGGTACAAGGGTCATGCTAGTGCAAACGGATTACTCGCAAGCCGATATATTGGACATTTCTATATATATTGCTTTTGTTTTCAACATGTTACCCTAAGCGAAATACACAACAGTACAATTGACCAAAAAAATTTAGAAAATTGTGAAGGAATTTCTTTTATCACGATGCTTTATCACTGTTTGTTTGTTTGTTTGAAGAAAACTAAACACTAGGATTTTTCAGAAGTATTGGGAATCAGAAAATTAATTTCTATTCTGGTTTTTATCCTATCTGCTTTTATCTCTCTCTCTCTCTCTCTCTCTCTCTCTCTCTCTCTCTCTCTCTCTCTCTCTATCTATCTATCCATCCATCTATCTATCCATCTATCTATCCATTTATCTATCTGTCTGTCTATCTATCTATCTATCTATCTATCTATCTATCTATCTATCTATGTCATTCATTTAAGTATTCAAGCTGCAAATGAATAAAGAAATGAAAGCAAACCTGAATGAATCATTCAACCATTCTTTAATACTTTAGTCATCAAAACCCTTTCACACATACAAGAAAGCAGGAACACGTGACTATAGATACATGCTTTCAATATTCAAACACACAGCTGTCAAAATTAAAGACAAATATAATAAATGTTATTAGACGCGACTGCCATGACCACCCGTCCCACAAGCATTATAAAGAGTAATAAAACAGCGTGGACAGCCCGTGGTAAACAGTCCAGGCACAGACAAAGCAGGCGTCACCCTGTCGCAGATATTAGATTGGCAATAGTGGGTAGGCGGAGCAGGAGAGAGGATATTGGCTCACGGTCTCCAGACGCAGGACTTAGAAGTTCCATTTCAAGCTCAGATAAATGCATCAAGAAACCAGACTCGGGTCTTCTACAACCGAGATTCAAACGCTGCAATGGCGCGCAAATGAGTACCTTACGGAGTCAGTCAGTCTTGCCTCGATCCGAGACTGAAATGGAGAGATAACTCTAATGAATGCATTATGGAATTATGCACTCTTTCAAACACCAGACAGTAACAACAACAACAACAACGACGACGACGACAACGACAACAACAATAATCACAACAACAACAAAGCAATCAACGTAAAAATAGTTGAAAGAGGCAGGTTTGAAAGCAGAAACAGGAGCACTCATAACAGAAGATCAAACACTGAACACGAAAACATACGAAACGAAATTCATGAAAATCTCAAATGATACCAAATGCAGATTCTGAATATCCATGGATGAGACAACAGAGCACATACTATCTTGAAGTCAGGTTCTGGCTGGAACAGAATACACCAAAAGACACAAAGAAGAGGCACAACACATACATAGAAATATGTGAGAGAACTATGGCATAAACATCCAGAAAGGGCATGGATGCACCAATCAGATGCAGTCACCGAAACAGAAGAAGTCAAAATATTGTGGGATTCGAGATAAAGAACAGATCGGGTGATTCCTGCACGAAGACCATACATTGTAGTTCTCAATAAGTCCAACCGAACAGTAAACAGTAACAACCATTGATGTCGCTCTTCCAAGTGATAGAAACATAAAAACAAAAGAAAGAGAAAAAATTAAAGAATACCAAGACCTCAGATTAGAAATTCAGAGATTGTGGAATGTAAAAGCAAAAGTGATACCTGTAGTGATAGGAGCCTTGAGGAACATAACAACTTAGAAAGCTATCTGAATAAACTCCATGGAAACCACAGATTCGCCCCACTACTCAAAGCAGCGGTCCTGGGATGTGCCCACATCCTCCGTAAAACCTTGGATCTCCCAGAATCTTGGTAAGATTCCGAGACCTTGGATCACAACCGACAGTCAAACAGAAATCGTGGAAAGAGGCAGAATAATAATAATCTAGGGACAAAAGACATACATAGAAATCTATGTGAGGACTAGAGGAATAATCTCAGAAAGTGCATGGCTGCAGCAACATGAAGCCGAGAGAAAAGACGTTAAGATATTATGGGATATAAGTAAGAGCAAAACGAGCGAAGACGAGACATTGTAGTCTTCAATACGTCTAACAGACCAAGCAGCAATCATCTATGCCGTTCTCCATAGTGACAGAAACATAAAACAAACGAAAGAGAAAGAGTAGAAAAGTAACAGCTCTCATGTATTATCAATCTAGAGACTGTGAAATGTAGACGTAGAAGTGATATCTCTATGATAGAGGCCTCGGGAAACAAATATATCTGAGATGGAAGACTATCTATGTAAACTACCCGGAGACCATAGGCTTGCCCCACTACTAAAAGCAGCGCTCCTCGGAAGTGCCCACATCTTCCAGAAAAACGTTGCATCTCCCAGAATCTTGATAAGATTCCAAGACCTTGGTTCTTAATTGACACTCAAGAGAATTCATAAAATAAAGGATCAATAATAACAATAATAAATACAACACAAGATCAAGCACTAAATCTAGTAAAAGCTTTAAGCGTTTTAATAATTATGTTTCATTTATAATAATCAGATATAAAGTACATAAAACATTATACATGCATGCGCGCGCACACACATACACACACACACACGCACACGCACGCGCGCGCGCACACACACACGCTCGCACACACACACACACACACACACACACACACACACACACACACACACACACACACACATAAAGCGTGTTTCAAACAAATATATACTCTCCAATTATCCCTGAAATTTATAAATACAAGTGTCCATAAATTGCATACACTCCAAGTGTCCGTAAAATGTGTACACTCCAAATTAATCTACAAAATGTAAACGTCATCATGCTCACTATAGATGGTAGTAATAAGCACCTACACTTCAATGCTCGATGAATTAGTCTTCTCCCTTTAATAGGAGTGGTGTAATTTGTTAGAGTTTTGCTTTTACCACTAGTGGAATTTGAAGCATCACTGAAAACGTTTGCTGAAGTACAGAGACACTGGAGAAAAGGATTATGGAATAGCACCAACAACCAGGGTTACAATTTACAAGTTTACTTGGAAATTCTCAAACTGACGGATCAGCACAGAACGGCAACGACGGTCGATCACAGATCCTTGCAATGCAACCGGCGAAGAAAGTGTTGAGGCTTCAAAAGCCTCTACAAGACAGGGGTTCTCGCGAGACTGGCGTTTCTAAGCACAGTGTTCTCGCGAGACTGTCGTTTCTAAGCCCAGTGTTCTCGCGAGACTGGCGTTTCTAAGCTCAGTGTTCTCGCGAGACTGGCGTTTCTAAGCTGCGTTTCTAAGCTCAGTGTTCTCGCGAGACTGGCGTTTCTAATCTCAGTGTTCTCGCGAGACTGGCGTTTCTAAGCACAGTGTTCTCGCGAGACTGGCGTTTCTAAGCACAGTGTTTATGGCATTTTGAGACGTGGCAAGTGGAAACCGTATGTCCTGAAAGAAAGCGATCTGGTTCGTCCATTACGAAATAGAAATGTTTGCTGCAAACGTGAAGTGAAAAACCATTCTTCTCCCGACTTTAGTGTTTGATTCGATGAAGCCACTTTAAAACTAAATGGTACTCTCAGTCGACACCGATGTGCATGCTGGGCCACTGACAATGCAAATTAATAGCAGAACGAACATTTAATCAGTCGGTAGTTTCAACGGGGTGTGGTTTGTCCTCAAGAGGAATGACAAGGTCGGTTTTTCTTTGGCGACGGTGTCACAGCTGTAGCTTAACTACCTATGCCTGACAGCATTGTGTCCTCAATCCTGGAACTTTATTTGAAAGAAGAGCGTTACTTTCACCACATTAACCACCATATTACCCACCACATTAATAACCACATTACCCACCACATTAACCATCACTGATGAGGAATTGTGTCACTGAATTGTGTCACTGTTTATTTAACTAGAAGATGGAGAGGATGCAGGGTCTGTCTATGCTTGCATGGATTATCCACAATGATCTCCTGACTTAACTCTCTTCGACTTTTATTTTTAGTGCACTCTGACAGATACTGTGTACTATTTTGGTCAGCACAAAGCAAGAACTCTGCAGGCCTTGATACACGACAGTGAAAAAGCCTGGGCCAGCATTCTATTCCAAATAATCCAATCAATATGCTGATTTGCTGCGTGCCGTTAAGTATGACCTGAGGCTGGTATAGACCTTTTGAACAGTGAAAATATTAAGTAATCTTTAAATAAGCAATATACATCTTGCTGACACCCTCCTTACAAATTTACTTATTGCTCATTCCATATACATATAGATAGATAGATAGACAGACAGATAGATAACTAGACATAGATAGATAGATAGCATATACATATTAATGTGTGTGTGTGTGTGTGTGTGTGTGTGTGTGTGTGTGTGTATGTGTGAGAAAATATGATGAATTGATATTTGATATACAGATATAGATATAGATACATGCATATACCTTTGTTATTATTTGCATTTCACTGATAAAGATAAATGATATGCAAAACTATCATCCCAATCTTGCTGTAAACAAAGAAGCCCTTCATTCGACCTCGAGATCTCTCTGATTTCATAACAGCCACCTCTCAGCGCTGTGATGTCTTGGTCTTTGTGACTCCAGCATGAGCTGTGTATTGATCAGATATTGGAACAGTGTTTCCATTTTGTGCTGACTTGTTCGACAACTTTGTGTAACGTTGACCTGAAGCAGACAGCATTAAACATAAAATATACTTCCACAACCCCACGCACAACCAAACACAAACCAGAAAGTTTCAAGAAATATGTCTCAGACAGAAAAATCTCAACAAAAGGAACCCCACAAACACGACAAAGATCTCATGCTGAAATCCTTGCCATGATGTCCGAGAAGGAAATTGTAAAAGAAAAAAACTGGTTTCATTTAATTGCACCACATTGTAGATCTTAAAGTATTGTTTATATCTTTGCTACTGTTACTATTACCACTGCTACTGCTAACACTACAATTACTACTGCTAACACCACTAGTATTACTACTGCAACCACTTGTACTGTCATTACGTCTACCTCTGTTACTTCAGCCATCACTACTATTTCTTTAATACAACTCAGATGGAGAATGTGCTAGAACTTGCTAATGCAATCCAAACCAGTTCCAAGTGGATGAGCAGTTTTTCTGACTAATAGTCTCACACTTGCTTATAACAACTTCATACAGTGAGGATGGACCGATACTCTGTATTCTGATCACTTTGATTTTGACATAACCCGAGTCTGGTCATAAAGACGATCCTTAGATGAATATGTTGATGATTTTGTTGATGATGACGATTTTGTTTATGTTGTTATTGATGATGAATTTGTTGATATTAATATTGGGGTTTTTTGTTGATGGTGGTAGTGGTGGTGGTGGTGGTGGTGAGATTTCAACACGAGGCAAGGAAAAGAGTGAGAAAATCGATTTTGAATGCTCTCAGAGTCCGAGGCTGTAATCGAACCCATGACCTTCCAAATGTGAGATAGTGCCATTACCTCACAGCTCTGTTAAGTTGGCAGGGAAAATTACATTATAGAGTCAATGTAGCGTCGCTATGTTTTTATCTCTACAATAACGTACTTTTCCGCAGTAGGACACAATACCGTTTTACATAATTGGATTGTCTAGTGGGGAAGAAAACGATGGCGGAATTATGACCTCATTGTTCTGTTTATGTAACAATATTAGACTAATCATCCAGCATTAAGAACAATGGCATTTATTCAGCTTGTTTACCTGGCAATCAGTGATTTTCGTTTTATATAACATATACACTAATCAGACGAGCATTTACACACACGCACGCACACACACACACACACACACACACACACACACACACTGAGGTCCTTACATTCTCACTATTTCAATATTTAACTTTCTCCTGCTTCTCTTTTTTAACTCTCCTTGTCACAACCTTTAGCATCTCTTTCCCACGTTCTCTCCCATCGGCACTTTCGCTTCCCTCCCTTGAAAGCTTTCTTTCAAGGGCAGCCCAGTTTCTGAGGTCTATGGCAGCAAAGACCGGAAGTGTAATAGAGTCAGTTCCATAAAGTTCCGTGTCAGGGCGGATGGCGAACTTCATTCACACTTAGCCTCGTCAACATTCAGTATCCTTCCCATGGTTCCTCTCTTCGCGTGAGGTGCAATTGATTGTGCTCCACTCTGACGTACTAGCATAGCCATGCTTGAATGACGTCAAATATGTCAGGGACGTGTGACGTAAGCAACGTCAACAAATGAATAAAAATTGGCATACGTCAAAAGTGTGATTGCTAGCAGCGATTGCTTCGTGACTGAAGCTGCCGTACTTTCCCCGACGAGTGCCGGGGGGGGGGGGGGGGGCGGGTGGTGGTGGTAACTTAATGGATTATAGTTTTAGCATCAAGGGCAGGAAACTAAGAAGCTCTCCACATCACGCTAAGGAATCTTTCTATGTGATTTAGATTTGACAGTTAGGGAGCACATTAGAGCACTGGAAAATTTAAGGAGGAAGTTGAAGGACCACTCGAGTGCCAGAGGAGTAAAAAATTTTTTTTTAAATGAAAGACAAAGCCGACTGAATGGGAAGACAGAGGGAAAAAGAAAAAGAAAGACAAAACTAATTGATTGGAAGACAGAGAGAAAGATGTTTTCGCCCATCTCTCAAAAATTATCGATATATCCAAACTTTGATGACGAATGCAACGACGAGTCTATGAACAGTGACAGGTTCAAATCCTTTTTGGTGTTATTCATTCTCTTCTTTTCTAGTTCTAGCCAATCGCATATCAGTTAGCTGAAGGCGAGGATGGCCATAAAGAAAGAAAGAAAGAAAGAAAGAAAGAAAGAAAGAAAGAAAGAAAGAAAGAAAGAAAACAAGGAAGGAAGAAAGGTTGAAAGAGAGAAAGAAAGAAGAAAGAAAGAAAGAAAGAAAGAAAGAAAGGTTGATTGAAAGAAAGAAAGAATAAATGAATGAAAGAAAGGTTGAAAGAAAGAAAGAAAGAAACAAAGAAAGAAAGAAAGAAAAAAGAAAGAAAGAAAGAAAAAAGAAAGGGACCATTAACAAAAAGTATGTCAGCCAAGGACAGGCGAAGCCTTCTCGAAAATAATATAACATATCATGCTTCAAGGGCAAATGGCAAAAAAAGAAATCAATCTAATTTTAATATTTTGTTTCATTTTATTTGTTATTTTATTTGCTTTCGATATTTTTACAGTCTAATATTTTCCCATTATATTTTAAATGATTTCATATTATGTCGGTATCCCATTTACAAGAATCCATTTGATATTGTATTGTTATATGTTCTCTCTCTCTCTCTCTCTCTCTCTCTCTCTCTCTCTCTCTCTCTCTCTCTCTCTCTCTCTCTCTCTCTCTCTCTCTCTCTCTCTCTCTCTCTCTCCAGAAATTAATCTATAATCACATTGTCGTGAACATTAGTTTAAAACATTTTAATAACGCGTGTACTAATATTTTTTTCATTATAAACATATGTTAATTGCATCTCCTGCAGCAATTACTTGACATGCAATCTGACGTCCTATCTTTCAACCGGATGTCCTATCAGTTCTCGTGTATGGGACATGTAACATGACGTCCTATCAGTTCTAGTACATGGGACATGTAACCTGATGTCCTATCAGTTCTTGTGTATGGGACATGTAACCTGATGTCCTATCAGTTCTCGTGTATGGGACATGTAAACTGACGTCCTATCAGTTCTTTTGTATGGGATACGTAATCTGGTGTATGGGTACGTAATCTGACGTCCTATCAGTTCTGGTATATGGGTACGTAATCTGACGTCCTATCAGTTCTGGTGTATGGGTACGTAATCTGACGTCCTATCAGTTCTGGTGGTGTATGAGACCTGCACATTTTCATCTCTTAACTTTGGGACACGCCAAACGGACAGAATCGTCACTTACGTACGGGGACTTTATTTGATGACATCATTTCCTGTCTTTGGTTTAAACAGCATGATGTCCTATCATTTATGTAATTGTGTGTGCGCACATGCATATGCGTGTACGTATGCTTCTCGCGTATAGGAACATGCAGCCTGCGCTTTCAACCCTTATTTTTCGACATGCAAACTTACACTTTCTTCTCTTATTTTGGACATGCAGCCAGTCATTTTCATATCTTGGGCTTGGCACTTTTATCTCTTGCATTTATGAAATGATGTCATCTTCATTTTCTATCATTACTTGTGAATATCTGTGCAGGCACTCCTTTCCTTGTTGTTTTGTTAATAAGAAAAAATATTACCAAGAGCGAAAGCAACATTGATCAGTAACAAAAGTTTCTAAAGATGTTCGATTTTTATTTAGATGAGAAATAACTATCTACAAACCAGTCGCACATTTACAAAATAAACACTCATCTTCTTGTCATTAAGACATTCCTATTGCAAGAGTCATTAACGACGTCATTTCCATGGCATTAAATTTGAGCAGGCTAATTATAAGGCTAATGAGGCCCTGCAAGCAAAGGCACAACAGACAAGACCAGCAAAAGATGATTGCAGAGTTCTATCCAACGCTGCAATATTGGAAAAATAATTTTCTTTGTCGATTTTTCAGTTCTTTTTTTTTCTTTTTTCTTTCTTTCTTTCTTTCTTTCTTTCTTTCTTTCTTTCTTTCTTTCTTTCTTTCTTTCTTTCTTTCTTTCTTTCTTTCTTTCTTTCTTTCTTTCTTTCTTTCTTTCTTTCTTTCTTTTTCCTTGGCTTCCTTTGCTCTTTCTTTCATTTCTTTCTTGTATTCCTTTCTGTTTCTTTATTTCTGTAGTTCTTTGTTTTTTCATTCTTTCTGTCTTTCTTTCTTCTTCCCCCTCCCTCTCTTTGTTTCTTTCTTTCCTTCCTTTTACTTTTTCCCACTTCCTTCATTTTTCTTTCTATTAATCTTTGTTCCTTTCATTTTTCGTTTGTTTTCTTTCTTTCTTTCTTTTATTAATGTCTTCTTATTTCTTGCCTACATCCCTCATTTTTTTGTTCTTTCTTTCATTTCTTTTTTGTGTTCCTTTCCATTCCTGTCTTTCTGTTTGTCGTCGTTTTTTCCTATTTTCTGTCTTTATTTCCCCCTTCCTATCTTTGTTTCTTTTAAATAATGTTTTTCCTTCCTTTTTATATCTTTCCTACTTTCTTTCTTTTCTTTATCTATCTATCTACCTACCTTCCTACCTACTACCTACCTACCTACCTATCTAACTATCTATCTATATATGTATCTATCTATATATCTATCTATCTACCTACCTATCTGTATATCTATCTATCTACCTACCTACTACCTACCTACCTACCTATCTATCTATCTATCTATATATATATATGTATCTATCTATCTACCTACCTATCTGTATATCTATCTATCTACCTCCCTACTACCTACCTATCTATCTATCTATCTACCTACCTATCTCCCAGTTTGTCGTTAATGTCGTAGAAGAAAGAAAACGTTTACAGCGCCTGCATAACTCCAAGTGAGAGAGACGAGTGGTGTCTGCTGGAGAATTATTAATAACATAAAGATTTTCATCACTTGTAATTAGTTATAGATGATTAATTAAATAATAATATTAATAACCAATAACTAGGTGGCGTTGGCGTCACAATATCTATCTTTCTTCTTTATTTGTTTTGGTAATATTATTTCTGTCGTATTCCTGTCTTCTTGTCTTTTATTTTTCGTAAACCTATTTTTTTATATACATTTCTACATTCTGTTTGTTGTACATTCGTTTTTTTCATTTTTTTTTTGTTGTACTTTTTACTAATTATTTTCTGTAGATCGTTTCAATAATATGTTGGTACTTTTATCCTGTTTGTGTCTGTCTGTCTGTCTGTCTGTCTTTCTCTTTCTCTTCGTCGGCCTCTAGTTTTAAGTTATCCTTTGACAATTACAACCTTTCAATACTATTATCCTTTGACAATTACAACCTTTCAATACTATTATCCTTTGACAATTACAACCTTTCAATACTATTATCCTTTGACAATTACAACCTTTCAATACTATTATCCTTTGACAATTACAACCTTTCAATACTATTATCCTTTGACAATTACAACCTTTCAATACTATTATCCTTTGACAATTACAACCTTTCAATACTATTATCCTTTGACAATTACAACCTTTCAATACTATTATCCTTTGACAATTACAACCTTTCAATACTATTATCCTTTGACAATTACAACCTTTCAATACTATTATCCTTTCAATGTTCTATCTAATTTTATTTTGTTTTCAATAAAGAAAGCTTTAAACATCCAACACTTTGACAATTACAACCTTTCAATACTATTATCCTTTCAATGTTCTATCTAATTTTATTTTGTTTTCAATAAAGAAAGCTTTAAACATCCAACACAGTGACAGAATTTTAATTTCTTTTATTCATCTTTTCCTTTCTCTGTTACGTTTTTCGTTTGCTTTCTTCTACCTACCTAAATTCTTTCTCTCTTATCATTGTTTCGTTCACATTTTGTGCTCAACATTTCTTTATTTATTTCATTTTTTCTTTCTTTCTTAATTTTTTCTACCTTTAATTTTTTTTAAATCTTTCATCCTTGTAAGTCTTTGGTTAATTTAGTCATTACTTATTTTCAATATTTGACCAAATGGTCTGATTATTTTTGTTATTTTTCTAGTACATTTATTTATCAATGGTCCATTGTGCGTATTTTTGTTCGTGTATGTATGTGTGTGTGTGTGTGTCTGTGTGTATGTATGGGCGTGCGTGCGCGCGCGCACGCGCGTTGCCTACAGTCTAAATCAGCTACAGTTATTTCCGGAATGTCAGCTCACCAGCATTTTTGTTTTCAGTTTCCTCAACTATTGGTTTAGTTATTAAAACTGTGTTGTTGCCTGAAGTGGTAATGCTTTAAAGAAAAACAGAACTGTTTTTCTCATAGAATGTATCAAAGCTATTTGTTCAGATCTCATGCTTGTTTCTGTACAAGTTTCTCGTATATGTTCAAGTAAGTTTATACACCTGTATACTCTGACACCTCTCTGGGTACCTTCACTAGTTATAGTTATTATTAATTAATTAATAACACATAGTTAATTACAAGCAATCTAAAATCTTAATTAATGGTTATTATAATTCTCCCACAAGACCACTTGACGGATAATAAGGCTGTCGTCAAACTCTACAATAATAAGATTGAATAATGTTTTTACTTAACGTTCTGCAGGTTGAAACTTCATACTAAAGGAGTAATAAAAATACGTACTTTATTTCTATTTAACGAGCCCCCATCCACCCACTATTACTCCAACATAAGGCTTTAGTATATGCAATAAATTTATTAATTCAACCATGAAATATACAACATATGAATATAATCAAAAGAGCGGTGACATTTACATCACTTCACAAACAATGTTCAATTAACGCTAGACAAACGTTCAGTTTATCATAACAAAGACATCATTAGTCAAATAGCACATATACACACATATAATAAGATTCAAATATATAATTCATCATAGAAATGAGAGTGGAGTTTCAGAGAGATTATTATAGTCAATGTGCATAAACGTTATTGCACCCGTCACTGGCATGTTTTCACAATCACACAGTTTGCAACAAGTCACTGTCTTTCCTATTTGGCAATTGTCCAAAACGTACCCCTTCTAGGCACGTGACACAACTATTCCAAAGGCGAGCTCACAAAGCACACAGTGGAGAACCATCCTGAAGTTCGCATGCACTAACAAAGCACGTCACAATGGAATGTTCTAGAACCTTCTTGTGCTCTACTCAAGCACACAATGAGGAATGCTCAAAAAAATCATCGTGAATTCTCGAGACCAATTTCAAGCCTCAATTTTTACTGCATTGGCTCTCGAATGGAATTCACAGGAATCAACTTACAGCAACACGTTTTTACTGATAAGTTCCATGACAACACCAGAATCACACACCAATTTGATCCAGTAGAGTATAGTAGTCGCTGAAGACTAAAGTTTATCAAAAGCATCAAAGATAAAAAAAAGGCATGCTCCTCTCTGCAAAGAGTCAAATTAAGGTAGCTCTAAATTTCAGGCATATTTCAACTCTAAAACTCCTTTCTCACATACAGACATTCTCAACTTACAAATCTGCAACTTTTGTTAGCCTGCTGCACACACACAATAAGAAATATAGCATCGATCAAAATTCACAAGTATATTGGACAACATAATCAAATTAGTGAACACATAAATATGGTTCAATTACCTAAAGTGTTCTCCAATTTGAATCATAGACCAATAGCAAACATGTATGAAGTAATGTAAGTCCATTCTTTCTTTATCAGTCAGTTAACTTACTATAAGCTAACAATTAAGGTTCTGACTGGACTTCAAATTCAAAGTGATTAGAATGGAGTACTTCTTCAACAAAAGAAACTTTTGGTCCATCCCCATTAGTTGATGTTGTTATGAAGAGAGTGAGACTATTAGTCAGAAAAACTACTCAGCCAGATGGAATTGGTTTGGACTGCATCAGCAATTTCTACCCTATCCTCCACCTGAGTCGTTTACTTCCAACTCTTCCAAAACTATATAATAGGTACAAATAGTGACATAGCAGACTGACACCTAGATAGATAGATAGATAGACAGACAGGCATACAGACAGACAGATAAATAGATAGATAGATAGATAGATAGATAGATAGATAGATAGATAGATAGATAGATAGACAAACATACAGATAGACAAACAAACAGATAGATAGATAGATAGACAAACAGACAGATAGACAAACAAACAGACAGACAGTTAGATAGATAGATAGATAGATAGATGGATAGATAGACCTACAGACAGACAAATAGATAGATAAATAGATAGATAGATAGATAGATAGATAGATAGATAGACAAACAGATAGACAAACAAACAGATAGATAGATAGATAGATAGATAAACAGGCAGATAGACAAACAGAGAGAGAGAGAGAGAGGTAGATAGATGGATAGATAGACCTACAAACAGACAGATAGACAGATAAATAGATGGATAGATATATAGATAACAGACAGACAGATAGATAGATAACAGACAGACAGATAGATAGATAACAGACAGACAGACAGACAGAAAGATAGATAGATAGATAGATAGATAGATAGATAGATGTAAATGCTTGTGTATATATTAAAGTTTAATTGAATGTGCACACATAAATGCATCTAAGAAATGCAATAATGCGCGCGTTTGTGTGTGTGTGTGTGTGTGTGTGTTTGTTTGTTTGTTTGTTTGTTTGTTTGTTTGCGCACGGTCGCATGCTTCTTTATTGGTGTGTTTCTTTCTGTACGTTTGTCGTAATTTAGAGTGGTGTGTGTGTTATTGCTTTTCGTTCTACATTTCCTGAGCATTTAAGGACAAGACATTTTAAAAGAAAAGTTTACTTATTTAATTTTAGATTACTGGTTTATTTATTCGGGGGGGGGGGGATGACAAGGGTTTTGATTTTGTTCTTTTTACTTTCAATCTGAGGATGATGGTATTGCATACTTGTTTGTTCAACCACACTGATAACAAGGTAAAGCAAAACAAAACAAAAAAAAAATTGCATATTATTATTTTTTTTTAATCTGCCACCCTTGCAAAGGAGGATTCTATTTCAGCTGTCACGTGCTCAGGGTAAACGGCGCTATTCCGTTTTGCCGGGAAACCTAAATGTCGAGGCTGTTGACATCGATTCTCTTGTTGCTTGAACGGTATAAATTTACATTTTGTCAAAGACAGTCGTGCGAGTGATGAAACCGAGGATTATAGAGAAGAGTTAATCAATTACTTGACTCTTCTATTTTTTTTTCAATCTCTATAGCGTAAAGATTCTCTCGAGTAAATTTTTTTTAAAAATACGAAGACGATATCTTTGCCTATACGCTTAACGGCCGACCACTTGGAGCCGTGGATATTTTTTGTTGTTGAATTTTTTGTGTGTGTAATTTGTGAAATCATCGCATTACTGTCAGTTTGCGCGTCTGAGCTCGAACTATTGCATGAAACACAAATCATGGTGATGAAAAACTGTATTTTGCAAACGAAATCACTAAAATTCCTTTTATTTTTAATATTTAAAGATCGAAGCACCAGAGTTTCAAAGCACCTGCCTTTTTTATTTCGGTCCAACTTGTTCAACCATTGAACAATAAATTGGTGAAAGCTGAATATTTGCTTCTGGCTGTTTTCTTCCCAAACCCATCTCATTCCATCCTAAAAATTAATTAACAATAATAGTAGTAATAAATAATTTAAGTTATTTTAGGAATTGATTTGAATGTATGCTGACTTTCTTTCACATAAAGCACGTATTTCTAGAACTAAGGTCGTTCTGGTGATAAAGCAATCGGGGACATTACAAGACCAATTCTTCATTCCACTCCCAAGACTCTGTACCAATTTTGTCTTCTGCTGAAGTCTGTGGATGAACCGAAAATGATCTCTCTGCGAAGAAATAATAATAAACTGAACAAAGCCACAAAGAAAAATGTCTTTTCTCTCTTTTCAGGAACCGCATATCTCTCTGCGCCGGATGCAAAGTAATTAACCTCAAAATCTAGGAAAGGAATTACTGCAATCAATAAGGCAGTTTATTTGGTGCTGTTTTTCTTGTTTCCACGCACAACACTGTATGCACCGCTGTAATGGTTTCTGCATTTTGCTACAATTACCGCTAAAGCCTTTCATTTTCAAACCAGAAAAAAAAACGGCAATCCTCAGAAGATGACGATGAAGCCTAATTTAAATTCAAATGCTGTTGTCGCTGGTGGTGATGCTGACGCAATGTTAACCATGTCTTTAATGTTATACCTATTACTGTTGATGGTGGTGTGGATCGCAAACGTTTTTCTGACGATGCTGCTGCTAGCGATGATATTGTAGTAGTAGCTGATGTTTCTTTTGTTTTCTTGTTGCTGTTGAGTTGATGACATCTGAGCTCTAAGATATTTATTTATATTGTTGGTGTTGAGTTGATGACATTTGAAGTCTAACATATTATTTATATTGTTGCTGTTGAGTTTATGACATTTGAGCTCTAACGTAAGGATTAAATTGTTGCTGATGAGTTGATGACATTTGAGCTCTAACGTGTTGTTATATTGTTGCTGATGAGTTGATGACATTTGAGCTCTAAGATATTATTTATATTGTTGCTGGTGAGTCGATGACATTTGAAGTCTAATATTTATATTGTTGCTGATGAGATGATGACATTTGAATTCTAATATATTATTTATGTTGTTGGTGATGAGTTGATGACATTTGATCTCTAAGATATTATTTATGTTGTTGGTGATGAGTTGATGACATTTGAGCTCTAAGATATTATTTATGTTGTTGGTGATGAGTTGATGACATTTGAGCTCTTAGATATTATTTATGTTGTTGGTGATGAGTTGATGACATTTGAGCTCTAACATATTGCTGCTATTGCTACTAAGGTTATCAATGGCAATGGGATTGAGGTTGTCGATATCGATATTCTATATATTTATTTATTGATGGGCGTGATGCTATGTGTATTATTATTATCTAATGCCAGTAATATGTATATCGTTTTGTTAGTTTCGTGAAAGTGGTCACTATCAGGAAACCGATCATGATATTTGCATTTTTTGCACTGATGTTGCTCACACCATGACCGTTATTCGTGTTCAAGACGTACGAGCCAAAGATGATAATCTTACTTGTGATGTTGCTCACACCATAACCGTCATTCGTGTTAAAGACGTACGAGCCAAAGATGATAATCTTGCTTATGATGTTGCTGATTGTCAAAATAGTTTCAGAGTAGAAACGTTTGATTTGTAAATATTAATTTTTTTTATCATATATTATATTCTTAAATGTCTTTCGGGAGTGGGGGGGTGTCAATTTCTACTGTTGTAAACAACACCCAAGTTTGAGTGTTTGTGCCTAGAATAAGTTGAGTGAATTGAGAGAATGCTTTATGCAGCATTATATTATAATGCGTCCAAAGGGAACATGGAGTTGCTAGGTGACGCTGAATGGCAGGGTTAAGATTAGTAAGTTGCTGCTGACAAAACTGAGGGAGCCATAGGCTAGTTATAAAGAGGTGTTTATAAGGAATGTTAGTCTGGACATAGACGTGGCTTGAATAAGTCTGACAATTAACAGACGCTAGAAACTACAAGTGGACCAATGACTGAAAACTAACTTCGAAGTGGAACTTATAATGCAATATTAGGGACAGAACCGTGAATAAAAATCTTTATTTTTTGTCTGAGAATTCACTAGAAGAAGATGTTTAGAATTCCCACTTGATGACTTCACTAGAACAAGATGGTTAGAATTAATTCCCATTTGGAGACTTCACTAGAACAAGATTTTTAGAATTCCCATTTGGAGACTTCACTAGAAGAAGATGGTTAGAATTCCCATTTGGAACATATTAGAGAGTTGCAAGTGCATTTCTAAGTACAAAAATTACTCAGAAATAATAGAAAATGTAGCATCTAGTGTCGAGGTTCATGAAAAAGTTATGGTTTCTGTAAAATGCAACAAATGTAGGGTAGTACTGTTATATGTTTGTAAATCAGAGACGTAAGGCTTATAATTATTGGAAGGATCTCTACAAGAACACACGTATAATTATTGGAAGGATCTATACAAGAACACACGTATAATTATTGGAAGGATCTCTACAAGAACACACGTATAATTATTGGAAGGGTCTCTACAAGAACACACGTATAATTATTGGAAGGATCTATACAAGAACACACATATTACTTATAATTATTGGAAGGATTTATACAAGAACACACGTATAATTATTGGAAGGATCTCTACAAGAACACACGTATAATTATTGGAAGGATCTATACAAGAACACACGTATACTGACTGAGAAAGATAAAAAGTAAACGTTTATATATACTCAATGCATTGTAATGTTTTTTGATGTTCATCCTCCTGTCATTCTTCTTTTCCTTCTGCATCATTGCTCTGCTCCTGACGTCCTGCAGCACTGACTGATGAAAATCACTGAAGTGTGACCACCCAGAGCTACGAGTGTGTTTTGACCTGTGGACGAGATCACATCTGAACATGGTCATGTATTTCGTTTTTTTGGACGTCTTATCTTTTCTTTCTACATTGTATGATTTGAATTGTCCTAGTTGATTTTGCTGTTTATTATTTATGTATTTACATTGTTAAAACAAACAATAGGAAAACTTAACTGTAATCATACAAATAATATTAATCACTGAAGGCTAGGTTGGTTAATCGGAATGTAGAGACTTTTTTCATCTCATTTGAACTCAGACAAGTTTGTGCTGGTTATTTTCATAATATTTGATAAAAATGTATCAATGAACATTCTTACGTCAATACACCAGGGAGTGTGAAGTTTTAATCTTGGAACTCTGATTAGATTTTGAATATTTAATACTGTTAGAACTTGTAGAGTTTTCTACATACTTTGTGTAATAGTGTGTTTACTATTTTTTGTGTTAGCTTTTATTTATAATTCATTCAGTTTTCTACCGCAGTATATTGTAAGAAGAAATTTGTCCATTAATAAATTCTTTTTTATTTTCTCTTACATTTTGTACTCCATTATATTTAAATTTAGAAAGAAATCCCAAGCATGCAATTAGGGCTAAATATACGATGTAAGAAAGTCGAACCAAAAGGAAATGAATGTGAAAGGTCACGCATTGCCAAAAATGGTATTATGTCAAGTCAGCATTTACTCTGGATCATAGTACATAGGTGGGG
The DNA here is from genome assembly GCA_028829895.1 of Sinotaia quadrata. Classification (NCBI taxonomy): domain Eukaryota; kingdom Metazoa; phylum Mollusca; class Gastropoda; order Architaenioglossa; family Viviparidae; genus Sinotaia; species Sinotaia quadrata. The sequence continues at coordinate 8,725,321 of CM054184.1, forward strand.
GGAGGGGAATTTGCTGATCGGCCACAACTCTTTGAACTTAACCACTTAGACCCTGTCAGCACTAGATAGAAATTTATCTCCATCTCTAAACTCTTTTAATTTAAAAGCCTCTTTGTTAACTGTAAGAGAAAAAGCGAGAGATCCTGATTATGACTAATACACCGATACTAACTGTAAGAGAAAAAGCAAAACCCTGATTAATTATGTCTAATACAGCGATATTAACTCTCCGAGTGATGTATATTGGCCTGCATTTTCCAGAAAAATCCCCATTAATTTAATTTTCCAAAGAAAATTCAAAGAGAGAGGATCGATATTTTAGGGAGAAAGTGTTTTAATGCAACTCGAATTAAGCAAGCAGTCTAACAGGACCGGCTTACACACTTTACTAACAGTGCTCACAGACGAAGCTCACATTGTAAACAGTGCTCACAAACAAAGCCTTCTAGAAGACAAGAAAAAATAGTATTAACAAAATATTATTCAGATAGATAGATAGATAGATAGATAGATAGATAGATAGATAGATAGATAGATAGATAGATAGATAGATAGATAGATAGATAGATAGATAGATAGATAGATAGATAGATAGATAGATAGATAGATAGATAGATAGATAGATAGATAGATAGATAGATAGATAGATAGATAGATAGATAGATAGATAGATAGATAGATTTTTCAAGTAAGTTTTAAAGTACTTTTCGTTTTCAATCCTCTTGTCAACTTGGAGAATACTGTGCCCATGACACAAAGGGATGTAACTGTCAGATCAATCAATCCCTAAAGGGATGTAACTGTCAGATCAATCAGTCCATAAAAGAATCAAAGCAGTTAACTTCTCATCAGAGTTATAAGTTAAAAATTCAAATTCAGGACAAAACTTATTTGACTTAACATAGACCTGTCTACACAATGGGAACAGATTCAGCCAGAATCATGACACTAAATCTCATTTTCTCAGAGACAAAAAATGAATATCTCATGTCTCAGACCTTGGTCACCAGTGAGCAAACAAGACAAGGAACAAGGGGGGCAGGGGGGACTAGGGGGCGAGATGGGAGCGGAGAGAGCGAATGGAGATTTTCACATAGAAGTGCCCAGTAAATTAACAGATCCATTCTCCTGATTGAAACATAAACCATAGAAACTCTCCCTTGAAGTTTTTCTCTGCCGGCCAGGCCGAGTCCCCAATGTCAAAATAAACACGTCCCCCAAACTGTTCAGATCAATATCGACCCTTGACAGCTACAATTCCAATCAGATTTACTGATTTTGATCTGAACCCGGTGGTGGTGTGTGACAGATTGCCTCCTCAGAAGGCACATTGGGTAACTTTCTAAATTTTACATTCTAGTTTGTTGTATTTTCTATAACTGGTATTAATGTTGTGTAGCATGTCATTTGTTGTTGAACATCAGAGTGGTCTATTGTGTGGTCAGCTGTGTAGTGAACAATAGTGACTGTTGAACGTTGACTGTTGACTGTTTCACACTCTGCATGCATTAATAGGAAAGTACGTCAAGCCAAAGGGGGGGGGGTTCTGTTAGTTGACACATGGAGTGTAGAGGTTGTAGGATTGATTTGTAGAGGTGGGTGAAGTTACCTGGATGCATCATAATCTTATATGACCTCAGTTCTGCTGATGACGTAGGCGGAACTGAGGTCAAAACCCATACAATTCTCCTATAAAGTAAATGGTAGGATTCCATAGAGTGGCTCTAAGAGTAGATTAGGCCATGGGGCTGTTATCAGCAAAATTCATAATTAATAAGTTAGTTAATTCATTTTGTGACAGGGTCGTTAAAATTACCCGTCATTTGACAGTGTGCAACATGAAGACACAGAGCTTTTTACATACTACAGCTAGTTATATGTCTTTTACGCTATGTACTGATAGATAGATAGATAGATAGATAGATAGATTGATAGACTACAGATAGATAGATAGCTAGATAGACTACAGATAGATAGATAGCTAGATAGACTACAGATAGATAGATAGATAGATAGATAGACTACAGATAGATAGATAGCTAGATAGACTACAGTTAGATAGATAGATAGATAGACTACAGATAGATAGATAGCTAGACTACAGTTAGATAGATAGATAGACTACAGATAGATAGATAGCTAGATAGACTACAGTTAGATAGATAGATAGACTACAGATAGATAGCTAGCTAGATAGACTACAGTTAGATAGATAGATAGATAGACTACAGATAGATAGATAGATAGATAGATAGATAGATAGATAGATAGGCTACAGATAGATAGATAGATAGTATCAATAACATATCATGTTTATGCTTAACAACACAACAAAAGTAATTTTTCCTTTAAAAGATTACAATCAATGATGTCACGATATTGTTATGATCTTGTTACTGTCTCCTTACATATCATTAAAATGTCGTATAAGGCTGCAAGATACAAACAAAAAACTGGCTAAAGCTGCAAAGTACTAACTAAAACTGGCTAAAGCTGCAAAGTACTAACTAAAACTGGCTAAAGCTGCAAAGTACTAACTAAAACTGGCTAAAGCTGCAAAGTACTAACTAAAACTGGCTAAAGGTTGCAAAGCATAACAAAATAGAAAATCTTATATTTTATCAAAAATCTTTCTCCTCACTACGAGCAATACACAGAATGATTTACAGAGGGGACGGGAGAGATACTTCAAGGTTCTCCAAACCAAAAGCCCTAAGGCAATTTACAAAATATTGAAAATGTTTTAACCTGACAGTCAAGATTTTATTATGATATACAAGAGAAAAACAACACAACACGTCTATCTGCCCATTGTGCGGGCCTTCGTTTGTTATCTACAAGAAAAAAAACAACACAACCCATCTCCCTAGTGTGAATACCTTTGTTTGATATCTACAAGAAAAAACAACACAACCCATCTATCTCCCCAGTGTGAAGGCCTTCGTTTGATATCTACAAGAGAAAACAACACAACCCGTCTCTCTCCCCAGTGTGAAGACCGTCGTTTGGTAACTCCCCAATGTGAAGGCCGTCGTTTGGTAACTCATAGAGATGTAGAGCTAAAGGAAAGTAGCGTACTTTGAACTGTAGCAGACATTTTATTCATTCTTTACTCATTCTTATCCGTCGTTCTCTTTCACCCTCCTTCCTTACGTTCCCGATGCGTATATACAATCAGTGTAAATCAATGGAAATAGTTTTAATTTCTTTTTAAAAATTGACCTTGAAGGGGGGGGGGATGAAGTTATACACACGCCTAACATGGGATCGTATACTTAACTGATACATATAACGGAACCTACCAGCCTTGAGTGCCGGGCAATGTTGTTGAAATGAAAACTGTTTATAATTATAACGGAAGAGTGGTTTTACGAAGTGCTCTTGTTCCTGTCAGAGGTTTTAATCTGACCTCGAATTGAATACATAAATGTAACTTTTCAGAAATTTAAATGGAGTCGGGTGAGGTGTTTGTGGGATTTATTTAACAAAATGTATTAGCGAGATCTGTTCACCTGTCATCGCAAAACTCACCGCACGATACCTCTCTGTACAAACAGACCAAACACGACCAAACACCACCAAACACGACCAAACACGACCAAACACGATCGCTCAAACAGATAAAATGCCACGCAACCACATATCGAACAATCGAGCTGGCAACGGGGCTAGCTTGGAGAAAACCTGGGGTGGGTCGTCTGGAGACCAAAGAGAGAGACTCACTCCTGCGTCTGTCTAGGCACGTTTCAGTGAGGAAACGGCAGACAAAGGAGAGAATTCCACCAGACCAGCTTTGATTTCACAGTACACTGGGGTCAACTGAATAGATGTTTGGTCATCAATGTCACGTGCTCACACCTCCTACTGAGTGCCACTTCGTTTTCAGAGATGTGTACCGTTTCATTTCGAAACTTGCACGCCACTGCACTTGGACAGATGGTTACCCTGCATTGTGCGAAGTGTGTACACTTTTTTACCCTGCATTGTGCAGGATGTCTACACTTGTGCCCCTGCATGGTGTGGCATGTGTAATGCTTTGAAAGATGTGTATCATTTTGAGAATTGTACATTGCTTCATTTGAGACGTGTACGTCCTATTTCAATACCATCTAAACAACACTGCAAACCTCCAGCAAGCAGACATACTAAAGGCTCGAACTCAACGGACGAACCAGCAAACATCGTCACCATCATCATTCTACAACTTTCCTGTCTACCACTTCCATTATGTCTTTCATCATTTTCAACTCCACCAACAGCGGCACACCTCGTGCCAAGCAGCAAATTCGGCTGATAACTGGCAGCTGCTGTCATCGCAAATATCATCATATCAAACAATTACAGTCATTATATTAAATACTTATAATGCTTCTTTTGGAAAGATGACAAATAAGAATAAAACAAGTATATGTAAAAAAAAAAAAGAAAAAAGCTAAGTAGATGTAAAAAAAATGTCAAATAAGTAATTTCCAAACTTTCAGTCTCCCCTACACAACGTCTGTACATATGCAAATTACTATAAATTTACCTAAAAAAAAGTTAAAATTCGATCAGTATATAAATCGCATCACGGACAAATAAACAATTTCACCAGAGACAAGAACAAGAATAGTAGGGATAAATAGGAGCAAAACTAAAACAGGACAAGATTTGTATTCATCTTTTCACTTCATGGCGGTCTTTTAGACAGATCTACAGAATAAACTAGTTCCATAGAAAAAATGCACGCGCGCGCACGCACACACACACACACACACACACACACACACACAACCACGCACGCACGCACGCACGCACGCACACATGATGATTCAATGGAAAATGATTTAAATACCTGGGGATACTGCAATATCATAAACAATATGCAGAGTGAAGTAAGGTCCAAAGATAAGAGAGAATATGAAAAATGGTTTAGACAAATTCATTAGTCTAAACTAAACGGGAATAACAATATACAAGCTCTTAAAGCAAATGCAAAAGCAACTATACTGGAGGTATAGACTGGAGATATCAAATGAAATAAATTATCTGGTCAGAAAAACAAGAAAACTATTCATAATACACAAAATGTTTACAACCAACAGCAGAAGTACACATGCTCTATATAACTCGGAATACTGGAGGCCGAGGATTCAAGAAAACCAAGGATTTCATTGAAGGAGTAGATATAAGCCTTGTGGACTACATCTGGAATATTGGAGTCCGAGGACTCAAGACAATCAAGGATTTCACTGAAGGAGTGGTTATAAGCCTTGTGGACTAAATCTGGAGGGCCACTAATAGGTGCAGTAATACTGAGTGGATTATATCAATCCCCGTATACAGAGAGACCATGAAAAGAACACAACGAAACAAGCATTATAAAAGAATTGGATCACCAGACTCTCAATGGACTGTAAGTGCCACAAGCTGACGAAACATAAACAAAACAATCAACATACACACGTTTGACAAAGGCAAGTTTGATAGTAGAAACAGAAATACTAATACCAGCCGATTACGACCAAGCACTAAAATCACTCTAAACAAAAGTCATCAAAATCTGAAAAAAAAATATTCCAAATGCAGATTCTGCAAAAACAAAAATGAAACAACTGAACATGTAATATTTGAAAGTCAGTTTCTCGCTGGAACAGAATTCACCAAAAGACACAGCGAAATGGCAAATCTTACACATAGAAACCTATGTGAGAACAAAGGAGTAAAAATCCCAGATAGAGCATGGATGCACCAACCAGGAACAGTCACTAAAACGGAAGAAGTCAAAATACTGTGAGATTTCTAGATAAGAACACACACATACACAAATTCTCATCAACATACAGGTCCCATCAGGGGAAAAAACCATTGGTTTATAATCCGACACTAGCTCCCAACTCATACCCGACACTAGCTCCCAACTCATACCCGATATTAGCTCCCAACTCATACCCGATACTAGCTCCCAACTCATACCCAGTGAGTGACTAAGTGGCGGCAGATTACCTTCACATGTTGTGGGGGTTATAGGTCCAGGAATAAATTATACGTCAAGGTTTGGGGGTTATTAGTTATCATCGCAAATTATCATCATAATTATTAGTTAAGAGTTCTATAAGTGCGGACGTCACTTTACGTTCATTCTTTTCTCATTTGGGTTTGCTGAATTTCTTGATAAAGGGGAAGCCATCTCACCCTTAAGCTTCATCTTACCCACCTTTCCCTACATAGAATAAAAGAAATACAAAGTAATTCAAAGTACAAAATAAAGTACATAAAGCAAGTGAGAGAAAATACTCATGTCAAAACTAATCTCCTAGTTACGAGCGAAATTATGAGGCATGAAATGATGAAGGAAACACGTAAAGAAATATTTACTCCAAACAAACACCCTTGGGCACTTTGCATAGTTATCAAACCCAAAGGAACGCGGATAACCCAACTTTTACTGGGGTCTTAGAAATCACCCGACAACCTCCTTTTGATAAATAATGGGGTTCAAGGTTAAAAGAAAATAAGTTACTTTGAACTATTATCGCCCGTTCTTTTCATGCATTCATTCTCGCTTCGCGCATGCGTACATCAATGAAAACGTTCGCTCACGTTTCTGTTGCTCACTTGATGGGGGGATACGAGAGGGAGGCGGGGGAGTGATGCGCGGCAGCTAAAGTTTAAGATTGTTTCACAGTCTCAGGGATTTTACTGATCTAACCAAACCCTTGCGCATCAACAACGCTAAAACAAAAATATATAGACCGTCTGTTCTGCCCGTACATGGCATATAATTTTCAGATCAATAAAACTACCGCTAGCCAAGAGACTAATGTGAGCCAGGAGAAAAAAAAACGTGGAAGAGGAGCAAATACTTATTACAGTGATTTTAATTATATTAAAATGGTTAAATGCACAACAGAGAAAATAACTGTACATAAGATTTAAATTTAATACACTGGAAAGCGTGATTAATAGAGACAAGTTGCATGCTCCTCCACATTTATAATACCACACACACACATACACACACACACACACACACACACACACACACACACAATTACACTAACATATACACACATTATATAATATGCACAACAGTTGCCGCCTATACAAGACATAATTCAGAGATGTATTTTTTTATCTTTATTCCATCCCTTCGACGTATTGCACTGGACAGCTCAGACACCACGGCTCGCAACGTAGCCTAAAGGGGTGCCCTGGCTCCAGTGCAAAGCTCAACCCCAAAACTTTGGTTTATAATTTATTCCCCGACCCGAACACACACACACCCGCCCCAACAACCATTCTGTGAATGATTTTGGTTAGTAAAATAACATGGGACTATGGGTCTACGGGACTGCTTACATTTAATTGTTATATTATTGCTTTGCTGTCCTACGAGAAGGTTAAATAACATTTAAACTCAATAATGGGTCTAATCGTCGGATTCGCTTTCTACTTCATTAGGCTGAAAATGACAAGCAGCCAGTCCTTTCTTCCTGTTTCTGGCAACATCAGGTTATTTATAGTAAATCAATTCCATAATTGCTCACCTCGTTTTCACTTTCTACACTTAGCCAAAGAGAGGGTCCACGGGGATGGTAAGCCATGCTCGCAAAAGTAGTTTATTGATGTTGTTTGACCCTCTCTACGTCACTCCGGAACGTGCTTCCATAAACATGCTCGGGATTTAGAAATGCTCTTCTTTTAGCACATATTTCTATTTTCATTCAGCAAGGGTGACTTCGTCCAATCTCAAAAGATGGAATAATTGAAAGGGGGTGGGGGGGAAGATGGCCTAAAATAAGATTGCTTTATTATTTTACAACTGTCACTGAAAAGAACGTGTTTTATTGCAATTCCAACTCTTTTACAATTTTGAATATACAGCATAGAGTGTAGAGTATAGAGTGTGTCACATAATGAGTTATGTAGCCCACAGCCACTCCCTCCTCTAAAAATAGACTACACGTAAACCTACCTTCTAGAAAGGCTGACTTCTATCCCCAGGCTGGAAATATACCTGAATGTTCCAGACAACTCACTGAACTAAACAATCAAAGAACAGCTTAGCCACGTAAACGGATGTACCAGAAACGCACCTGCAAATTGTTAGTTGAATGCAATTTTCCACAGAGGCAACACGTATTTTGGTTCCCTTTGTTAACAAAGTATATTTATATTACTAACCTTATCAACGGTTATCCAGAGAATGAAATCGTCTTTTATATATATTACTGCAAAAGATATGTGGTTTTCCTTGCCTAAATTATTCATAATTATCTCATAAATTATTCATAATTATTAATACATTAGCTGTATTATGTGTTGTTATATTTTGCTTTATGATATTAAAATGTATGATGACCATGTAAGAGTGTTCTGTCAGAGAATACATGAGGACGAATTTTAACTTAGCTCATGTATTTTACTGGCAGATCAGCACTTTATCTTGGATGTCACTTTATTCTGGATGTGGTTTTGAGCACTCAGCCATGAAGTACCACCGGAGTGGAACAACTCATGGGCCAGAGACAGTTCCACGGACTTCGTGTGCCACTGTATATACATATATAAACGTCACTGAGACCCCAGACATCACATCAGGGAACCAAGGTTAACTGACAAGCTGAACAGCTCAGTGAAGTTGTAGACAAACTCTATACTTTTTTTAGTTCACTCAGAAACATTCAGTGCTCTCTTATAAACTTATTTATAGTTCGCTCATACGAATGAACCAAATAACTACTACACTGCCCTAAGACTCAAATGGGCATTATATTATGACACCACATGGTCGTGATTATGAACTTAAATAATTTATATACATACTAATTGTAACTGGCTCGCTAAATATAGATTAAAGACGGCTTTGTCTTCTCCTTTAGTAAGACGTTTTCCGCCTACGGAAATATTGTGTGACGATAAATGTTGTCTTGAATGTGGTGGAAGAAAGAAAACGTTTACAGCACCCGCATATCTGCCAAGTATAAAAGACGAGTGGTGTCTGCTGGAGAATTATAAATAACAAATAAATTAAGATTCTTAACACTTGTAATTAGTTATGAAAGATTACTTAATAATAATAATAATTAAGTAAGTGGCGTTGGCTCACAAGTGGTTTCCCTAAAATTTTAAATCGATTACATATTCGGCTATTTAATTAGAAATTCATTTTTATCTCTACTAGTGTTAATATTTGCATTCAATTGTTTGTCCTCATCACTGATGCTAAGACAATGGCATATTCAATTTTAAGTATTTGTCTACGTGAGTGGTACATACTTAAATAGATCAGTCGGCAGTTAGTGTGTACATTCATATTTTGTGTGTGTGTGTGTGTGTGTGTGTGTGTGTGTGTGTGTGTGTGTGTGTGTGTGTGTGTTTAGCTATTTAGCTACATATTGTTTTGTCTGTTCATTTCTTTTTCTTTTTTTAATATGCATCTCTCTCTCTCTCTCTCTTTCTCTCTCTCTCTCTCTCACTCTTTCACTCTCAATTATGATAATATTACAGTTATCTCGCTGCGTTTCATTTACTTTGAAATTATTTACTCGTTTATCTCCCTTTTTATTAACGGCCGAGTGTCGATCCGTTTGGATCAGTAGTTCTCCATTTACCTTTTAACTACTTCATCCCATTTGGACCTAAATTTGACTTGCAGATTCGCAGAAAAGTGTCTAGCCACGGTGCCGTCAGACCCTCACGGGGGCCATTCAGGAAAAAGAATTGAAATTCCAATCGAACTCGCCCAATATTGCCTATCCTTCACATGCAACTGGCGACCGCAGTTAAACTGGACGATTAGTATTCCTCTCTATAATCAGCGCCCTCTACATGTGAAATGAAATTTTACAAGACAACTTGTTTATTGTGCTATCGTTCCGGCAATAACAAAATCTCGCACTGTCTCGTCCTACGGCTTTACGGGAAGATGATGTAGTTGATCACGTTTTATTACACTGCTGGATGGTGAGGAATGACGGTGATTAGAATGTATGCACATTGAAGTATACGTGTAATAAATACAGTGACATTTTTGTAACCATACAGTGAATATGTCGTCCATCCAGGATGGACAAGAGTGGACGGAAAGATATTATGTTTGAGTGAATGCGTGTGCATAAAGTAGTAACCACGACATTGGATTATGGTTATTGCTTGTGAGAATTAGTGTGCATAAACTAGTAACCACGACATTGGATTATGGTTATTGCTTGTGAGAATTAGTGTGCATAAACTAGTAACCACGACATTGGATTATGGTTATTGCTTGTGAGAATTAGTGTGCATAAAGTAGTAACCACGACGTAGGACTGTGGTTATTGCTTGGTGAGAATGCTAACTCTCCGGTATCTAAGCAATAGTGCAGTCGGCATTAAACGTTGGATCTTTTAGTCTTGTGTTTTTACCTTGGTTATGCGTTATGCAACTTTTAGCCTGATGTAACTGTGAACTTGTTTTTGGACAGGTGACTCGTCTGTTGACCGAATGTGGGTGTGGAAAGTAAGAGAAATGATACGTATTTATCAGTTCTGTATGGATTTTAAAATTTGATTCAGTAAAAGAGTGAGTCTAGGTAGAGATGGGCGTGGTTTCAAGTTTAGGAAAACCAGGGAGGAATTTCTATTCTTTACTCTTTGCAAACGACTCTTCGTGTGAGCACTAAAGACTGGATCCCTCAATAAAATGTTGGTTTATAAAAGCGAAAAATTGACCCTTGGTGGCGAAAGGTCGTCTGTGTATAGTGTGAATGGTTATGTTGTATTAGGAATGTTATGCTATTTGAAACACATCTAACTTTCATTTGTTGCAGAAGCATAAGCCAAATTAAGTATTTATCAATGCAGTAATTTGCAGTATATTTAAATTCTATGTTTTCAGGGTTTCAGCTTCAATCGTTATTCTTAAATCTATCCTGTGGGCTTGGGGTGTCTACTTTGATGTTTTTCATGATGTGTCCTATGGAGTGCCTACCAGGATGTCATGTATCTTGTGAGTGCTGTCCCCTTGCAGAAAAAAGACTTAAGCTAAATTGCTTTGAACATTGTCTCTAGTGTGGCATTAGTTTAAAGTGCTTATGTTGCGAAAATGGGACAGAATGTATTTTGGCTTATTCTTTTTAAATATTTTTAAACTTTTCTTTATTAAATTTGTATTAATTTTTCAGTCTCGAGTATTTGTTAGTATAACGTAACTTCTTGTTTGTTATCGTAAACTGCAGTGATAGCCCCATGATTACGTTTTGTTCTCTGTCCGTCAACATACCCATTTATGTATCTATTTTATAAAATCTGCTTCTCGGTAGAAATTATTACTGAGTGGGGGGCCTAGGTTCGAATTGTCCGCGGCGCACCAGCATATTGGCGTAAAGGTTGCAGATATCATATTTAACCAATGATCCAAACTCTGCATCGGCATTTGTAGATGTTTTATATCATTAACTAACTAATAATATTTAGTATAATTCATTAATACGTCATCACAGCGTACATCGGCACTTGTAGGTGTTTTATATCATTAACTAACTAATAATATTTAGTATAATTCATTAATACGTCATCACAGCGTACATCGGCACTTGTAGGTGTTTTATATCATTAACTAACTAATAACATTTAGTATAATTCATTAATACGTCATCACAGCGTACATCGGCACTTGTAGATGTTTTATATCATTAATTAACTAATAACATTTAGTATAATTCATTAATATGTCATCACAACACACATCGCGAAACTGTAGCTAGTATAAAAATATCTTTTTCATACATATGCAGTTATTTGAAACCATTTGTTCCTGTGTAAGATTAGACGCTTTATCAAATCTCTCTTAGGAGTAGTAAACTGCCTATTCATCTGCCTATCATTTCTACTTGTCTGTCTATCCACCTATGCATCTAACTGACGGTCTCTCTTGTATATCTGTATATTTATTAATGTCACTCTTATAACTTTCTTACTCATTGTCACTTGTAGTCTTGCTGTGCCTTCTCTATTTCTCTCTGTCTCCCTCTATTTCTGTGTCTATCTCTGTCTCTCTGCCTCCCTATGTGTCTAGGTCTCCCTCTGTATCTCTCTCTCTGTCTATTTCTGTTTCTCTGTCTCCCTCTCTGTATCTCTCTCTGTGCCTCTCGCTCTGTCTCTGTATCTATTTATGTCTGTCTCTCTCTATCTCTGCGTTTCTGTCTCCGTTTCTATCTCTGTCTCTCTGCCTTTCTCTGTGTCTATCTGTTTGTCTGTCTCCCTCTCTCTATATCTCTCTGTCTCCCTCTGTGTCTATCTATGTTTGTCTCTCTCTCTGTATCTACCTCTGTGTCTGTCTCTGACTATCTGTCTCCCTCTCTTTCTATCTGTCTCTCTCTCTCTGTCTCTGTGTCTCTGTGTCTGTCTCCCTCTGTGTCTCTGTGTCTCTCCCTCTGTGTCTATTTCTGTCTCCATCTCTCTATTTCTGTCTCCCTCTGTGTCTATATCTGTCCGTCTGTCTCCCTCAGTGTCTATCTCTGTCTCTTTGTCTCCTTTGTGTGTGTCTATGTCTCCATCTATCTCTATCTCTGTCTGTCTCAATCTGTGTCTCTGTCTTCCTCTCTCTGTGACTATCTCTGTCTCCCTCTCTGTATCTCTGTCTCTCCACCTTCATGTCTCTCTCTATCGCTCTCTATTTCCCTCTTCCTAAATACCTACCTATCTACCAAATTATCCGTTTTTCATACATCTTTTTCCATTCACCCACTTCTTCTCTCAAACACATCATCTCCTTCATTTTATTTTATATCATCTCTTTTATCTATGTAATAATCTCTCCCTTACATACACCAATACACACACTCACACACACACACACACACACACACACACACACACACACACACACACATTACCTTTATCTCCTCAACAGCCTCTAGCATTTTTTAAAAAGAAAATGAAGAAAGGAGACTTCTCGATTTTCGGGACATTCGTCAATCTGCTGGCCGATGACAAGGCGAACCTTTTAGTATTGAACTATGTCTCGCGTTCACCCTTTCTCAAATGAAATGACAAGAAAAATCAACTCTTCACACTCTTCTCTCTCTCCTTTTAATGCCGTCCCGCTGTCAGTCAATCTCTGGACCTGTCATTGCCAATCTAGTCTAAAGAGAACGGAGCCTGGCAACCGAGCAGCGAAGTTACTCGGTATATAGACGCTAACTAATTGCATTTTCATTTGCTGTCTGTTGAGGTGATCAATCCTTACCTTTGGACAGTTCTCTTTGACGATTTCATTCGATTCCAACCCGCATGACAATGCGGAACACATCCAGGAGAAGAGACGAAGAGGTAAGAGCTAATGACGGGACAACTCTGACCTACAGCAGACAACTCTTCATGAAGCTTGCTCGAGTTAACATTTTCTTCGTTTTCGCTTGAAAGTTGCGGAAAATCTCTCAGAACGTTCATTGCGTGTTGAGTGTGTGTGTGTGTGTGTGTGTGTGTGTGTGTGTGTGTGTGTGTGTGTGTGTGAGTGAGTGAGTGAGTGTGTGTGTGTGTGTGTGTGTGTGTGTGTGTGTGTGTGTGTGTGTGTGTGTGTGTGTGTGTGTGTGTGTGTGTGTGTGATATACAAGAAAATTATTATTCTGCGAAGATCGCGCGACACAGAGGTGCTGAGCAAAGAACTGTATAACACCACCACCCTTCTCCACCACTGCCAACATCATCAGTCACTTACGACTTCCTGTTGATGAAACGTCGTGGAACCAACCGCTCGACGGTGTCTAGCTGTGGAGGTGAGATACGTAGGCCAATATTTTGGTTTCCTTACTTTAAGGAAGTAATTTCCTGAAGATTTTATCCTACTCAAGATTGGTAGTTCGACCGACTATTTATGGCATAGTCATTACAGAAGGGTACTGTGGTGGATGCATTATTATCTTACAAAGTTCATTAATACACAAAATAGAGCAATCATTTACCTAACACACAACTATAGAGCAATCATTTACCTAACACACAAGTATAGAGCAATCATTTACCTAACACACAACTATAGAGCAATCATTTACCTAACACACAACTATAGAGCAATCATTTACCTAACACTCAAGTATAGAGCAATCATTCGCCTAACACACAACTATAGACCAATCATTTACCTAACACACAATTATAGAGCAATTATTCGCCTAACACACAACTATAGAGCAATCATTTACGTAACACACAACTATAGAGCAATCATTCGCCTAACACACAATTATAGACCAATCATTTACCTAACACACAACTATAGAGCAATCGTTTACTAACACACAGCAATAGCAATCATTTACCTTACCTAACACACAAATAGAGCAATCATTTACCTTATCTAACACACAAATATAGAGCAATCATTTACCTTATCTAACACACAAATATAGAGCAATCATTTACCTTATCTAACGCACAAATATAGAGCAATCATTTACCTTATCTAACGCACAAATATAGAGCAATCATTTACCTTATCTAACACACAAATATAAAGCAATCATTCACTTAACAAATAAATAACCATCATTCAACTTACACATCAAATGCATAACAACCACAGCACTCAAATATATAACAATCTCTCCATTAAAAAATTGATATATATATAAAACAATCATTCGAGTAACATACAATAAATCAATTAATATAATTACATGCAATCACTCTATGAACACAAAATACATAACAATCATTCCATTAAACCAAATATATATAACAATCGAACCATTGCCACATAAATACATAACAGTGTGTGTGTGTGTGTGCGTGTGTGTGTGTGTGTGTGTGTGTGTGTGTGTGTGTGTGTGTGTGTGTGTGTGTGTGTGTGTGTGTGTGTGTGTGTGTGTGTGTGAATTATTTGACAAGGACTTGAAAAGTCATCAGGTCAGGTCATATGCCGAAAGCAGTCCACATTTCAACCAATCACATGCAAGCAAATAAGTCCGCCTATACACGCGTAGCTTGTTGCTGTTTTCATCCGGGCTTTTGTCGTTGCCTGCCAGCTAGCAAAAAGGAACACACATCTATGCTTCGTATATTTATTTCACAAAAGGGTTTACATGGTCTGTGACTTCGGAAGGTCACGTGCCAGCTTATAGCCAGATTGATGCGCGCCGAAAGTCCTTTGCAGGAAGCGCTTTCCATAAATCCAACAACATCAACCGATTTAGGAAAACAAAATAATTACGCACTGCCGGAACAGGACAGAACAAGCGGAAACGCATTCTTGGGCATTTTGCGCCGCGGCTGATAATGCTGTAGGCGATTAGTCATGCGTGACTGTATGCAGAGATGTCTCGGTTCGCGTGGTAGCATTTCTTTACAATAACGCCAGCGGATGCGATGAATTTTTTTTAATTTTTTTATTTATGCTGCTGCTGGTGATATCCTGGTTTTCTTGACAGGATTTCTGGAATTTGAGTAACGAATTAAACAGGAATGGTGAAGAAGGTGAAAAGCATTCTCTTCTTCTTTCCTTCAGATTCTGGTATAGTCCAGATCAGGGGTTGGACCCCACTGGCTTCTAGGGGTCCTGAAAGTCAAATATTCACTATATTTTTATGTTTTCGTTATGTGCAATTTTCTGTGTACACACATACGCACATATATACACACACAAACACACACACACATACACACATAAACATATACACATACACAGATATATATACTTGTAAACATTTACTTGTGTAACCAGGGCCGTCTCAACTGCATTAAAAGCCCACGGGCAAAGAAGTGCACTGGGGCCCCTATCTACACAATCACTAGCAACGGGCAAAGAAGTGAACTGAGCCCCTTTCTACACAATCACTGGCAGGAATAAAACATACATAGATAAGTATGGGGCCCCTACGCTTGTAGGGCCCCCAGGCAACTGCCCAGCGTGTCCATGCGTTAAGACGGCACTGTCTGTATTTAGTTACAGTAGTACCCGCTCCTTTACATCTAGTTGTATACAGTTACATTGTAACATAATGAACGCTGCACTCAGCTACCGTTGTGTATAATTACCGTTAGGCACATGTACCACTGTACCTAGTTACCGTTATTCCAATTCATTTGTATCCAATTATAGACATACATTCAAAATACTTTTCTTGATTGTTTTTAATCAGGATCACCACTAGTTAACTCAATAAAAAAAAAATGCCACTTAAAGACAAACATTTCTTTGCTTAAACATTATTGTTTGTACAGAAATCACAATGTGACGATGTAGGATACTTCAAATTTCGGATCCTCAAACCTGTTAGAACAGAGCTACTTAAAGCCTGTGATCGAGAAATTTATATCTGTTAAAATCAATTTGTCCTTTTTCGAAAATAACGCACACCCACATGCCGCCCACTCCATCCTGTTACACCCACTCTCGATAACGAGCTTTCGACACACACATTTGATATAGTTGTACGTGAAGCCGACGATCTGTCTCCATCAGAGTTATGTGCCCAGCTTCCACCAGAGTTATGTGCCCTTACGGCAAGTCGCTTCGGATATGTGAGTGCATTTATGTCAAATTGTGAAATATTGGATTTTCTGCAAATATTCTTAACGAATCACGCATAGCGCTACTTTAGCTCGTATCTCAATAACTTCATAGGCTACTGTCAACGACTTGTCAGGTAGGAGTCCTATCTTGTTAGAGACATTTTTGTGTTCATTGATGTAATCAATGTTAGTTAGTAAATTAATTCAATTAATTCGTTTAAGTAATATCGTGAAAATGCACCAAGGTTCAGAGTTCAAATATGTTTCTTTCACCACTACACGGATGAAGTTCGCTCTCACCAGCTATCCAAATCAGGAATGCAGAGCTAACATATACTTCTGGATTTTGCAAAAACAGACACTCGTTACTAGCAAAAATAAATACTCGTTACTAGCAAAAATAAATACTCGTTACTGGCAAAAATAAATACTCGTTACTAGCAAAAATAAATACTCGTTACTGGCAAAAATAAATACTCGTTACTGGCAAAAATAAATACTCGTTACTGGCAAAAATAAATACTCGTTACTAGCAAAAATAAATACTCATTATTTGCGAACGAGATAGACAGACAGACAGACAGAGTGACGAAAAAGCCACTCTACTTATTGGTTATTATTATTTCATCATCCATGAACTAATTACAAGTGATGAGAATCTTAATTCATGTTAATAATTCTCCAGAAGACACCAATTCTCTCTCTCTCTCTCTCTTGACAGATATGCGGATGCCATAAACGTTTCCTCTCTTTCACAACATTAAAAACATTTACCTTCACACAATATTTCCGTAGGCGGTAAACTCCTTACCAAAAGGAAAGATAAATCTGCCTTTTAATCTATATTTCCATCCATCCACTATCTCTCCATCATATGGTTATCAATATGTGTAAGAAGGTCACTGCGGGCACTGTAAACGTTTTTGTCTCTTCCACAACATTAAAGACAAACATTTACCCGTTAGCTGTAAGTTTTAAATAGCTTGGCCTTGTAATATGCAAAAAGAAAACAATTGTTCCTTTAGACATGTATTTTGTCCCCAAGAAAAAATAACTAACCTTTCAAGATATTAAATACTCAAAGAACTTTCCTTCTAAAGAAATAAATGCCGTCAGTGTATCTTCTATGAGCATTGGTGCAGACTCGTCTCTCCACTTGAAGGAAAAACGAAAAGTCACTGATTCTGGAAATGTTAGACAAAAGAAAAGGTTATATTACTTGAGCGCTTATTTTCATTCATATATAATATTCGCTCTTTAAAATTTGGGGTAAGCAGACAACTCAGAGCGAAAGGAGATGAAAGGAAATTACAGATTTACTTTGCCACTGACATTCATTAATGTTTCTGAGGCCTCTCAGACTCGCAAACGTGTTGGCTGTCAGCTCTTGTCTGACTTGGTGTCGTTCTACAACGATCAGTGAGTTCACTTTGTTTCATCACTCATGGAACCTAGAAATGTTTTCTATTCAGTAACTAGATGATGATGACAACGATGATTGTGGTGGGGGGGGTGATGATGGTGATGATGACTGTGATGCTTCTGATGATGATTGTTTAGATGATAATGGTGGCGGTAGTGATGCGGACGATACAAATCAATAATGATAATAATTGCAGTAATGATGATAACGATAATGATGATTTCTAAGAGAGATTAATTTTCAGTTTGTGTGAGCTCTGCGTGCGTTACAATACTAAATAAACATTCAGGAACACACGATACAAAACAACTGTATGGTAACATATCACACCATAATAAGCATATTCAGTTACATATTGACCAACCGCTTTTATAGAGAATTGAAAACGGCAGACGAAATAAAGTTTGCAGTTGACACAAGAGGCAGACACCTTGTCTGTGAAAATAATACTTTAGCCAATGTTAAAATTCAGAAAAATGTGTGAACTCTTCAATGAGCGAAATCATTGTCGAGAGTCAGCCTATTGTCTAGTTGAGGCCACTCTCTTCCCAAGCTGTAGTAATACTTCTCTTGAGGATGGTTTCTAGACAAACAGATATTGCCTTGCAGAAGACGTCTTCCAGGCAATAAGAACAGTGAAATACTGCTATTTTAGTCTAGGAATAGCAGAATGATAACCAGTCAAAGAACAGAAGAATGGTAATCAATCTATAACAGTTGAATGGCAACCATTCTTGAACAGCAATATTATAACCAGTCTCAGAACTCCAATATTGTAACCAGTCTTGAAACAGCAATAATGTAACCAATCTTGGAACTGCAATTTTGTAACCAGTCTTAGAACAGCAATATTGTAACCAGTCTTGGAACAGCAATATTGTAAACAGTCTTGGAACAGCAATATTGTAACCAGTCTTAGTCTTGGAACAGCAATAGTGTAACCAGTCTTAGAACAGCAATATTGTAACTTATCTGGGAGCAGCAATATTGTAACCAGTTTTAGTACAGCAATATTGTAACCAGTCTTGGAACAGCAATATTGTAACCAGTCTTGGAACAGCAATATTGTAACCAGTCTTGGAACAGCACTATTGTAACCAGTCTTAGAACAGCACTATTGTAACCAGTCTTAAAACAGCAATATTGTAACCAGTCTTGGACGAGTAGAAGAAAAGCAGAATGGTAACCAGTCTTAGAAGTTCAATATGGTAAACAGTCTAGGAATACCAAGATTGTAACTAGTCAGCGCAGATCTGGTATTTGTAGTCTGTACTCAGGTCGGAACAAAATCAAATAGATCTACTCAGGTGCAGATAACTTATTTGGAGATTGAAAAAAAAGCCCAGATTGAGGGACTCTGCTCAATTCCACTTAAAATGCTCTGCACGTTCTGTCAAAGAGCTAATATGACGGTTTAATATGATGATTTAGCTCTGTACTAATTGTACGCGCATTCCTGAGAAATCTATACCGAAGTAGGCCACCAAAGCGTGGTTGTGAGTTTTCAAAATTACTTTAGAACAGTGAGTGAAATATAACTATGGGATGGATTGAAGGTGATGGTGATGGTGGATAAATAAACAACACACAAGACACACAGCACAGGGCCTTTTCAATTAGCGACCATTTATTATTATAAAGCTCTCTCTGGAGTGAAGGGCCTTTTCTAGCAATCATTTATTTATTTATTTATATAAAGCTCTCTCTGGAGTGAAGGGCCTTTTGGCAGCAAACAGTACAAGTAAAACAGCAACATCACATGATCATAGCATTAGAATACACAAACTTACAGGTTCTTCACTAGTAACAGTACCAATAACAATAATACCTCCTACTTCTTGACCTCCTACTTCACTCGTTTTGGTTATAACTAAATTGTCCACCTACACTTCACTAGCTGTCGCCCCTAATGCCTAGAGTCCTATGTCTTCTCTACCCCAGTGTTTGACTTCTCTCCTGTAACTGTTCTTTTATTTCTCACTGACTTCTTTCCTTGCAGGAATCACTAAAAGGTGCGGGCCTTAAAAGCATGTTCAGACAACCTCCTAATTATTGAAAATTGGCGCTAGCTGCTATTTTTTGTTTGTTTGTTTGTTTCCACACGTCTTTCAGTATCAATTACAGCTAAATGCCTAATATTTATGTAACGGTTTTACTATCTAAATAATCTAAAATAATTATGCTTTAAAACACAGCTCTTTCTAACATGAAATATAAAGAATTAAATCTAAAATAAAATAGAATTTGTGCTGGGGGGCTCTAGGTAAAGCATTCTCTAACACTTAAGTAAAGTATGGAAATACAATAGCATAAATAAATCATATGAAAATATATTAAATAAAAATATAAACTATTTCCTTGCTAACTGTGCAAACTTCTAATGCAACTGATTAGTGCATCAAACAGCAATACAATGATTGAAGTATGTACTATTAGCACCACATTGTAAAAGAAACTAATATGAATACCACAAGGGGGCACTGACCTATCCTGTCAACGCGTTCCACACAACCACATCGCCAGCCAGAGCAATGCACGTGGAGACAAGGGCAGAACAGAACATTCATATTTGCTACAACTAGATTATATCTCTATGCAATTTTAACTTCATAAAAAATATTACACACTGTCTCGGGATATTTGGCTGGTGATTTGCTAATTAGAAAACAGGCATTTATAACTAATTTTAGTCAGAGAGTTACAATCAATTATAAAAATGTGCGTAAGTTTATATCAGTTATAAGCACGTGTTTGTTTTTTCTCTCCCTCAGTTCTGAAAATCTACCTTTTCTTTGCTTTTCTTCTGCCAAATCAACCATCCACCTTGATGAAAAAGAACAATGCAGTCAATTTGGAGGTTTTAAAATAACAGAATCACAGAAATAAATGGGTAGTGTCGTACTGTAAAAATAACAGAATCACAGAAATAAATGGGTAGCGTCGTACTGTAAAAAGTCGTAGAATTTCTCGCGCTATGTTCAGACTGCTTTCTTCCGGCACAGTTACCTGCAATTTCAAGACATTCCTCTTCGCCTATTATCTTTGGCGTTATGCCAGCTCGCGATATGAGCTTTTCTTAACAGTGTGCAAATCTTCCAGGATTGAGAGAGGTCGACAGGCAGATACAAACACTAATACCAACACTAATACCAACGCACTAATACAAACACTAATACCAACGCACTAATACAAACACTAATACCAACACCAACACTAATACCAACGCATTAATACCAACCCACTAATACAAACACTAATACCAACGCACTAATACAAACACTAATAGCAACACTAATACCAACGCACTAATACAAACACTAATAGCAACACTAATACCAACGCACTAATACAAACACTAATACCAACGCACTAATACAAACGCACTAATACCAACGCACTAATACAAACACTAATACCAACGCACTAATACAAACACTAATACCAACGCACTAATACCAACGCACTAATACAAACACTAATACCAACGCACTAATACAAACACTAATACCAACGCACTAATACAAACACTAATACCAACACTAATACCAACGCACTAATACAAACACTAATACCAACGCACTAATACAAACACTAATACCAACGCACTAATACAAACACTAATACCAACGCACTAATACCAACACTAATACCAACGCACTAATACCAACACTAATACCAACGCGCTAATACCAACACTAATACCAACGCGCTAATACAAACACTAATACCAACGCACTAATACAAACACTAATACCAACGCACTAATACAAACACTAATACCAACGCACTAATACAAACACTAATACCAACGCGCTAATACAAACACTAATACCAACGCGCTAATACAAACACTAATACCAACGCACTAATACAAACACTAATACCAACGCACTAATACAAACACAAATACCAACGCACTAATACAAACGCACATTTCTCTTTTTGTCTCTCTCACGAGAGTCACACATCTTTCACAGTCTTCATCAGATAATGTTTTGACAGCTCCGTGGGCCATTTTGAGTGTCATGTCTCCCTTCTTCATTTCCTTGGAAATACTTCATAAAATTTGTCTGAACCAACAGACTCTCTCTCTCACTCTCGGTCCTGGCCGCTTCTGTTGGAATTGGCAACTGATGTTATTTGTTAGCCCCTTGAAGTTGTCTCTTGTCCAACTCATTTCCGACACCCTACCGTCCTCTGGGGATGGAAGGGTGGGGTAAGGGTTGTGATGTCTATAATGCGCCCGAAACAAACTTTGGCCGGGTTGACGGTATATCTTCTTTGACTCACTACTTCAAGCGCTAGCACTATGCGGACAATGGGTGTCTGAGGGAAATGTAAGAGTGTTGTTCCAGCTCGCTGGAAATCTACATGGGAACATGCAAAGGCACGAACCGAGACGAGGCTGGAGTTTAATTACTCCAGCCAAAGTGTGCCGTAAATTTAACCAACGCATGCATCCTGTGTCTCATTTACCTAATCTTATTCTGATCTCAAATGTGAATGTCTTGATAATTGTCGCAAGGGCAAAGTGTACACTCTGCGGCGATTAGATTAGTAAATCAAATGTAATCAATATATCATTTTTTAAACCACTTTGAATTAATGATCTGTATTAATATAAACTGGTCAATATTAAATCACCACAGTTAACACTTACATTAGTTTTATACTCTATAATCTATATCGCAGGTTGCAGTGCCTTTAAGACAGAAATGTTTAAAACGACTGAAGGGGACGTCACTGAAAAGAATAAATGTACTGCCAAAGTGACGTAGGTTCCTACGGCCTGTGGCTGACGCCTTGTCTGACTGTCAATCATTCTGACGTAGTTATTTGTACAGAATACTTTCTTCATGTCCCAGATAAATCTGACAACCAGCGCCAAGAAATAAACACGCCCTCACCACAGTGGAAGGTCGGGCTTTCTTTGAACGGTTCTGTTTTGATGCTTTTCCGGGGTCTTCTCGTAAGTGTTCTCTCAAGGAGAATATTATATATCTGTGTGTCTGTTTGATTTACGGTCTCGAAGAGAGAGAGAGAGAGAGAGAGGGAGAGAGAGAGAGATTGAGCTTACAAGCAAAACTGTTACATAGAGACAAGGTTTGTTATTTAAATGGTTACCTTACAGTTTACACAGTGTATCTGAAAAGTCATTTGCAACATAGAAAAAAATTTAAATCAGCTAAAATATGTCAGAAAAATGGAAGAAAAATAGTCTACTTCCTTTTATATTATGTAAAACTTGCAACAAAGTACAGAATAGAAAAATACTTTTCAACCTCATATTTCCCAAGCAAGTGATACGAGCTTTTCTTAACAGTGTGCAAATCTTCCTGTATCCATAATTTGCATATTTCCCAAGCAAGTGATACGAGCTTTTCTTAACAGTATGCAAATCTTCCTTAATCTTCCAGTATCGATAATTTGTATATTTCCAGAGTTTCCCTGTCTTTTAAGTGTACAGTTTACAAATTCCGTAAATCTAACGATAGAATATCATGCAGTACTCAAGAACTCAGAATAATCACCACCATCACCACTACCACCACCACCCGAAAAAAATATTGTTTTACATCATCGTCCTCAGCAGCATTAGATCTAAACCCCACCTTCTCCTGAAAGACTTTTATGCTTGCTTTTTCTTTCTTTTCTTTCCATTTTTTTTTTTTATGCGGCCGGTGTCATTCTCTTTAAAGAGGACAATTTTACGTCATAATTGTGTTATAAATCAGAACAAAATTAAAAAACTACATAAAGAAGGGTAGGGCATATTTCATGTTATAAAATGTTTTCTCCCCCATTTTAAGTTTAATCACTGCGGTTTCTGTTTCTTTTTCTTTCATCCATATTGGAGATTAAGGTGAAGGTCGTTATGTTTACAACACAGCGTTAGCTATGACGTCAGGATCTAGTTATTTATTGGTCTTTACTGAACCATACAAATTGCCTGGCCAACTAGCGTGATTTTTTTTTTTTTTTACGAAATGTGTCACTGACGCAGCATGAGATGAAAACTGACAGGAGTTCTCGTTTTCAAAATAAATATTGTTCCCAAAATACAGAAAATGACTCATACATACATATCAACTCCCTTAAAACTGCTTGATTTGTAAGTATGAACGTAATTCGTACATTGATGGCGAGTTATCGTGCTCTTTGATGAAATTTGAAGTTTTAAGCACATGGGTTCGACTCTCGTTAGATACCGATTTTTTTCCTTTACTCTCCTCTTGATAAAGATTTAAAAAACTAAATTGAAATTTTTTGAGCATTTAATCGCATGTGAGCATTTAATTGATTTTCATTGTTGTTAATGATATCTGTGAACCGATATTATGTCAGTCTTGCGAAGCTAGGCTAAAATGGATTTCTTTCATTTCTGGTATATGACCAAAACTCCGTTATGTGTTATTTAACCTTGAGATTATTATGTAACTGTGAACCAGGTTATGGACAAGTGACATGGCTGTTGACAGTGTTGGTGTGAAAGATGTGAGATGGTCATACAACCTCTCTCTCTCTCTCTCTCACACACACACACACACACACACACACACACATGTGTGTGTGTGTGTGTGTGTGTGTGTGTGTGTGTTTATTAATCATATACTAGAGTTACCCATCAAGAATGAAAGGAAGGAAATGAAAAGCATTGAAACGAATAAAAGGAAGACATTTATTTATTTTTAATTTTCACTATTAGTAACTACACTCATTGCAAATGTGCCTTTATCAGCGATTATCTTTCCTTGGTACGGTATGTCCTGCACGAAAACACAAGTTCCTGTGATTCTTTTTTCTACCGCTATCCTCGTTCAAACAACAAGAACAGCACTCACCGCTAATACCACTGTTCTCAGCTCGCTCAAGGTCAGTCGTGAACAACATTATTATTTCAAATCATTCTCTCTATCGTAAACTCTCGGCCACTTCACCATAAAATTGTGAATCGTTGAAACAGCCAATAACATATTATCATAAAATTATGAGTTAATACTGAAAATTTATTTTCCAAAGATATGGGGAAAGTTCCCATCGTAAGGCAGCTTCTCTTTTGTGGCTTGAAATTTAAATTGTTCAAACCACACAGACACACTGGATGAGATGTGTGAGAGACCCTTTTGTACTAAGGTCAAACTAGCAAATCTATTCTTAAAGGAATCTGTGATAGGCCCTTGGTTGAACAAGGTCAAACTAGATCATCTATAAATCTATTCTTATTTATATTGAAATAGGAAGTTGTTTCTTTACCATAAATATGTCTGTCATATTTGTTTTCCAGAGATCTAGATTTAATAAGTATTTATT
Organism: Sinotaia quadrata; assembly: GCA_028829895.1. Taxonomy (NCBI): domain Eukaryota; kingdom Metazoa; phylum Mollusca; class Gastropoda; order Architaenioglossa; family Viviparidae; genus Sinotaia; species Sinotaia quadrata. The sequence goes on from CM054184.1 coordinate 8,750,530, forward strand.
TGTGTAATGAATTGCAGTATACTTATGATCCGTTATTAATTGTGTTGGAGGTTTGTTTGTTTTTTCCTTTCAACTTCTTGCCATTTTACACTTGTAGTTCAGAAATTGTGCTGATGAGAAGACAGTGCTGAGTTGTGTGACTGGTTAGATTTCCACCTGACCACGGTTCACAACATTAACTAGCTTACTTCTCTTGACCCAGAAAAACATCCATTCTATCTTATGAGTGATGCAATAGCTACGTCATATACATACGTGCTGTCTTATAAACTATCTTTTAGTGTATTTACGACTGTATGTTTGTGTTTACGTGTTTATTGTTTATAGTTATGCTGTCTTAGCAAGCGTGTGCAGTTTATTGTATTTGAGTATGTCTCTGTTCTTATAACTATGCTGTCCTAGACTGTGTGTACTGAAGTGATTATCTGCGCTTGCGTTCATTTGCCTGTTATTTATGATTATTACCTCCCTTGCACTTTCTTCGCGGGCTTTACCTTGTTGCTGTGTAAAAAGCGATATTAGAGAATGTGAGTTGAGAGGATATTCCAGCATTTTATTATCTTTTCATTTCAGTTTTCCTGGGGAGAAGGAAAAGGCATATTTCCTTTTTTATGTAGCCTTGATGTCTGAATGTTAAAACCTTAAAAAGAAAAATGCGTTTTAGCAACGAGTATGCGAAAGGAGATCTCGGACTTCCGAACATTGCAATCCTATAAATATAAATTTATCGGTATTTCCCTTAATAAAATTACTTCGGTCCAAACACATACTTCACGAGATATTGCAGATCGTCAATCAAACTTCAGTCCCCTCGTTTGACAACAGAAGAAAATAAAATTTTGAAGTTATCAATATTAGTCTTTAGCATCTAGACAAGACAAGTATAAAGATGAGACTTCTATAAATGACTTCTATAAATGACTTCTCACAAATCTTCTAGCAGTGCTCTAGTACGTTTTTCGCCATTTCTTCAAACCCACATATTTTCGACGTGGAAACTATCCAAACGCAAAAGATGTCAATGCGCCTGAACAACTACATTCCTGGAATCAACATGGCGATGTAGTGATCTAAAAATAGAAAAAAATACTGTTAATGAACACTCAAACATTCTTGCAAGCGAGTTTGTACCACAGCCCCCACAATCGCTCAACCCAAAGACATTAAACCATTTCAAAAGGTACTTTGTTTACAAACCACTGATTGCCAGTCGAAGAGAGCAAGAGATGCTAAATTTACACCCCAACGGTTCGACGTCGTGAAGAGTCGTCTGGTTTGAAGGATCCTGCATATTCATGAGTCGCGAGCGTAAGGCCTGAGGGCATTGACCGCGTGACCTCTGGTGTCAACGCTAGCGTGAAAACGAGAAGATCAAAAAATACTTACGGAGATGCAGTTTCGATGTCTGCAACCGTTGCAATAAAGCGGGTGCCCATTTGGGCATGACGATTTGGAGGACCGAATGGTTCGCCGCTCGAAGAAGTGGTCAGCTGTGTGAACTTCACATTCTCTAATGCCAGAGTCTGTAACGGTCCCGGCGCAATTCTGATGGACTGCTTGAAAGGGCTTTTTCACTTACAGACAGAAAGTGTTGTCACTGCAGTCAGGCACATTAATCCCTCCTGCAACGACATTGCAAGATTTTAGAATTGTGCTCACATCTCAATGGCAACGAGAGAGGTCAGCGCCCGGCATTAAATTTACTTTCATTCAGACATTTGAACACTTGATTAAATCTCCATATCGGAAATGTGTCTCCACTCGGCCACTGCTTCATGCAAAGAAAAATCGAATAATTGTATTAAAGACGTTAGAGAGAGAAAAAAGAAAGAACAAAAGAAAGAAAAGGGAGGATATGAAAGAAAGATGAAAGAGTGGATCTGAGAGAGAACGAAAGAGCAGGGGAGAAATAAGAATAAAGAGAGAGAATATGATAGAGAGAAACGCGGAGAGGGCGTGCGGGAATAGAGAAACAAATAGGAAAAGAAAGAAGAGAAAAGAACTGAGAAAGAAAATTTTAAACAAAATAAAATAAAGAAAGAGAGTCTGAAAGAGAGAAGAAAAAAGAGAAAAAGAAAGAGTAAGAACCTGAGAGAGAGAAAGAAAGAAATGACAGGATCTGAGAGAGAAAGAGAATAAGTTATCTATAAAGAGTTCTTAGAAAGAGATGAAGTAAAACAGAGGGAAAGAAGAAGAATCAGAAAGAGATAAAGTAAAAGAGAGGGAAAGAAGAAGAAACAGAAAGAGATGAAGTAGATAGAATGAAAAATGTGAGGAATCAGAAAGAGATGAAGAAGATGGAGAGAAAGAAAGAGAGAAATTAAATAGAAACAAAGAAAGAGTTAAAGAAGATGGACAGAAACAAAGAGAGAAATTAAGCGTAGATAGAGAGGACAAAAAGAGAGAAGAAAAAACCAGAGAGATGGCGCGAAGAGAAGAAAAAGGAGAGAAAGAGAAACAAGAAAAAATACGAGAAAACGATAAAGGGAGATATAACGACAGTGAGTGATTGAAAATCATATTATTTACAACAGAGGAATAGCAGAACGAGAGACAAGTGGAGAGATAAATACAGCGAGCTACCATAGTAAGACATGGGTGGGGGTGTGTGTGGGTGTGGGTATAAATAAAAGTAGAGTGAGAGATGAGGCAAATAGAAAAGGGTGACGAGAAAAATAATTAATCACTGACACAAACAGTCTTACAGACATGGATGGTTTCATCGTTCACCAGGGAGAAAGACAACAAAAAATAAATAAATGAAAACAAAAAGAAAAACCTGAAAGCACTAAGTTACGCATTCACTGGCGCATTCAGTCTCCTCCGAAGGCTACGCTTGACTGCTCATTCAGATTGCACGCAACGATGAGCGCAGCTAGGTCGTTATCGCTCACCCTGCTTCTTCTTCTCAACATCTTGAAAAAAAAAGGGGGAAATAAATCTGCAAGTCGTTAATTGTGTTAAATGAAATTACTGATGCATATTATTTTTTACAATATTATTTTGATGCCTGCTTGCACAGAACCGTGAAATAATTAATTTATTTTAAATGACCTTATTTATTTTATTTATTAGCATAGTAAGGAATGTTTTAAAGAGTCTCCCTGCAATCTTTACTTCTGCTCTTTATTACGACCATCAGAGTCTGTTACATTCGTTGTTGCCAGAGCTGTAATGGCAGTCTCTACCCCCCATCCCTTCCCCTTTAACCAGACCGTTGTTGAAATCGGCAACAATACAGTAAGAAATTCTCACGTTCACTTACCCACTCTACGTCTGTTCACACAGTTCATAACGCTGGTCAAGTGATTAGACATTGATTTAAATGTTAAGGATACTTGGTCCGAATGAGCTCATTGGTTGTTTCATACTAAATCGCTACTTTTCATTGGCTGTATTTCTAAATATGCGTGTTGCGTATACTTGGGGGGGGTCTCTAAAAATGTCAATACTTTTGTCACAGTCTGATAAAAATGTCCGACTTGGTGACCTACTTGTTTGTTTACTTCAAATATTGATATTTGAAAAACCCTTTGTTCAAAGCTCACCCCTACGAGAAGCTTCCAGAACAGGTCAAGACGTTATGTAACTTTAGGCCCATTGTCCAGGTTCTCGAACCAACTACATACCTCGCGATCAGTCACATGATATGCTTTATGCTTTTCTATAAATATCGGTAACCGCTTCTGTCCCCTCACTTCGAGAGACAATTAGCTTCACGTCACCACGTTTAAGCTACTCGGGTCATGCGACAGCCGACGAGCAGATGAGAATCATACACTTCGACTTCTCATAAAGGTACCATTTTATCTGATTGTGTTTTGTATATCTTGATTAAGTATGTATTTGTGCTATGTATTATATTATTTCCATATATGCTTGAGCACGGTCCAGAGAAATGACTGAAAACCTATAAGTTATGGAATATAAATTTATTGTAACTCTTTTTCCATTGTAACTTTAATTTATATTGTTTTAATTCACTAAGAGCCAGAATGCCTGTGCTCGATATGAATTTCTCATGTAATTCAATTATTGCGTGTAATTTTAATTGTAAATTGTGAAGCGCTTTGCTGTTTGAATTACCCCTTTTGTATGAACATTAATTTAACGTTGTAACTATTTTTATGATTCATACGTCATGCTGTTAAATGAAACATGCGTGAGAAGATTACATTTTTTCTAAATCTAATTGTAAACGATGCGAGGTCGAATCTCTAATTCAGAGCATTTAAACTGCGACGTGCTTGAGTAGGGAACGTGTTAACTGAAACTATATTAGGACACGTTTACTTCCTCTGGTCGGCTTTTTTCCGTCTTTGAGGCTTGGTTCTGCTTTACCTTGCCTTGCTTGTTGTCCGCATCTTTGAATTGGACAAGTTGTCTTTGTCTTCCACCGAAGACTGGTATGAACTGGTTGAGCTCTAAGTGTGAGTTCTATTCCGAGAGTCCACGCCACTGAAAATTCAAGTTCACTAGCAACATAAAAGGGACACCTTTTCCTGTGTGCCACGTGCGTTGTCGCTAGAGTGAGACTGTGAAATAGACTGGCGGACTGAATAAAGAGACCAGGCAGATACAGACAATCCAGCTGAGTATTACTCAGTATATTCAATAATCACATGGAATCAATTGGCTATCTCTTTGTTAAAACGATAAAGCACGTACGTGCAAAGAATTGAGAAATAGACTATTCGCGCTCGTATTTGATTATTGTTAACTTGTTAAAACCTTATTAAATCTTATTTTCTTTGTTAAACCTCTTAGTAGTTAATTTTTATGCATAATAGACCTATAGATTTTCTTAGATTGAATGGGGGCGGATGAGCTGAATGAAAATAACGAATGCATATTAATTTAGAGGAACTTAACGATTTCAATCTAGCTAACGTTCGCAATTTATCAGTTTGTAAATTTGTCGTCTGCACTACAAGACACACTTTTAATTAATCAAATGATAAGTTGAGCAACCAGTCTGCATGGGATATGAGAGAAGGAATTAAATTATCTTTAAGGTCCTTAATTATTCTAGGCAGGGTCTATAAATAAATACTGGAAACCTAACAACTTTATATCATCATATCGATCAGCAAAATTTGACTAATTGTCTGTGTAACAACAAGCATTATGTTTATTTGTATCTCAAGCTTAAATGTTTAATCAATTGCGAAAGATTCTCTCTCTCTGTCTCTCTCTCCATTAACATAGATCATTAGAACAATTTATTGTATTCCGGATAATGGCCCCAGTCATTTTTAATGTTGTGAAAGAGAGAAAACGTTTACAGCGCCCCCATATGGAAGAGTCCAATGGCTGTTTCCGGAGAATTATTAATAAAATAATTAAGATTTTCATCTATTGTAATTAGTTATGGATGTTTTAATAATAATAATAATGATGATAATAATAATGATAATAATAATAATAACCTTGAAACAAATAAACTTCTAAACAATGAACAAAAGGGTGCTAGACCAGGCAGCAGAGGAACAAAGGACCAATTGGCAATTGATAAGGCAATAGTGACTGACAGCAAGAAACGAAGAACAAATCTTGCAATGGCATGGATTGATTATCAGAAGGCCTATGACTCAGTCCCACATTCATGGATAATTGAAACATTAAAATTGTACAAAGTAGCGACATCAATACATAACCTAATTCAGGAGTCAATGAAAAGCTGGAAAACCACCCTCACATGCAACAACACAAATATTGCAGACATAGCAATAAATTGTGGAATCTTCCAAGGTGATTCCTTATCGCCACTGCTGTTCTGCATTGCCCTGAATCCTCTCAGTCAAGTGATCCAGAAAACAGGGTTAGGATACAAAATGAAAGCAGGACAGGTCATCAGCCATCTACTGTACATGGACGATCTCAAGCTGTACGGAAAAAATGAACGTGACATCACATCCCTGATCAATACTGTCAAGATCTGCAGTGAGGACATCAACATGAAATTCGGCCTTGAGAAATGTGGACGAATTATCATCCAGAAAGGCAAGGTCAAAACAACAGAGGGCCTGCAATTCGACATCGGAAAAATCAACGATGTTTCAATGGAAAATGGATATAAGTATCTTGGGATACTACAACATCAAGAAAACATGCAGAGAGAAGTGAAGTCCAAAGTTAAGAGAGAATATGAAAAACGTGTTAGACAAATCCTGAAGTCCAAGCTAAATGGGGCAAACAAAATACAAGCCCTTAATGCATACGCAATACCTGTAGTAAGCTACACTGGAGGTATCATAGATTGGACAGCAAATGAAATAAATGAACTGGACAGGAAAACAAGAAAACTACTCACAATACATAAAGCCTTACACCCCAAAGCAGACGTAGACAGGCTCTATGTATCTCGAAAAATGGGAGGCCGAGGTCTGAAGAAAATCAAACATGTCATTGAAGCAGAAGTCATTGGCCTTGTGGACTACATCTGGAATAACAACAAAGATGATCCACTGATAGAAGCAGTAAAAATGAGTGGACTATTCCAACCCCCAGAAACAGACAAAGAAACATGGAAGAAAACAACGAAGCAAGAACTAGCACATACCTGGAGCCAGAAACCTCTGCATGGCCAGTATGTACGACAAGCCGACGAAATATCAACAAAGCAATCAACGTACAAATGGTTGAAAGAGGCAGGATTGAAAGCAGAAACAGAAGCACTCATAACAGCTGCACAAGATCAAGCACTCAACACCAAAGCACACAAAGCGAAAATCATGAAAATTTCAAATGATTCCAAATGTAGACTCTGCAAATCCATGGATGAGACAACAGAGCACATACTATCTGGATGTCAGGTGTTGGCTGGAACGGAATACACCAAACGACACAATGAAGTGGCAAAACACATACATAGAAGTATATGTGAGAACTATGGCATACAAACCCCAGAAAGAGCATGGATGCATCAACCAGAAGCAGTCACCGAAACAGAAGAAGTCAAAATACTGTGGGACTTCGAGATAAGAACAGATCGGGTGATTCCTGCGCGAAGACCAGACATTGTAGTTCTCAATAAGGCCAACAGAACAGTATCAATCATTGATGTCGCTGTTCCAAGTGATAGAAACATAAAAACAAAAGAAAGAGAAAAAATAGAAAAATACCAAGACCTCAGATTAGAAATCCAGAGACTGTGGAATGTAAAAGCAGAAGTGATACCTATAGTGATAGGAGCCTTGGGGAACATAACATCTGAATTGGAAGGCTACCTGAATAAACTCCCTGGAAACCACAGAATCGCTCCACTACTCAAAGCAGCGCTCCTCGGAAGTGCCCACATCCTCCGTAAAACCTTGGATCTCCCAGAATCTTGGTAAGATTCCGAGACCTTGGATCACAACCGACAGTCAAAAACAGAAGTCATGGAAAGAGGCTGAATAATAATAATAATAATAATAACCAATAACTATTGTGGCATAGGCACTACAGAAAGGTTTTCAATTAGACCGTTTTAACACAGCGTTCCCTGTGCTATGTTTAAACAATCCTCTTTGCGTCTCCTAGTCTTGAGTTTACAGTGCCAGCAAACCAAGGAAGTGACAGTTGTCACAATTCGCCGGTTTACGATGAACATCATCATTTAAAAAAAAAAAAAGTAAAACGTATAATGACAACAGAATATGTGGCGGGACTCATGTTTCGTTTATTGTTCTCAGTGAGAGGAAATAATGGTTCAATTGATTGGGTTACTTCACAATAACTCCCTCTGTGACTCTATTTTTCAAAACTACCGTTTGATTAATAGCTAAATGTCCTATATTGCTCTCTATTTCCAATACTTTATGATAAATCACATCGGGGGTGGGGGTTGGGGGCTGTAATCATCCGTTAAATTACCCACACCTGCACATCATATACTGGCGGTAGCATTGAGCATATTATATGAGTAACCTGTCCGTGCAATCATGTCACTCGGTCATATTGAGCCTATAGAAATTATATGAGTAACCTGTCCGTGCAATCATGCATATAAGAACAATAGCTTTCAATATGGGAAAGTATTATTATATTTTTAAAACAAGAAATAAATAACTACAATATTTTTCATTATAGATATCCCCCACCTCCTCTCTTCCAACAGATGAATTTCAAACACTGCAAAATTATAACATGAATATATATTAAATTTAATAACGTGATCGAATAAAAACCGTCAGAACATATAATATCATGATAAAACATATCAAATCTCAGTATTTCTTAAATTTGCAAATGTTTACAAATGTTCTATAAGTGCCTGCTTGTGGAGATGAGTTATTCAATTGTCTTTTACCAGTTCGCTGAGCTCAAAAGTGTATTGTAGTGGTTACACTCACTCGTTCATTGTAAACCAGGTAGACACAGAGCTCCGCAAGTTCACTCATGCATTGATCGTCATGCTATCCATCTGTCCTCCTCTACGGACACCTGGTGAGCATGTCCAGTTAGCAGAGTATTCTTGGGCCAAAGTCCTTATGAGAAGTGACGTCGATTTTCCTGGTCCCAGGATCTCCTTTCTGCTACAACCCAAGAGCTCTACGAACACTGACAGACAAAATTCAAAGATTCCAAGACAACTATACCCGAAACCCGTAAATGTTGCTACCTTCTTCCATCCTCTTGTAACACTAACTTGTAAGGACGTTCACCATGTTCCAGCTTGGTCTTAGTAAGACATTTCTGAAATACGGATTACACTATGTAACATAGTGTAACAACTTCTCTCTGCTTGTGGGTTCTTGATTACTATCTTATGATACCAACAGTCAGATTTAGCAAACCCGAGTGTGGTGTCACAATGGCGCCACAAATCCCGTGCTCATTTTGTTCAACCAATAGGCTTCCATCCTACCCTACTGTTTGAAGGAACACCTTTGTCTTTTGGTTTTGGCACTTTAATTCGTCTTCAGTATGGACAGTTGCCCCTTATAGATAACGAAAGAAATGTGTGTGCTCTCTTAACGCGAAATTCCTGAAACATAATAAAAGCTCCGTGTACAAAAAAAAATCTTAATTATATTTAAAGCTCTCACTCAACACGATTATAGGGCATCACATGTAATGAATTTATTATGAACTGTCCCTAGGAATGCAATTTTTGCAAGCAGTAAACCTCTTATTCACACACTGTATGACGTCACTAACTCTTCTGTCGCATAATATCGTATGTGAACCTTTAACAACAACTAGTCTTTGATATCGGATTCTTAGTACAAAGTTAATCTAGAGCGATTACCTTTCTCTGGAGATAGCTTGATGTAAAATTGCAATGAAAATTAATGATAGTAATGATAGACACTTGGCTCTAGCGTTCGTAGACTTACAACACTGTTTTGACCTACTTTTAACAAGCAACCATTGGTTGTAATGATGGAGTTAGTTGTTAGTTTTTCTTGTGGTGGTCAACGGCAGCATAGATATAATTTGTCTTTGTCATATTTGTCATGTTTAGGGATATTTCAGAAATTAATGAGTCCAGTGCGATATTTGAGTGGTCAATGGATACAGTGAGACAATTGAGAGATCAATGGGCGAGGTGAGATATTTGAAAGGTCAATGAGTGCAGTGAGATATTCTGAGAGATCACTGAGTGCAATATATGAGAGGTCACAGGGTGCAGTGAGGTACTTGAGAGGTTACCGGGTGCAGTGAGATATTTGAGTGGTCAATGAGTGCAGAGTGATTTTGAGGTCACTAAACCCAATGCCACACAACTTTTAAATTTTCTTTGCTCTTGTTATATTTCTTGTTTCTCTATTTTTTAATGTTTGTGTTTTTAAGATTTCAATTTCCAAGATAGCATCAATTACTCAAGCCATGATAAAATACTTTCACATTAAAACACGTCATTATGTACAGATGAGACTGTTCTTTCTGACAGAAACACCAATCGATTTCAATTTCCAAAATAGCATCAATTACTAAAGCCATGACGAAATACTTTCACTTTCAAACACATCATTATGTATATATCAGACTGTTTTGTTTCTGACAGAAACACCGATCGATGTCCTTGTTGCTGAGATTATTTTGTTATATTTCTTTTTAAATAAAAATTGTAAAACCAGTTTTCCAGGCAACGAGTCGTAGACTTGAAGATGAATCGTCCGTAGCCAGATTGCCACTCGCAACATTTGACATCGCAATAACTTCTAAATAAATCTCCCTGTCCAACTCAGTGGATCTGTGCTCTGAACTGTGTGAGGTCTGGTTTCCTGATCGCTCTCCGGACACTGTACACACAAACACTGTGTGATGTCTGGTTTGCTGATCGTTCTCCGGACACTGTACACACAAACACTGTGTGATGTCTGGTTTCCTGATCGCTCTCCGGACACTGTACACACAAACACTGTGTGATGTCTGGTTTGCTGATCGTTCTCCGGACACTGTACAAACAAACACTGTGTGATGTCTGGTTTCCTGATTGCTCTCCGGACACTGTACACACAAACACTGTGTGATGTCTGGTTTCCTGATCGCTCTCCGGACACTGTACACACAAACACTGTGTGATGTCTGGTTTCCTGATCGCTCTCCGGACACAGTAAACACAAACATTGTGCAGTATGCAGAAAGGAAAGTACAGAAAGCAATGCTGTCAAATGGAGAATTGTGTACACAATTGCGGTGTGTTTCATTAATTAAAAGCCGAAATCAAAACTCGTGAGTCAAGGGTGTGCTATTATCATTGTTCACGGCAGATCATCATATTGTTATCCGAGAAAAGAAGTCGAGATGACAGAAATGAAAGATGACGCTATTTACCATTGTATAAACACCAGACAGAAATGAAAGATGACGCTATTTACCATTGTATAAACTCCAGACAGAAATGAAAGGTGACGCTATTTACCATTGTATAAACTCCAGACAGAAATGAAATGAGACGCTATTTACCTAGTATAAACTCCAGACATAAATGAAAGGTGACGCAATAAGTCTAGAATAATAGCCACAATCGAAATGCAGAGTTGCAAAACAAGTTAACTGCTTAGAAACTCGAGACGGTGGGTTGGTATCGAGGAATGCGGTATAATTCAAAGAGCGAAGAACTCTTTTAATTAAATATGCCGTTGAATATTTTATAATCGTTGGCACTTTGAAAGAATGAAAAGCACATCTACCAGCAATTAATCCTTTGGAGTAATCAATCGGTCATTGTAGTAATCAATCGGTCATTGTAGTAATCAGTCGGTCATTGTAGTAATCAGTCGGTCATTGTAGTAATCAATCGGTCATTGTAGTAATCAATCGGTCATTGTAGTAATCAATTGGTCATTGTAGTAATCAATCGGTCATTGTAGTAATCAGTTTGTCATTCACGTTTAGAAATGCAAATCGAACAATCAAAAATTGATCTAATGACTTATCGAATGATCGATTGACCTACAGCTTGACTGATATTATGCTAACTTGTGCTGGACACTTTTATTGTTAGTCACAGTGTACATATGCTAGCTTGTGCTGGACAATTTTATTTTGAGCCGCATGTTATATATGAAAATAAGTGCATACACGTCTGCTGTTCTAAGGTTGTGCACTAGAATTTACACACAAGGCAAGGGAACAGAAACATTGGGATTTGATGGCATTTTCCCGCTAATCTTTAATAATCGAGTTGGAGATATCAGGTATCTAAATTGTCAGTCAACAGACTGCAACATTAGGGACAAAACAATGTCATTAATATATGTTCACCGACGCAATATTATGACAGTGAAAAGAAATAGTTTAGTATGCCTTACACGTTTTAAGTTTTAGTTTTAAATGCCTTGATTTTCTTAAATATGTTTAAACAATGGAAGGGAATGAGAACTGTGGGCGACAGCAAGCAGCCAGACTTTGATTTTAAAATGTTGATGTGCTTATGTCATTTATTTGCTGTTTATGATGCATCTATACTATCCTTCTCAAAATTGAAATGCTATTAGCAGTGGTGAAGATAGGGGCGATGGGTTTAATTGTCAAATACAATGGTTAATTTTCTGTGGGGAAGCTGTCGCATTAGCTTATCGTTATTTTTAGTGGGAAGTTCGATAATCATGGATGTGGGATACCGGAATGAATTTATTTAGGTTAAAGGTCATGAACTCAGGTCACATATCCAATTTCGGTAATTTCAAACAAACAAAAGGAAGAGTAGAGATCCCTGAGAAACAAATACACGTTTGCAAAACCAGGGTAAGTTCTTAAAAATCATGACTTATTTCGCCATGTTTACACACACACATACACATACAAAATTGAGTGTGCTTCAGAATCGAACTCAGTTCTCGTGGACGACCGTCTGCTTTGTTTGTTTCATTTTCCTGATCCACTGCTTAATAATCAGCGGAAAGTTTTTGCAATGTCTGCTGTTTGTAGGTCTGGTGGAGTAGGTGTGGTGGCAATGTCTGCTGTTTGTAGGTCTGGTGTAGTAGGCGTGGTGGCAATGTCTGCTGTTTGTAGGTCTGGTGTAGTAGGTGTGGTGGCAATGTCTGCTGTTTGTAGGTCTGGTGTAGTAGGTGTGGTGGCAATGTCTGCTGTTTGTAGGTCTGGTGTAGTAGGTGTGGTGGCAATGTCTGCTGTTTGTAGGTCTGGTGTAGTAGGTGTGGTGGCAGAAGAAATAGTTTTAGTTTCTATCCTCACATCGACACATCTCAGCAAACGAAATCTATTTATGAAATCTACAGAGATGGAGAAATAATGAGAACTGATGTTTCAGACAATAAGGAGAATTTGTTATGTTCCGGCAAATAAAGAGAAACTGTATGTTTCGGCAAAAAAACAAAAATGAAAAAAACTGCTACGGTCCGGAAATATGTTTCGGCAAAATTAAAAAAGATTTGTCATATTTCCGGCAAACAATCAACCCCATTTTAAAATACAGAACAATCTACAAAGATATAACAGTACTGAGTTAAAGTTCTTCACTTCATAGTCCTTAGTGTATTGATTTATAAATGTTCATTAAAACCCAGTTGATCACTTTAAAGGGAAATAACCAGCATTCAGCCGCCTCTCAGTTTCAACTAAGTAGAAATTAATCTCCCCTTTTTTCAAATTGGCATTCTGCTATTAATATTTCTTCAGATGATCACAGTTACGTCCAAATGTTATTTGTTCTACCAATGAAAATAGAAAAGGTACAGTATAATTCAGTATAACTATCTACCAACGTAAAAAGAAAAGGTACAGCATAATTCAGTATAACTATCTACCAATGAAAATAGAAAAGGTACAGTATAATTCAGTATAACTATCTACCAATGTAAAGAGAAAAGGTACAGCATAATTCAGGATGACAATCTACCTTACATCGGGTAGAAAGGACAAGATAGCCAGCCAAAAATGCATGGCCTGCACAACAGTGTTCTTGTAATTGGTCAAACACTTTCATTTTGACAATTGTTAAGCCTATCGATTTGGTCGGCCATTAAGAACCTATCGATCAATCAGTCAGTGGGAAACTATCGATTAGTTGGTCAGTGGCAACCTATCAACTTGACACTTCTTCGGAGCTTATCGATTGGATGTGGATATTTACTACTTTTCCTTGGAACGCTCTGATCGTTGGCCTGATCTGGTGCATATCGATTTCCTAACTGGGGGTCTTGGGAATGCTCTGGTCAGTGTAAAGCTACAGATTTTTGTTCCTTTTACCGGTGAGTGACCTATTGACCTGTAGCTCACTGCGGTGAATGGACTGCTGTTGCCAACAGCAGCCTATCGAATTGGTCGCTGCTTACCTCGAATTTTAAAGTTATTTTACGAAACTAATATGTCTGGCACTGGATAATCTATCATTTGAAAGTGAATAGTAGTAGTAGTAGTAGCAGAAGTAATAGTAGTAGTAGCAGTAGTAGTACTAGCAGTAGTAGTATGTGTGTGTGTGTGTGTGTGTGTGAGAGAGAGAGAGAAAATATGTGTTAGACGGGAATTACCTAAGAGTTATTTCCCCTGACCAAGCCGACAGAGTCCCTACAAGGGCTTTGCTAAACTAATTTATTACCAGGAGGAAGAGTTACAGACTTTTACTGCTGACGCCTATTTTCTCGCTCTGTTGAGTGAAAGAAAGTTTTCTCAAGCCAATTTTCTCATCTGGTCGACTGCTTTAGCAGCCATTTTGTTTATTTGGAGCACGTTTTATGGTAGTTTGGCGGCAGACGGCTGCGGCAATTAGTCGTGAGCATTGGTTGTACGTTTACGTTCGATAGAAAATAAAAGAAACGAACGTCTCCTCGTCAGACGGAGTGGTCCGCCCTTTGCTGTTTTCCATTTAAGGAGTCTATTTTTTCGTCTGTCAGTAATTGGCTCTGCACAGTGGAGTTCACTGCAGAGGGGTCGCTTCTCTTTGATCTGCTTCCAAGACGACCTCGTGGAAGTAAGTGACCGAGTCCGAGGAGGCAAAAGAGCATCGGGGTATCTGGACAGCAAAATAAGGAATGTTGTAACAGAAAAATTAATTAAATTGGTGAGTCAGAGCAGTTTTAACTATTACCACCATGATTGCAGAAATATTGGATTATCCCAGATTTTACGGGGGGAAAGATAAATATTTATTTTGCAACATTGCATGAATTTCTAAAGCAATCATATTATAATTTTCTTTACAAAACATGCCTAGGAGCAATATTCCCTGTAATATAGATAGATAGATAGATAGATAGATAGATAGATAGATAGATAGATAGATAGATAGATAGATAGATAGATAGATAGATAGATAGATAGTAGATAGATAGATAGACAGACAGATAGATAGATAGATAGATAGATCAAAAAAACACACGAAGATGAATTCTTAGTCCATTTGCACTTTATCTGAGATGTTTATCAACAACCACTGAGCCACTCAACAACCACAGAGCCACTCAACAACCACTGAGCCACTCAACAACACCAGAACAAGACCATATTATCTTTTATGTTGACTTCGATGAGTTTTGCACCACCATCTTTAAAATCACTGTCTACAGAAACCTAGCACTGGAACTCTTCAAAGAGTCAACCAGAGCTAAGATATTGACAAATCTGACGTTTGTGCGCAAGTCAAATTGTCTCTGTAAGAGACTTGTAAGAACAGGAATGAATGATTTCAGAAGGACATTTCTAAATCTTCAGCATAGAGTTATGTGTGTGCCCGTTTTGGAGAAAGGGTTCTATGGTCGGACTCTTAAAGTCTCGAGTCTGATTATCAAGACCGTGTTGATTTAAACTTCTGATCATCCCAGTGGAGTTTGTTGAACCATACGCTGAATGCTAGACATGTATGTCAGCAGGCGAGTAAAGAGAATGGTGGTTGTCTAAGATGGCGATGCATTTCGAGTCACTTGATACCGTGATGTCGTCAAGTTCACTCTGTGGGAAAGGGTTAAATACTCACGTGTACTTGGGCCCCAGCAATGTGATTCTTCCTTAATATCTAATATATATACATATTAGAGAGAGAGAGAGAGAGTATTGTCATTAATTTTCAATTTTGTTAGAAGAAAAGTAAATAGCAATGTCTTCCATTATAAAGACTGTAAGCAATTTAGAAAAAAATAATGTGTACGGTTTACTTTCGCTTACAAATGAATCACAGTTGACCTGCTTACGTAGAGAACTTGAATGTGTCAGTTATCAGACAGTTTATGTCGCTTGTCAACTGCAAAAATTATATGAAGTGCATGACCCAAATTCAAGCAACGCTGGATTTTAGTGGTTTGGATATAATTTTCATACAGTCCATCTCCAACCCCTCCCCGAATACATTATTATCTTTAAGTTATGAAATTATGTATTTTCTCACGATTCTCTAGCGGATATGTATGATCGAGACGCAAGGAATGTACTCATCACTACAAGAGAAATCAATTAGTTTGATTTTAGTTCATTTTTTTAAATTCAAACTGTATAACAATCCACAGAGAAAAGATAACCCCAAAATATGAGTGAAATTTCGAAACACTTTTTTTTAAGAAGTCGTTTATAATAATAATCAAATTATAGATAAAGTCGCTTAACTTTCATCCAGAAATAAAATAATCAACAAATTTACCTTGATCATCATTATAATACACTCTTAGTTATCAATTTGAAGTCATCACACATATCAATACACTGACGTTATCACACTAACCAGCACACTGAACTAAATGCAATGACCAACACACTAAAAAGAGCACATTGACAAACACGTTGAAATTATCAACTCACTAATACTTTCTGTGATGCCAAATCCACCTATATAATGGTTATGATTATTATTATAATTTAATTAATCATCCATAACTAATTACAAATGATGAGAAGCTTAATTTATATTATTAATAAATAATTATCAAACAAAAACCACTTGTCTCTCTCACTTGGTAGATACGCGGACGCGGTAAACGTTTTCTTTCATGCACAATATTAAAGACAAACATTTACCGTCACACAATACTTCTGTAGGTGGAAAACGTCTTACTAAGGAGAAGATAAATCCGTCTTTAATCTATATTTAGTGAGCCCACATCCCACCCACTTGCTTCTTCAACATAAGTTTGTCAATATGTGTCAGAATGTCAATAAATTTAACAATGCATACAATGTAAAAGATGACATGAATAGTTCTACAAAACCATGCTCAAGCAATGTTAATATCTATACAGTCATATCCTAACACACGATTCAATAGATTATTGTCAAAACAAATCACAGAATCGTTCTTATCAGAGAAAAGAAATGGAGTTATTAGAGATAAGTGCAAAAATCGTTTGTACATAATCCGATTTAGGTGCTGTCTCAGTAGTCTTTTATGCACTTTTGTAACAAGGTCACAAGATTTTTATTGTCCACGTCAATTCCATGTGTTTCCCTCCTCACGTTGTAGAACACTGATTCGCTCCAATTCTCTTGAGGCTAACCTGGACGCTCCTTTGCTGTATCAGCTCCCTCAAGCAGAACAACAATTGTAGCAATTTCCAGTAACTTCCTTGTACCAGAAATTATTCACTGTAGTTATCATACCTAGCCACCATACATCAACAGAGTGCAGTGTATTCTTTACATTTACACACTGCAGCAGACACCTCTCACATCTACCATGGTCAAAACGGTCTATGATCAGTGAACCAGGAGATTCCAAGGAAAGGCTGATTTTTTCCTATTAAGCTAATGGCCGCCTTTCATGAACGGATTTCTTGCCATACCAAATTCAAGTGATTGGACAATAGAATTCTCTACAGCAGGTCAAGATTTTATCTCAGCCCATTGGCTGGTCTCGTTCAAGTAAATCTTAACCACTGGATAATAAAAACTATTCTCCAATTGAAACTGGTTTGCATTGCATTAGCAATTTCTAGCATATTCTCAACTCGAGTGTTTTCTCTAACTCTGACACTTACAAAAATACCATAATAAGGAATGCCCAAGGTCACAATGTAATAATTTATATAACAATTAAGTCTAGAGTTAGGAATAGGCAAATTTACTCGCCATGCTTTCCAAATATCAGTCAGTTAAAAGAACACACTCGCCAACAATCTGAAATTATTTCACTGACGTTGATGTACTAATGTGCCAATAAAATTATGATTCTTTTCAAGATTTTGAGAGAGTTATTGCAATGATCTCACAGATGAACACATTCTTGTAATCTTAATGACAAACATTCTGATTGAACACTCATCTACATATTGAAAGAATCACTCTGATCAACTCATTTAAGTAATCACACTCACCGCCCAACAAAATAATTGTACTCATCAAGGTATTGAAATAATCAAACTCATCAATTGAAATAATTATAACCAATAATTGAAATAATTATAACCAATTTCAAATAATCATACTCATATTGAAATAATCATTTTTCATCAAGGTATTGAAATAATCATACTCATCAACAAATTGAAATAATTATAACCAATTTCAAATAATCATACTGATATTGAAATAATCATACTCATCAACGTATTGAAAAAAATTACATTCATCAACGAATTGAGATAATCATACTCATCATCATATTGAAATAATCATACTCATCAATGTATTGAAATGATCTTTAACATCAAATATTGAAATGATACCCAGGGGTCATACTCATCAAAAATTTAAATGATCATACTCATCAACTGTTCAAATGATCATACTCATCAAATTTTCAAATGGTCACACTCATCAAATTTTCAAATGATCATTAGTATCAAATATTGTAATGATCATACTTATTAAAATGACTTTTTGAAATGACAGTAATAGGACTCATTAAGTATTGAAATGATGATACTAAGCAAATGTTGAAATTATCATGCACATCAACGAACTGAAAATATCTTACTCATCAAATGTTGAAATGAACATACTCATCAGCGTACTGAAATGATCGTACTGACAGACACATTGTACGTCGAAGTGATCACCCGCTGTGCATTGAAATGGAGTTGGATCGATGTTGCAGAACTTTGGATTAATGCTGCCTGATGTGCATACAATGAATAAATCAAGGGAGCTAATTTTTGGATATGGTGGAAAAAACTAGAGAAAGCACTTGCTAAGATGCTTGCACGAAAGGGGAGTAATGGACAACTTTTTTTTTTTTTTTTTTTTTGGGGGGGATGCTGAAATAAGATTGTGGAAGGGTTGGTTAATGATCTTAAGGTTGGTTGTTGTTTTTTTAATGTTGAATCAATGCCGACAAATGTTGAGCAATTGTTCACTCTTAGTTTTAAGTAGAACATTCGTTGGCAAATGTGGATTTGCCAATGTTGCGTCTAAGCCGTAATGATTTGCACGGGTGCTGTGATATGCTATTGGTCAAACGCGGACCAAAGGGCGAGCACTGAGCTGGGCTAAATCTCTGGACTACTGCATTCGGTCATTACAAAATCACTGAATAGGTCAAGAAGGACATCACTCGTCAACACATTAAAATTATTCCTTTCACCATTTCACTGAAATGTTCGGGCGGATACACGATAAAAGGGGTGCGTTAAAATAGTTATTGTAAAGGGTTCTCAGTTTTTTTTAAAAAAAAAATACATCAGAAAACCTCCATTCAATCACTAGCCCATGCACCCACCTCCCCTTAAAACCCTTGATTCCTCCTAGCCATTCTTGCGACACACCCACTTCCCCCCGCCCTCTCCCCCACTTATAAAACGTCTATCGCTGTTGCAGCTACTTGTTGGACAGGAGGCCAAATTAGATCTGAGCGGCGAGAAAACTGCCACTAACTGTCGGGGCTGCCTCGTCATCGCAGACTGTACCTGATGCTGTTGTTCGCGGAAGCAGAAGCCTAGCCATTCTAAAGCGATTCATTCAGCCAGGAGATTTCGTCACACCTGTTTGCTTGATCGTGTTTTAAATGAGTCACCAAACCACCAGCCAGCATAGATTCTATCTCACGGCGAGACAGATTTTCTTAATAATTGGGGTGGGACGTAAATGAAAACGTAGAAAAAGTGTATGTATGAATTTGATGTTTGTATGTGTGCGTGTGTGGGAATGTGTGTTCTTTGGAGTGGTAAAGTATCTGTTACGTGTGTGTGTGTGTGTGTGTGTGTGTATCTTTGCATGTGTTTGTGTGGTGTTTGAAGGTGGAGGATATAGTCTGTATGTACGCATGTGTGTGTGTGTGTGTGTGTTGGGGGTAATGTAGAAATTGACGTCACAAGCCCACGAAACCTTCATGTGAAGTATTTGCTGTATCAAGTATATTTAAATAAACAAATTAAAACGCATATATTTCTTTTAACAAAATTTTTATAAAAGAGAAAACATCTTCTCATCACACAGCACATCTATTCCACAGCCCTGCGACATATGCTTTGACTTAATGGGAAGAAGAGTCCATGTTTCAAGTGCTGCCATTGGTTGTTAGCCTGATGACGTATTAGCAAGAATGACGTATTATCATCTATAATACAGCGTGTTACACATAAATACCAGACCAGCTCTAGATTACAAGTTTCAATCATCTTGTACAATGTCTCCAGCACCCTTTGCAAAATAACGTGTTTAGTGCTCCTGATTTCCATGGCAACGAAAGGCAGCGGCGTGCTAATGCTCGTATTATGTCCGTTAACGATGGATTAAGGTGTTACCGTCGTTCGCTAGGTTCATTTGGTGCTCACTGCGTGCCTAGCACAACCGCTAACATTCATGCACAACTAAAGAGGTAGTTAAAGGGAGACAATATGGCATAAAACTGAAGGTCAAAGAAAGAAGGATTGGAGGAATCGTGTGGAAAGGTAATGCAATAAATAGAAAGAATAATAGAAAAACAAAGAATAAAATCACTGTTATTAGTGTTTCAGTGAATTCTCCTGGTCAGTGATTTAGTTTGATTGACTCTAAAGTGACAGTCGTCCAGTACTATTCTCAACGCCCGTAATTTGCAGCGACTATTCGCAGGTTTCATTCTGTCCTTTTTTTCTGTTCAAGCTTCTGAATTAGGAATTGTCAGTTTTTCCTCTTTGCTATTTGTATATTTTTATTTTAGGCGTATATAGTGAATGCGATGTGGGTATATGGTGAATGTGATGTGGGTATATAGTGAATGTGATGTGGGTATGTGGTGAGTGTGATGTGTATGTAGTGAATGTGATGTGGGTATATGGTAAATGTGATGTGGTATATGGTGAATGTGATGTGGGTATATGGTGAATGTGATGTGGGTATATGGTGAATGGGATGTGGTTATATGGTGAATGGGATGTGGGTATGCGGTAAATGTGATGTTGGTATGTAGTGAATGTGATGTGGGTATATGAGTGAATCTAGATTTCTACTGACGATTATTATATTTGCGTTAGTTTCACTCAGTTATGTCCGATGTGTGTGTGTGTGTGTGAGTGTGTGTTGATCATTTTACTGACCTATATCTAATCTGTTAAATTATTACTATGTCGACATGAGCTTAAGTTTAAATAATTTTAATTATAGTATGCCGAGTGATTTACTGTTTCTAATGTCGGACCCGGTCAAAATTCGGATTATAATAAAATGTGCTTTTTCTTTTATATTATGAATATTATTTCTCTCAAACTTCGGATTATATTAATATGTGCTTTCTCTTTTTTATTATGAGTATTGTTTCCCGTCCTTAAATCTTCTACTTGTTCATTAAATCTGCTTCCTATTCCTAAATCTCTTTCGTTCATGAAATCTGCTTCCTATTCCTAAATCTCTTTCGTTCATGAAATCTGCTTCCTATTCCTAAATCTCTTTCGTTCATGAAATCTGCTTCCTATTCCTAAATCTCTTTCGTTCATGAAATATGCTTCCTATTCCTAAATCTCTTTTGTTGACGTGGTGATAATGCGGTATTACTACAACGATGATAACAACGACGATGATGATGGATGAATGGTGAGTTGATAATCTTTACAAAATGATTATATATATATACAAAATCCATTAGGTGGTGCTGTGGTGATGCAAGTGCTAACAGTATGACATTAAATAAACAAAAGGTGGTTTAGAAACGTTTGTGAATGTCTTTAAAAATGTATATGTATGGACGATTACCTTTTATTTTCAAGGAAACTTCAAGGAAAAGAATTTGTTTTGCAGTTCATTCCAATAACTGAAAGACATACCAGGGCATTTTATCTTCTCGATTTTGTTAAAATTAATTTTATAAACACAAGTTCCTGGCTAGAACGTCAGTGGGTGAAAGTCGGCTCACATCAAGGTCATCGATGGAAAGTTACGCCCTCAAACTAGTTCCCACTGCAAGCAACCGTGTAACTGCTTGAAAAAGAACAAAATCGATAGTTAAGCATAGCTCAATAAATTCCTAGATCTCGGGAAATCTCGGGTGTGTTTGGTCTCGTTGGACTGGGACGGGAATCGTGTCCTTGAATACGTAAGAACTTTGAGTAACAAATCGTGTCCTTGACAATCAATACGTAAGAACTTTGAGCAACAAAGGGCGACCACAGGCGGTTTTGCTGTCTGCTTCGCTAAAAAATTATAATTCTGCAATCGTGATGTTAATTTGAAAGTCAAAAATATGCAGTACTTGGTAGTAATCAAAGTCCGGCAGCGAGGTCAAATCTTTTTGGTCCACTGATGTCCGACAAAAACATACAACGTACCTCGTTAAGTACTGTTTTACATACTTTGTAACCGAGCGCAAATGCATTACAGCAAACATCAGTGTCTCAGTTTAACTTCATCATGCACACTCACACACACGCTCATTCATCCCTTCTCTCTCTCTAAAGCACACACACACACACAGATGCTCATTCATCCCTCCTCTCTCTCTAAAGCACTCACACACACACACACACACACACGCGCGCGCGCGCACACACACACACACACACATTTAACCACGATCCTAATGAGCCGTCGCTTTCTGTGACTTTTCTTCCTTTTTTCCCCGTGACTTTTTTTCCTGTGACTTTTTTTCCGCTCACCGCCAAGCACGCCCCCGCGCCCCCCACCACCACGGAAGGCGCTGGCAAAAAGAACAATACAAGAGTCGCCGGACGCGGCCACCAAACGACCAAAAGATACGGCCAGTGCCGGAAAGGAGACAATCACAGACGATCCCACAGCGAGTGAGGCAGACTCGGACCAAGATGCCAACCTAGATGACATGTGTGACGAAGAAAACGCACAATGAACATTTTAAAAATCTTACCATCGATCCGCTACAAACACTGCCAGAAACACGCTGCGTGTGTGTGCGTGCGTGTACGTAAGCGAATTTATGTATTACCATCAGTAAGTACATCTTGACATTCCATATCATAACTTAACCTAGTCTTGTCAAGCATTGTTAGTATTTTATATTATAACCTAGCTCTGTTAAGCATTGTTAGTATTTTATATTATAATTTAAGCTAGCTATGTTAAGCATTGTTTGTCACAGTCTGATAAAAATGTCCGACCTGATGACCTACTTGTCTTGTTTACTTCAAATTTGAATTTTGAAACCCTTGGCTCCTTTGTTCAAAGCTCCCTTTTTCGAGATGCTTCTAGAACAGGTCAAGATGTTATGTAACTTTTAGGTCTATTGTCCGGTTCTCGAACCAACTACATGCTTCGCGAACAGTCACGTGATACGCATTATGCTTTTCTATATATATGACTACACGCTTCCGCTCCCACACTGCGAGAAACACATTAGCTAGGTCCATTCAGCTAACTCGGGTCATGAGGCAGCCGACAGTCGTTGAGAATCAAGATACCCTTCGACTTCTCATAAAAAGGTATCATTTTATTTAATAGTATTTTGCTTATATTGTTTAAGTATGTATTTGTGCTATGTATTATGTTATTTCCATAAATACTTGAGCATGGTCCAGAGAAATGGCTGAAAAACCTATAAGTTACGGAATATAAATTTATTGTAACTCTTTTTCCATTTTGTACTTTAATTTATATTGTTTTAATTCATTAAGAGTCAGAATGCCTGTACTCGGTATGAATTTCTCATGTAATTCAATTATTGCGTGTAATTTTAATTGTAAATTGTGAAGCGCTTTGTTGGTTTGAATTACCCCTTTGTATGAACATTAATTTAACGTTGTAACTATTTTATTGCTTCATACGTCATGCTGTTAAATGGAACATGCGTGAGACGATTACATTTTTCTAAATCTAATTGTAAAACGACGCGAGGTCGAAACTCTTATTCAGCGCATTTTGTCTGGGACATGCTTTAGTAGGAACGTGTTAAGTTGAAAGTACATTAGAGCACATTGCTTCTACAGATCGGTTTTTGTTTCCATGCCTTACCTTGCCTTGCCTTGGTTCTACGAGTGAACTCTTCTCTGAGGGTCCATGCCACTAAAATTCAAGTTCCCTAGCTACATAAAAAAGGGGCGCCTTTTCCCATGCACCACGTGCGTCGCTAGACTGGGACTGTGAAAATAGACTGGCTGGCCGAGTAAAGAGACCAGGCTGATACAAGCAATCCAGCTGAGTACATCTCAGTATGCAAATATTAAAAGGACAAATTGACGGCAATTCAATAGTTAACTAATAGAGCATGTACGCGCAAAGAACAGAGTAATGGACTATTCGCGCTCGTATTCGATCATTGTTAACTTGTTAAACTTTATTAAATCTTATTTTCTTTGTTAATACCTCTTGGTAGTTAATTTTTATGCATAATAGACCAATAGATTTCTTAGATTGAATGGGGGACGAATGAGCAGGATGTTGACAACGAATGCATATTAATTTAGAGGGATTTAACGGTTTTCAATCTAGCTAAAAGTTCGCAATTTATTAGTTTGTAAATTTGTCGTCTGACTACTAGACACACTTTTAATTAGTCAAATAGTAAATTGAGCAACCAGTCTGCATAGGATATGAGAGAAAGAATTAATTATATTTAAAGTCTTTTAATTATTCTAAGCAGGGTCTTTAAATAAATACTGAAAACGTAACAGTCTGTAGAAATCTAGATTCACTCATATACCTACATCACATTCACCGCACACACATCACACTCACCACATACCCGCATCCCATTCACCATATACCCACATCCCATTCACCACAAACCCAGATCACATTCACCACATACCCACATCCCATTCACCATATACCCACATCCCATTCACAATATACCCACATCCCATTCACCACACACACATCACACTCACCACATACCCACATCACATTCACCATATATCCACATCACATTCACTATATACGCCTAAAATAAAAATATTGCTTTTGTTGTGACATGTGCATGTATTCTTTTGCAGAGTAGTGTACATTTTTAATTAATGTATGTTTAAGCGTAGTTAAGCATTACATTGATTAAGTTGAATGATTTATTTAGTATTGTGTTACTGAGTACTTCATTGTGAGAAGTCGACGAGTATACCGCCAGCTAGGAGAGTTATCGGTAGTAACAGACTTCGGACTATTATATTTAGGGTGCTAAATATAATGTGTAATGTTGTATGGTAGGAGCCGTGACATTACGAAAGTCTTGGAACAGCGGACACTGTGACAAGCAGGTGAAACGTGTAAGAGTTAACGCGCAATTTATTTCGGAAGGTGTTCTGAGTAAATTAAATAATTTTTGTAAGGTTGTAGCCTAAAAGTTATTTTCGGGATAAGCGGAGTTATCGCCGACGGTTAAAACACACAATTCACGTGATACATTCTATTGTAGCCAGACGCGCTAAGACAGTAAAATGGATCGCAAACAAGTTATCGAAGACCTGAAAGAAACCGGTATCATAATAGGATATCAGGGTGACGAACTGACTAGCTACATTAAAACTGAGCTAGAGAAAGCGGAAAAAGAGAGACAAGAGATAGAAAGAGAAGAACGTGTAGCTGCTCGCGAAGCTAAAAAGCTAGAAGCCGAAAACGAGGCTAAACGCATAGCAGCCAATGCTGACACGGAAGCCAAAAGCATCGCAGCAGATACAGAAGCCAAACGCATCGCCGCAGACGCGGAAATAAAACGGTTAGAATGGGAAGTAAAGAAACTAGAACTTACCAACCCAGACCGAAATCGCAGAAGCAGTGGTGATTCGCATTCTAGCGATGGAAACAATCACAGTAGAATTGAAAACATCATTCCAAAGATAAATATGGTCCCATTTGATGAGAATAAAGATCAAATAGACGCGTATTTAAAACGTTTGAAAAGTTAGCCAGAGCAACAAGCATTCCAGCCGAACATTCGGCAATAAATTTATCGGGTTACTGCAAGGTAGTGCTAAAAACGAATTCAATAAGCTTAGCGATTCTGAGTCAGATAATTACGACACAGTCAAGGCCACATTATTGAAACGCTACAGACTCACAGCCGATACATACCGCCGTAAGTTTAAGCAGGCCACGAAAGCGAGTTCAGAGACGCACGCACTGTACATACAACTCGTCACTGACTTGTTCCAACGGTGGATAGATCTAGCTGAAACTCCACAGACGTATAACGGTCTTAGGGATGAAATGGTAAAAGACCATATTCTCGGGTCATACAAATCAGATCTACTGATTCACTTAGCAATAAGGGAAAGATCTACGCTAGAGGAGATAGGCAGCGCCGCCGATCGCTTTGATGACGCACATTCTCAATTCTCGAACGCACACACAAACAACAAGTCTCGACCGAATGAACCGCCGACTCGGAAGGATAAGAAAAATGACGGGAAAGCGCATAGCGAACGGGATGATAAAACATCCAAACCCGACACTAAAACCAAGTCTGACAAACAGAAAGATAAAAAGAATCTTGCATGTTACACTTGTGGTGATAGTGGCCATTTTTCACGAACATGTCCTGAAAAGAAAACAGCTAAGGTTTACGCAGTAGAAAGTCATACACCTAAAACAGAAAAGTCGAATCGAACACCAGTACAGGCAAACGGTCACGACACAATCGCTTTGCTGGATACAGGGTGTGAGCTAGACGCTATAGTAATTGCATCATTAGTTAACCGTACCGATTACACAGGGGAGACAATCTCTGTCACCTTTGCGAACGGCGAACAAGATATTTTACCAGTAGCTGAGATCTCGATTGTTTCAGACTTTGTAGAAGGAACAGTCAAAGCGGCAGTTATGGAAAACTCACCGCATGACATGATCCTTGGTTGCAAGTATGTTTTGCCGTGCAAAAAACAAACTTCAACTGAACCACCACTGGTTAACGCTGTAACCAGAGCAGCGAGTAGTAAAGACAAATCTGTGACTGCACCGATGTCTGCCGCACCAGCCGTAGATGAAGCAACAGTTAGCGAGATTAAATTATTACAAGCTGAAGACGAAACACTAGACCGGTTATGCAAGCAGGCTGTACCTGTTAGTGACGTCGACACTGACGATTCGAATAAGAAAGCATGCATTATTCTGAAAAAGGGTTTATTGTACCGCTATTCGAAAGTGGGAGACGAATTCCGGAAGCAATTGGTCGTTCCACAAACCAAACGTAATGACGTATTACGATTAGGTCATGAGAGTCTTTTTGGTGCACACATGGGTGTCCAGAAAACAACTAGTCATATTACAAGTGAGTTTTATTGGCCGGACATCATTGCCGATATCCGTAGATTCGTGTTAAGTTGCGACACATGCCAGAGAACACAGTCTAAAAATTCAATCAGACTCGCACCGTTAGGAGAGCCTGAACTGATCAGTGAGCCCTACAAACGCGTAGCAATGGATTTGATTGGGCCTATAATTCCAACATCAACCAGAGGTAATCGATACGTGCTGACCACTATTGATTACGCAACAAGATTCGCCGACGCAGTGCCATTGAAAAACATTGATACTGAAACTGTCGCCGAAGCCCTTTTCGGTCTATGGAGTCGTGTTGGAATACCTACCGAAATTTTGACAGATCAGGGGAGTCAATTCGTAGGCAAAGTAATGAAGGAGGTAAATCGCTTACTTTCCATCAAACATCTTACTTGCACACCCTACCACCCCCAGGCAAATGGTCTGGTTGAAAAATACAACGGTACATTAAAAACAGCACTTAAAAAGCTCGCCACTGACAAACCGAAAGACTGGGACAGATACATCCCTGCCCTACTATTTGCATATAGGGAAGTGCCACAATCTTCCACCGTGTTTTCACCATTCGAGTTACTTTACGGACGTACTGTACGCGGACCGATGATGATTTTGAAGGCACTTTGGACTGATGAAAAGACAGATGACGAAGTTAAAACAACTTACACATATGTCACTGACTTAAGAAACCGTCTTGAAACTATAGGCAAGATAGCACGGGAAAACCTGACGATAGCTCAGTCTAGACAGGCAGAATATTACAATAAGCACACCAAACCTAGAGAATTTGAAGTTAACGACAAGGTGTTATTGTTGCTTCCTGAAGCACATAACAAACTTCAGATGAAATGGAAAGGGCCCTTTGTAGTTACCGCCAAGCTAGGGGGACTGAACTATAAGGTACAGACAAGAAAGAGAGAGAAAATCTTTCATGTTAACCTACTCAAAAAGTACATAAGCCGTGAGGATCAAACCACTCAAGCTGATTTTGTCGTAGCAACGATAGTTACAGAAGATGAGGGGGAGATTGATTGCGTCACTGGTACTTTACCAAACTGTCCTCTACAGACAGAGGAAACTGTTAAAGACGTTAGGGTGAATGAAGCCTTGACAGAAAGACAGAAAAAAGAAGTGAATGAATTGCTTAATGAGTTCTCATCTACTCTGACAGACAAACCAGGGTTGACAGACTTAATAGAATTTTCACTGAAGCTGACTGACAACAAACCGATATGTTTGAAGCCGTATCCGTTGCCACACGCTAAGATAGATGACGTTAGGCGTGAGATTAAGACTATGCTAGATCTAGGGGTCATAGAGAAGACTGACAGTGCCTACGGATCACCCATCGTGTTGATTAAAAAACGTGATAACTCGTTCCGTTTTTGCGTAGACTATCGCAAACTCAATCAAGTGACAGAGTTCTGTACCGAACCTCTTCCCGATCCGGATCTCATCTTCACTAAGCTAGCTAACGCTCATTACTATACCAAAATAGATTTGTCACGCGGTTTTTGGCAAATCAAGGTCAAGGACACTGATCGACACATATTAGCTTTCACTACACCAGTAGGAAACTACACATGGAAAGTTATGCCTTTCGGAGTTTCAAACGCTCCAAGCATTTTTTCTAAAATGATGCGGTCATTGTTAGAACCACTGTACGGACGTGGAGTTGAGAACTTCATGGATGATTTAATTCTAGGCACCCAGACATGGGAGGAGCACTTGACACTCTTACGAGATGTGCTAGCCAGATTAAAGCAAGCCAACCTCACTGCCCGCCCTACGAAGTGTGAAATAGCACAATTCTCCTTAGACTTCTTGGGACACAAGTTGAGTCATGGAACTATGTCGCCAAGTGAAGCTAAGATAGCACAACTTAAGGACACTTCACAACCGCTAACAAAAACACAAGTTAGAAGTTTTCTTGGTCTTGCTAACTACTACAGAAAATTCGTACCAGATTTTAGTGCCATTGCATGTCCTCTGACTGACTTGACACGTAAGAATATGCCTACAAAAGTAGTGTGGACTGATGCATACCAAAACGCTTTTGACACACTGAAATCTAGACTGACTTCAGACTTAATTGTTAAACTGCCAGATTTGACAAAACCATTCTTGTTAAGGACTGATGCTAGCAACACGGGACTAGGAGCTGTGTTATTACAAGAACACAATGACACCAAACACCCAGTTGCATACGCAAGCCGTAAACTCACAACTGCTGAACAGAAATACTCCACCAGTGAAAAGGAATGTCTTGCAATAGTTTGGGCCATAAAAAAGTTCGAAAACTATTTGTACGGAAAAACCTTTGTCATTGAGTGCGATCACCAACCGTTGGCCTTTCTCAGACAGGCACAATTTACGAATAACCGTTTAATGCGTTGGTCTTTGTTTCTGACACAGTATGACGCAAATATTCATTACATCAAAGGTTCTTTGAATGTTGGCGCAGATTACATGAGTCGTGCTTGATGCCATCAAGTGCCGGTACCAATAGAATGTTGTTTAATCAATTAACTGAACCCTATGGATTCCTTCCTGTAAATATGAAATATAGTTGCACACTTTATTTCTAGGAATGTTGAAATTTTTTTTGTGTAAATTTTTCTTCATTGTGGACTTTGTCACAGTCCGATAAAAATGTCCGACCTGATGACCTACTTGTCCTGTTTACTTCAAATTTGAATTTTGAAACCCTTGGCTCCTTTGTTCAAAGCTCCCTTTTTCGAGACGCTTCTAGAACAGGTCAAGATGTTATGTAACTTTTAGGTCTATTGTCCGGTTCTCGAACCAACTACATGCTTCGCGAACAGTCACGTGATACGCATTATGCTTTTCTATATATATGACTACACGCTTCCGCTCCGACACTGCGAGAAACACATTAGCTAGGTCCATTTCAGCTAACTCGGGTCATGAGGCAGCCGACAGCCGTTGAGAATCAAGATACCCTTCGACTTCTCATAAAAAGGTATCATTTTATTTAATAGTATTTTGCTTATATTGTTTAAGTATGTATTTGTGCTATGTATTATGTTATTTCCATAAATACTTGAGCATGGTCCAGAGAAATGGCTGAAAAACCTATAAGTTACGGAATATAAATTTATTGTAACTCTTTTTCCATTTTGTACTTTAATTTATATTGTTTTAATTCATTAAGAGTCAGAATGCCTGTACTCGGTATGAATTTCTCATGTACTTCAATTATTGCGTGTAATTTTAATTGTAAATTGTAAAGCGTTTTGTTGGTTTAAATTACCCCTTTGTATGAACATTAATTTAACGTTGTAACTATTTTATTGCTTCATACGTCATGCTGTTAAATGAAAACATGCGTGAGACGATTACATTTTTCTAAATCTAATTGTAAAACGACGCGAGGTCGAAACTCTTATTCAGCGCATTTTATCTGGGACATGCTTTAGTAGGAACGTGTTAAGTTGAAAGTACATTAGAGCACATTGCTTCTACAGATCGGTTTTCGTTTCCATGCCTTACCTTGCCTTGCCTTGGTTCTACGAGTGAACTCTTCTCTGAGGGTCCATGCCACTAAAATTCAAGTTCCCTAGCTACATAAAAAAGGGGCGCCTTTTCCCATGCACCACGTGCGTCGCTAGACTGGGACTGTGAAAATAGACTGGCTGGCCGAGTAAAGAGACCAGGCTGATACAAGCAATCCAGCTGAGTACATCTCAGTATGCAAATATTAAAAGGACAAATTGACGGCAATTCAATAGTTAACTAATAGAGCATGTACGCGCAAAGAACAGAGTAATGGACTATTCGCGCTCGTATTCGATCATTGTTAACTTGTTAAACTTTATTAAATCTTATTTTCTTTGTTAATACCTCTTGGTAGTTAATTTTTATGCATAATAGACCAATAGATTTCTTAGATTGAATGGGGGACGAATGAGCAGGATGTTGACAACGAATGCATATTAATTTAGAGGGATTTAACGGTTTTCAATCTAGCTAAAAGTTCGCAATTTATTAGTTTGTAAATTTGTCGTCTGACTACAAGACACACTTTTAATTAGTCAAATAGTAAATTGAGCAACCAGTCTGCATAGGATATGAGAGAAAGAATTAATTATATTTAAAGTCTTTTAATTATTCTAAGCAGGGTCTTTAAATAAATTCTGGAAACGTAACATTGTTTGTATTTTATATTATAATTTAACCTAGCCATGTTAAACTTTGTTAGTATGTTTTAACATAGCCATGTCAAACATTGTTAGTATTAACTGTAACGGCTTTAGAAATGATAGGAAAATTAGCCTGTTAAAACAGTATATAGATAAAAATAGAGTAGACATAGGTCTGTTACAGGAAACCCACATAGATAGCTTAGAATTAGGCAAATCCATAGCGAAAAAAATTAGAAGGTAAAATTAATTGGTCACTCAGTCACACTAGAGGCAAGGGCGTAGGTATTTATTTTAATGATAAGTTACAATAAAGTTTGGACCATTTTAATTTTGACTTTGAAGGGCGACACGTGTGTGTAGACATTTCAGTTAACGGCACCAAACTGAGAGTGGTAAATGTATACGCACCGAACAATCCCCTCGATCGAAAACAGTTTTTCCACGACCTATACCCGACACTAATAACAACTAGACTGACAATACTGGGAGGTGACTTTAACTGCACTCTTTTATCTGGCCTCCCCCAAGCAGACGACAGCGACGCAGACATGCTTGGAGCCTCCCTATCGACAGACGAAATACGCCGGTCCATCATAGACATGGACAACAATAAATCCCCTGCCCCAGATGGCCTCCCGAAAGAATTTTACTACCATTTCATACAATATTTAGCACCAATTCTCGCCAGAGTTTATCGGGCGGTCCAAAAATCGGGCACCTTGACAGAGACACAAAGTCTGTCTTACATCAAACTTCTCTGCAAAGACGAAACAAACGCCGGTCTACTTAACAACTACAGACCAATATCGTTATTAAACGTAGACTACAAAATAATGACGAAGACACTGTGTAACAGACTGAAAACAGTGATGAGTAAAATCATCCACCCAGACCAATCCTGCGGGGTACCTGTTCGCTCAATCACAGACAACTGTCATTTAATCAGAGACATAATAGACCATTGTAATTCACGTAATACACCTGGCTTCATTCTTTCTCTAGACCAGGAAAAAGTCCCACAAATACTTATTGAGTAACCTAAGGGCTTTCGGCTTAGGGGAGAGCCTTGTGAAATGGGTTTCGACCATCTACAAGTACAAGCGTCATTGTCAACCAACACATCTCGACCCCCTTCCCGGTATCACGTTCCGTGAGGCAAGGTTGTAGTTTATCGCCCCTACTAAACGTACTGTGCCTGGAACGGGTCTTGAAAAAGATCCGGGAAGACCGCACTGTACATGGTATTAAAGTCCCAGGTAAGAAAGAAGCAGTGAAAATTAGCGCTTTCGCTGACGACTGCAACTACTGCTTGTCAGACGATAGGTCAGCACACACTGTCACCAACTGGCACAGGCTGTACGCAGACCTGCCTACCCCCCACCTTAGGAAACCAGAAGATCGCTGGTCCAAAACCAGAAGATTTTGAATGGAAACCAGAAGATTTTATGCGGAGTCTGGCTTTTTAATAGAAATACCAATAATATAAAATAAATGCAAAATAAAAAAAAATAATGTTAATATTTGTAAATAAACTTACCAATAATGTAATGATTAATGCAAAGCACAACAATTTGTCTATGATTTGTCTACATTTTGTCTAGTCTCCATTCCACTGTTTATTTTAGATGAATTTTTGTCAAGCACACCAAGTGTTAGGCAGTTTTATTTAGATATTTCTTAGACTTAATTTGAAGAAGGATCTTTACATTTCAGAATAATGGGCCATTGAAGTACCGCCATGATTTTCACTTTTACAGAAATTCATTAAATATTTCATAAATGGATTTTTTAAAAATATATATTTAACTTTTTATTATCTAATGTACAAGCCACAAAAAGGAACATGTGCCTATTGAAAAATTTTAAGAAAAAAGTCATGATTTTTTTTTTATTGTACCCATCTAAAATATATATTTTGGGAGAACATGAAGAATTTAAAAAAATAAAATTTACTTAAACCTAAAGCATATAGGCTTTCATCCATGCACAACCTTTTAATTTTATGTATGAGAAACTAGTATACCAAATTTCAGGGACATGGAATAATTACAACTATTCAAAAGGAGTCTTAGCATTTAGTTCAACAGAGGAAAAAAGTCATTTTGACGAAAACACATTTAAAGTAAAATAAAGACTACAGAACTTAAAGTGTTCAAGTGGTTTATTTTTTTAAAATAAATATACCCTATCCATACTACATTGGACTGCTCTTAGTCATTTAGCTCTCTCAGAATTAAATATACTAATACTAATTACTATATATTACTATCCTTTACATCCTCAGTGTACAGTCTTTTTATTTTCTAATACTACATAGAACCAGAATATTGCAAAGAAATTTTTATAAAAATATATTTATCAATCCACATTAATAAAATTTGGAATATATGTTGTCTTTGTTATGAGAAAGCAATACCAGTTATTAGTTTTAGAATATCTGGTTCAGATTTTAATTTATAAATGATTTAAATATATAAAACCTGTATTTTTCTAAATTTACAATTACATGTCCATTAGACTAGAGAAAAAACAGTGAAAGTCTTCCTGTAACATTTAAAATGTTATTAAAAAAGACATTATTCTTCAATAAGCATGCTTTGTTAATTAAGAATTGGATATGATTAATATTATTATTTTTAATGTTTTATGCATTTCTTTTGTCTTCAATGTATGTGTATTTATTATCATGCCTTCTAAAATTCTATTATAATAATGTGTGTACTGCGTAATCACAAAATATCAACGGCTAATTTACAAATACATGTATATATATAGGCCTATATATATTTCTAATTTTTTATTATTTTTTTAGCAGAAATGATTAAAATAAAAAATTCGACTAAATCAAAATGTTCACAATTCCGTAAATTACTTTCAAACAAATTTGACTCAGGATCATTTCTTTATCGCCGATGATCTTTTGTTTTAAAACTTGTGTCACTTTAAAAAAAAAAAAATCTGAAGCCTTACATAACAACGGATTCTAGAAAAATGATTATTTGAACTTCAAGTTCAATGCGGTTTCAAACATAGGCCTACCGTTATTGAAAACGCCAATCTTTTTCCTAGCATTGCAATATAATTCGTCAAAGTAGCTCGTTTTGGACGGATAATTTCTGAAGAAATTTGCATAGACTGTCTTACATGTAAGTTGAATGTTATTTATTAAAGTAAATATTTCGTAATTGTCACGCATATACTATCGCTACGTGGCCGCCATTTTGAAAAAGCGAACTTCGTCTATCGGTCGAACGGGCAGTAAAAACGTTATGAACCGAATTTGCTTATCCCGCTAAGTTCTGACTTCTCAACATAAAAAATATTTAAAGAAAATGTTTATTTCACGAGCGAAATTCTGTTTTGTCAACTAAAATTAATAACGGCCGACGAATAAGATTCCGGAAGTGTTAGAAAAGGACTCGTATGCTGAAGAGCTCATAGCAGACGACAGAGAAGCAGTTAGAGTTACGCCGCCGTTAGCTCTATTGAACGCACGGTTTTTCGTCCTGTCATAATCGATCGTGAAAAAAAAAATTGAAATGAAAATGAAAGCGGAAGATTTCTTTTGGAAGCGGAAGAGCGGGAGATTCGAGGTTAAAGCGGGAGATTCTTCCGCTAAAAGCGGAAGGTAGGCAGGTATGTGTACGGCCGTGCCTCCGGGGCGAAACTGAACTTAGCAAAAACTAAAGGATTATACCTCGGCGGGTGGTGAGGAAGGGCAGATAACACACTAGGCTTACAGTGGGTCGAATCAACCACAATTTTCGGGGTCCTATTCGGCGATGCCAAGGCATCCTAAAAACATTAGCCCTCTACAAAGGCCGACATCTGTCGATCTTCGGCAAAGGTAAATAATAGGGAACATCATGGTTTTATCAAAACTATGGTACACAGCCGCAGTACTTCCACCACCCGAACACTACACCATACTGATAGAAAAGGCGGTTTTCGATTTCTTGTGGGCAGGGAAACAGGAATTAGTGAAAAGAGCGACCATGTTTTTGCCCCCAAGAGAGGGAGGGGTGGGGGTAGTAAACATAGAAACAAAAATCCGCAGTTTGCTGCTGAGCCAGGCGGGCAAAATCGCTACTGGCAAAACAGTCCCCTGGGAAAATTTCGGACACATGTGGTTGGGGATACAAGTAGCACGCACACCAGGCTACACTTTCAGTAACACGCACCCAAACTGCATCAACGACCCACCCCCATACTATGCTGCATGTATACATGCACTCTCATACGCACAATCACGCAAACAGAGCTTTACTTTCACACCAAACACCACGACGAAGCAACTATACAAGCTTCTTATTACAGACAAAACATCAAAACCAAGAGTATTAACACTCTTTCCGCAGATCGACTTTAAACAGTCCTTCTCATCAGTATGTGACCCCTTTGTAAACCCGGACACATACAACATCAATTTCAAGCTTGCACACGACATAGTGCCAGTGGCATACACACTGCATCTTCGCAATATCACCCCCCACAAGATGTGCTCTTTCTGCCATCTGCATTGTGAAACAGTAGGACATCTATTTCATCAGTGCGTCCACGTCAAGCGTGCGCGCGCGCACCTTGAAAACTGGGCCAACAACCTGGGCTACCCTTCCCACCCTCTGCAATTCGTTTTGGGGAAGGCACACAAGCAGGTTCACTACCAAAAGTAATTTTAGCACTGCTGTCCGAATATAGACTTGCAGTGTGGACGTGTCGCAACCGAGCACGCTTCGACAAAAAGATCATTGTCGGTGCGGACGTGACCCAGTATTTTCTAGCCCGTGTACGCATCCGACTACACGTTGACAAAAACCGACTGCCCCATGACACCTTCCATAAGACGTGCACCATAGGGGAAGACGGAAAGCTATCTGTTCCTTTCTAAAATGTAAAATTCTGAAGAGTGGGGCCGCACGCAAATCCGTAGTGTTTGTGTGTAACTGTGTGCATGTGTGGACGGCATTCGCCGGGAACGAAAGTCAGTATGAGTGGAAAACGGAAAGCGCGACGACCCCCACACCCTAACCTCGAAAAATGTAAACAAATCTAACCCCGGTTCGAGGTCACGCATGGCTGTGTGAGTGACTGCGGGAATGAAAGTCGATATCCGAAAGGAGGGTGAAAGCGCGCTGACCTCGTAACCTAGCTTGCCTTTTTTTTTTTTTTTTTGCTAACCACTTATATCTTTCTTATGTACAAATGCATATTTGTCCATCCACATTTATTATAAATGTAAAATTGATTTTAGATGTATATTTTGTTTAAAAATACTTTATTTGTATCCAGAATATTGTATCATACATTCCGCTTGTACTTGAATATTGTTTCAAAACACTTTTTGTGTCCAGAATATCATAGCTATGAAAAACTTTTTGTATATCCGCTTAAAATCTTAACTAAATGTGATATTTTTATATTGTCCATCTTAGGACCACCTTTTATTGTTTTTATGATAAAATGTTTATGTTTAGTTATATGAATAAATGGGCTTGCCTTTTAAAATAGGGCAATGCTGGAAAAAGAAAAAAAGTATCTGTTCTTATCAGCTTAATATCTGATACGCCCCCCATTGGGGGGCTTCGATATTAAACTGATTTTTGACACTAGGTGAAGTGTCAGGGGCTTGCTCCGCCTTCGCCACGGGTTGGCCTGGTATTGCAGTACTTCCAGGATCGGCCCACTCCCCACCCGGGGAGGAAAATTCAATTCAAAAAGCAGTAATCATTTATTTTCACCTCTCACCCATTTCACTTCATCCAAGCAAACACAGTTCATGTAGCAATTTCTTTTGCGTTTCAGTTTTTGGAAAAAGCAAACCCATTCCTACTTCATGTAGTCACATTTTCTCGCTCTGCCTACCCCTACCCCCATTTTACACTTTACACTGTACGCGTTTGTAATTGGAAAATACATGTATATATAAATCGATTTAAGGTATTTTACCTTCATCAGTTGAATATTATATTGCTTTCATTTGGGATGTACATTTTAGATCATTTATTTGTAGGAATTATTTGTATTTTAGTTTTGGTTTGTAACTTTTTCATTAACTTGTGTCTTTTTTAATCATGTTATTTAGGCATTTACATTTTTTGTTTTGCCTTTTGTTTACTGTTTTTTTTCCCATGCTATTGCACTGTTTGTTGTTGCATGCTAATTTCTACATTGGCTTAGTAGTAGTATTTTATTTTACCTTCTTCCAGTTGGCACATTTCTTCTGTGGCTATACAGGAAGGTCTGACGTATTACGTATTTCTTTATTTTAAATTCAAGGGGAAAGGAATCATGTGCACATACTTTCTGGAGGGAAAAATCGACGAAAGAGATCCGACAAAGCTTCAAACTTGTAGTGACAAGGACACAGAAGAACCCATCACATTTCAGGTTCAAAACCACAAGGAGAGCGATATTAATGTGTCTGCAGAAAAGTATCAACCCAACCAGACAGATTCCATCCATTTCACTATCTCTAGACAACCACGTCAGCACAAAGGTGATTAGGTGATTTCCATCCAAATGGGACTCGAATAGATAAAGACAAAAAACACTGTCCCTGGACTAAGCTGGTACCCTTCCAAACAGGACTTAGATGAAGAACGGAAAAAGAAAGGCACGCTCGCATGCGTCTTAATGATCGCCCTTCAAGGCCGAACCAGAATTATTGTAAAAAGAATATTTTCATAGTGCCTTGTCACGAGGTGTTGGTGGGCTATTTATTAGATTTCGCTTCCGATATCTTCATTTCAAATAAACATTTTGAACATAAACAGATATATCGGCCTTAAATATAAATTTTGACTTCAGACAGACATTGGGACTATAAACGTAAACTAAACATAAGATAAGACAAAAATGCAATCATATGGTTATAGCAGTCAATGCAATATAAACACGTTTAGATAGTTGTATGGAGATGACTTTTATTAATATGCATGCCACCGTTCAAATTTATAGTTTATTAGAATTTACAGATATGCCGACCGTTTGGATCAATTAATACCATATTTAAATTTTATAATCGCCGACTAGTACAAGAACAATAGAACACTATTAATATTACAGTAACAAAGTTCAAAGTTTTAATCTCGATCGGGAAATAATTTCCAGAAGTGAAAGAAAATTGACGTATTAATATAAAATGAAACTAAATAAAAAGACATCAATGAAATCATGTTTCGAGCAGTCACATCACACTAAAATGACTAACATTTTTTGGTAACACATACACGCACGCACACACACACACACACACACACATATATATATATAGAGAGAGAGAGAGATTTTACACCAAATATCGCCACTTTCTTAATAGTACTACTTCACACCAAATATCGCCACTTTTTAACAGTACTACTTCACACCAAATATCGCCACTTTCTTAACAGTACTACTTCACACCCAATATCGCCACTTTTTAACACTACCACTGAACAACAAATATCGCCACTTTTTAACAGTACTACTGAATAACAAATATGATGGTTTGCGTTTCATATTCAACATATCGGTCAATTAATGAGGTTTTCGTTGGTTTTTGTTTTGTTTTGTCTTTTTGGAGGGAGTAGTTGGGGGGGGAGGGGTTTGCAAGCGGAAGCTGAGAATGGCTCAGAATTAAAATTTATTTACACGTTGGCAAAATGAATGCACGTTGCAACTGCGAATGGCTGCATGCACACGTGTCCATGAGTGTGTTTATATGTTCGTTCGATTTGTTCTACTTTGCGCAAGTAGGGCAAGGGAGATAGCAACTGATTACTTCAGTGAATTTCTGGGTTTGTTCCCTTACATCAGCAAGCTAAATCGATCAGTGAGGATTTTCTCACTCACTCTAAGGATATATAATTCATTTAGTGGTGCTGTAGCTGATATCGTTGTCTCTTTAGTCAGTCTTGCCCGAAATTTTTCAAACAGCTGACCTACATACAGTTTTGGAAAAACCCTACACGCTATTGTGTGTTGGAAAGTCTCCACACGCTGGAATAAACATAGTTGGGAAAATTTCTACACCATGGAATGAATTTCGTTTGGACAATCTCTACATGCTGAAATAAACTTAGCTTGGAAAATCTCCACATGATGGAATGAACTTAGTTCGGAAAATCTATACGTGATGGAGAAAGAGAATTTAAAAATTCCATACACAATGAAAAAACTTACTTTGGAAAATCTCCGCACTACGGAATAGGCCATACGGTGTAGTTTGGAAAATCTCTACACGCTGAAGTAAGACAGTGTAGAAAATGTGAACACGTCGAAGCAGGATTTTTGTAAACTGCAAAGGAGTATTATTTTTTTTCTTTCAAAACATCAACTCTAGGACCAACACACATAATGACAAATACAGGAGTGCTGTAGGGCACATACAATTAGGGCATACTCATACTAGAATAAAATACTAATATGGCGTTAAATACTAATAGGGCATAAAATACTAATAGGGCATAAATACTAGCAGTATTTTACGTGAGCGAATACAGTAACACTAAACTATAGTTTCTTTTGCTTACACTATATGCATTTACTGTCCTTATCTGAGATTGTTTATAATCAGATGTCCGAAAAATCTGAATACTTTGAGAAGTGTTTGTGGAAACAGACTGGTGCATTTTAAAAATAGAAAAGATAGAAAATTTTTCACTCAAATCCAGACTGATCTGCAGAGAGATATTTTTCACCTTCAGCTCGTTCCGCACACGTGACTTTGGTTATCAAACGAGCAATCATGCATTAAAATGTAAAGCTGAAAACAAAATATTTATCCACTGTAATTTCTTTTCAATCTAGAAGAGTTTAATTAATAGTTGATCCTTCTTGCTGGCCCTTCTTTTACTTCTGGGCTTTTGTTTTATTTTCTGGGCGCTTGTCGTGCATTCTGGCCGCTAGTTTTACTCTCTAGGAAAAGCGTTTTACTTTCTGGGCTTTGACTTTACTTTCCGAGCTTTATTTTCTTGGAGCTTGATTTACATTCTGCCGTGTCTCGACAAATTTCTACAATTTCAAGATTCTGCTATTTTCTACAATAGATTGTCTCTAACGGCCAGCGCCACACCAATCGATAGGGTTGGTCAGAATGGAGAATTATATTGAAAAATTAAATCACAATAACTGGTTTTTATCTTAAACTGGGCCCAGTATCCATGGAATACCATACCTTTTAAGAATAAATTGAAACAACATTCAAACAACATTTCAATTCCGGAAATCGTATTTTTAACGCAAAATTAACATTGTTCCACAGCAGGGAGAGTAATCTGAATCGCGAATAGTAAAAGGCAAACAAGAGTTATGTACCTTGGATTACCATTGTCTTTGTGTTGTTTTCATATTTCTTTAAGAAAATATATAATAAATATAATCACATATAAACTTTATTTGCGACTACTAGCATTTTTAATTTCTTGAAACTGCACAACATTTATTATTATTCCTAAAAACTTTATTTGCGAGTACCTAACATTTGTAATTCCTAATTTATTACTTGTATAACAGATATTGTTATAACAGACATTTATTATTATTCCTGAAAACTTTATTTGCGAGTACCTAACATTTGTAATTCCTAATTTATTACTTGTATAACAGATATTGTACTGAATACTTAATTCGTGAAGATGTATTGATGTAATATTTGTAATTATTAGTGTTTGTATAACAAATATATTTATCACTAAGAACTTAATTTGTGACGAGGTGACAGTTGTAATTCCTAATCTTTATACAACATATATTTATCAAAATTGTATACTTTATTTGTGACGAGGTGACAGTTGTAATTCCTAATCTTTATACAACATATATTTATCATTGTATACTTAATTTGTGATTTTGTAATGTTTGCAATTATTATCCAACTAATGCTTTCCTACGAAATGCCGCCACCATTTTGAATATCGTGAAACCATAGTTACTGATTTTTTATGATTATTTTTTAAGCCGCACCCATCACTGTTCACCAACAACTACATGTGCCGAGTTGATATTTCTGGGTTATTGAATGCAGACGGCTCCGCACGCTCGTATTTATACTAGGCGAACTAGTAAAATATTGCGTGTAGGCTGTACGTATTTACCCACCAGCGTGACTAGCGCACTAGTTAAATATTGCGTGTAGGCTGTATGTCTTTACCCACCAGCGTGACTAGCGCACTAGTAAAATATTGCATGTAGGCTCTACGTATTTACCCACCAGCGTGACTAGCGCACTAGTGTAATATTGCGTGTAGGTCGTACGTATTTACCCACCAGTGTGACTACCGCACTAGTGAAATATTGCGTGTAGGCTGTGAGTATTTACTCATCTGTGTAAATAATACAATTTTATGACAATTGAATGTTCTGAGACTGTCTTTAAATTCTGCATTATATAGTTTAGTTTTGTTGTTTAAATAAAGTTTGCATTTACTTGTTAGCTAATGAAAGTTGCTACTTTAAAATAGAAATATTTTCCCAAGGACGTGCATGAACAAAGTATGTAGCTGGGATACTTTAAAAAAAATATATAACAGTTTAAGTAGCCCACGTTACAACTCTACTCCACAATAAATGGAATCTAAGGACTGCCATAACCGTTTAAGATGGAAAGAGTTTTTCTGCGTCTCATGCCGGGTCACTGGTTATGATGGATTCAAACAGCAAAAAAGTATTGAAGCTTTATAAAGCGACACAGATTAATTTACGTTTCATTAGCACACAAAATATTTGTGGGTAAAAACAATCTTTCATTAGCACAAAAATTATATGGGCAGCAGTCAATGTTCCATCTAATATTTTTCCTGTGTGCGCGGAACTGGCGGTTGTTTAAAGCTTGTTACCCAAACTTGTGCGCGGAATTTTCTAATAAGCTGCGCGGCCGCGCACCTTAGAAGGAACATTGATTTATTACAGTAATCTTTCATTAGCATACAAATTATGTGGGTAACAATAATCCTTCAATAGAACACAAATTATGTGGGCAAAAATAATCCTTCATTAGCACACAAATTATGTGGGTAACAATAATCCTTCATTAGCATACAAATTATGTGGGCAAAAATAATCCTTCATTAGCACACAAATTATGTGGGTAACAATAATCCTTCGTTAGCACACAAATGATGTGGGTAACAATAATCCTTCGTTAGCACACAAATTATGTGGGTAACAATAATCCTTCGTTAGCACACAAATTATGTGGGTAACAATAATCCTTCGTTAGCACACAAATTATGTGGGCAACAATAATCCTTTGTTAGCACACAAATTATGTGGGTAACAATAATCCTTCGTTAGCACACAAATTATGTGGGTAACAATAATCCTTCGTTAGCACACAAATTATGTGGGTAACAATAATCCTTCGTTATGCGATGGGGTCGGTTCAATTCGTTCACACCAACGAGCAGCAACGGTGAAAGAGGACGCCAGAACACTTCTGTCAGTTTTCTTACATGCTTTATTCAGCCCGTGTACAGCAATCCCTCTCAGATTGATTGAGTGTAGGGGGCGCTTGCGGCTTCCGCCGCTTTCGCGCTGGTATCTCTCTCAGACTCACGCATGCACTAATTATACTATCAGATCGGCCTTCCCTGAAGACCCCTTAGCCTAACACAAAACTCTAGCAAGAAAGGCTTCTAAAAATAATTTCTGTCTTTTCTTATTTCTATTTCAACATAAATTTCATTCAAACTACTAAGAGCTATACTAAAAATCAAATATAAAATAAAACTACTATAAGTATACTTTAATGCACAAATCTTTCCTAATAACTAATCTAAAGATTTAGACCTATAATAAAATAAAACATATGTTGATGGGCTGTAGAAAAAGCATTCACACACACATTACTTACAAAATACACAAATGTAAAATCATTATTCTATTTCCTATCTGGATATATACACTCTATTATAAAATAACAATTGCATAGTATAATAAAAAATTATTCAAATGTACACACTAGCACAGCACTCTAAATTAGTAATGATAATGTTTACACACACTGCGCGAGCTTTGAAAAAAAGCAGAACTTCCTGACCTATTTGTCAGGCGCTCCGTGCAGATGATGTCTGCCCGCTGAAATAACACTCACACCGGCAAGTGAAAAAGGCTATACCAAGATGGGCGGCAAACGCCACGCATACGTGCTCGCCCCTTCTTGTGATACAGTCCGTCAGAGGCTGTTAGCGTTAGTGATGATGATGAGTGTAGGGGGCGCTTCCGGCTTCCGGCTTCCGCCGCTTTCGCGCTGGTATCGTGAGAAGCAGGCGTAAACATTGCTCGTGACAGAGACAGTAAGGTTAGTTTTGACTACAAGGAAGTAGTTTGTTGATTACTACTTAGATATGATAGGTGTTTGGAACATTATGTCGCTATGGTAAAATAGTGAAATAACAAAATTAATAACCACAGAGTTAGTGTGAAAAGATATTTTAGTCTATCAGTTTCTTAAACATAATTTCTGTTTGTGTCAGCCAGTAAAAAGGCAGCATGGCGTCTCAGGACAACATGGTCGTATGGCGGGACTGTATTCGTGCGTGGTACCCTGATTATGAAACC
The DNA here is from genome assembly GCA_028829895.1 of Sinotaia quadrata. Classification (NCBI taxonomy): domain Eukaryota; kingdom Metazoa; phylum Mollusca; class Gastropoda; order Architaenioglossa; family Viviparidae; genus Sinotaia; species Sinotaia quadrata. Next base: position 8,794,200 of record CM054184.1, read on the forward strand.
AAGACATATTTCGTCCCGCCAGTGGTCATCACCAGGATACCATTTGATGTGGTCACAATGGCCGGACAGTCTGTGCTCGTGCCGCAAAGTAATCCTGTCCAAGCCAGTGCCGTTCAGTCTAGTTATACACAGGTCAAAGTTCAACATGTTCAGGACAGCGATACACGGGACGATTTGGCACTACAGCGAGAACTGGTTTTAGTCTATCAGTTTCTTAAACCTGAGTACTGTTGGTGTCAGGCAGGAAAAAGGCTTCATTGCGTCCTAAGTACAGTGACCGGACAGTCTGTGATCGTGTGCCAATGTAATCCTGTCCAAGCCAGTGCCGTTCAGTCAAGTTCTACACAGATCAAAGTTCAACGTGTTCAGGAATGTCAGACACGAGAAGATTTGGCACTACAGCGAGTGTTACTCTCTTTGCGAGAACTGGTCAGTAAGCAGAGTGAACCAATGTTTGTCATTTCACAGATACAGTTTTCTGGTTACCTGAGAGAACTATGTTATGCGGCGGCGGTCAAACAGTTCTTACGACCACAAAATCTTCCCAAAGATCATAGACAAGGTGACTTTGACATTCTCGTCATCCATCGTCACTATGGAATAATCACCGGAGAGATAAAGTCAGTTCTGTCAAACCGACAACAACTCCAGTTATCACAACCAGGCATAGACCGAGTGGTCACTGACAGAGTACGAAATGCAATCAAACAACTGAATAAATCCCAAGTCGTTCTACGGGAGATAACCAAAGACCTTGATCCCAACCTTGCCATCCGTAAACTTCTTATTTTGCCTTACGTCACTGTTGACATCTTAACCCGGGTGGTTTCAAGTGATGAACACTTAAAAAAGGTAAGACTTTAGGTAATAAAAATTAAAAGCAATAACAAATCCTAGACAAGGCAAATTAGATTGCTTAAAAGATCTAACTTAATAATATCGTAAAGATGCCTGTCTCAATGACAAGTTTTTAACAGTTGTGTCCATTTCATAGAGACAAATTATGATTGTCAATTCCACAGACCAATGTTACCACACAAATTTATGATTGTCTATTCCAAAGTTTAAAATTATGATAGTCCATTCCACAAAGATTAACGTAATCATTATCAATTCCACACATTCAGAGTGTCGCCACCATCCACCCTCTCTGTTCGGAAGAGAAGATAATGGCTAGCCATTGATTCACCTGGCCTCGTGTAGGTGGTATGACGATTGCCCACAAACAAAAAGAACCAAGATGTTTGTTTGGGATGAATTTGTGTATTATGTATGCAGGTTTGTGAAAAGGCTGGCATGTATACACAAGTGCAATTGAGCATGTGAAAATAAACAGAACAACTAAGAAACATCCCCGCTCACTCATTTTCAAAAACCAATGACAAGAATTTCAGTTTAAAAACTCTACTTATGCATTTAATCAGTTGCTCAAGGCTATTTACACTCACAATCCAGGGGTGTGGAACAAGAGCAATGAATGGTAAAATGATAAACAAATAACAAAATAATAAATGATTTGGTAATCTCACTCCACAAAATGTCAAGCATATAAAAAATAGCAAACATGATCCCTCCCCTGTTGTAACCTACCTTGAGAGCACTAATAACCAATCTCCAGCATATCAGCTGTCCAAAAATACAGTAAAAACACCCAAGTTAGGTAATACCTTTTGAGCACCTTGGCTCAGTACACTTTTGTCGCGGGGTGGTGGGTGTTGTTGAGCCGCCTCCTCTCGCCTCCTCGATGGGTGTGTGGGGGGGGGGGGTTCAGCTACCGCGACTTGCTGAGACCACACCGAGTAACTTAAGTTGTTAAAAATAAATCACTCTCACATACAGATACCAACGATGTTCTTGTGGGGGGAAAATGTTTATTCTGTATGTGGGGCAAAGTGTGGAAATCAGCGTGTATGTATGCTTGCGGAATGAATGTATTGTGAGGGACGCACAGAACGAACAAACAAACAGCCGTACCAACACACTTTCACAACAGAGAGAGTAAAGAACCCAACTCTTGATGAAGAGTTAAAAAAAAGGAATTTATTCTAATAATAAAATGGGTTACTCTCTCGTACGATGTTAGTCATTCATTCAGCAACATCCACTCAGCAACATTCATGGGATGGGGGACCAGAGCAATGTATATGATAAAATAAAATAAAATAAAAAAAGCAAATTTAATAGTATGCCTGGCAGTGAAAACTGCAAATATCAGCACTGAAAAGAGTTACGGTGAAAACCGCAATACTCTAACAAATAATACACAAAATTTACTACTACCAATTTGTGGGTAAAAGCCCACCACAAAAAATAAACACAGAAAGTGGTGATGACCACAAATGTCAACACTGAAATTAGGCTGATGGGTGAAAACCCAAAGTTAATAATAAATGTTAAATGTCTTAAGTATTTTGGGTGAAGAATAAACCCTATAATCAGTTCACCTTGCTAAATTATTTATGAAAATTGTTTATATGAAAAAATGTCTCTATACAGTTTAGGGTAAATACCCAAATAATTAACTAATGTTTATAGGTAAAATGTTCCTATAAATAAATGTTAATAATGTTCTAAAATTCTAATTAATTAATAAGCTATGACTAAACTACCTACCTATATAAATGCACCACTAGGTTAACTATGCTACTTACTATTATTGAAGAATAATGAAATCTTAATGCTGTCCTGAAAATGTCAAGTACACAGATGCCAACACACTGGCCACAAATGAAGTCCAGAAAATGAATATCAGCTTTCCTCTCACAATAAATGTCGACAATGTTCCTCGGTGAAGACCGGGGACAAAATAACGATGTTTCCCCCTGGACAGGGATGGGGGGGGGTAAAAAGCACGTACGCAGGTTGATAAACCCGGTTGTCTCCCCTTTCACGTTGATAAACGCTGAAAGTACCACTCGCTGATAAGCGACGAGGTTAAAGGTGGTTGATGAACCAATGTAGACCAGAATGTGAGCGAAGAATGCCTCGTCCAGACTTGTCCCAGGATAATCCCCAGTCTGTAATATGATAGCAGCCCTGGTTCCTGCTGACAATCTAGGGGGGGTGCCCGACGTACGGCTGGGAGGGTAGAAGCCTGCTGGTCCTGACCCACGCAAATACTGCCAAGTCTTGCCAACGAAGGGTGAGCACTCTTCCAGTCCTATTTTGCTAACTACGAAAAATTAGACAAAATGGACGGCGCCATAACGAGACGATAAAATCGTCTAAACTCTCTGATGTTGCTCTGCCCGCAATTGCTCAACACTCTCACACTGACTTGAAAAAGCCCCTGTAATTTCCTTTTATAAAAACCAACTCTTCCACGGCCTTCTAGAAGTATTAGGCACGTGAAAAGATGGACGTCTATTGTTATAGGTGCACTTATTTAGTGGTGCATTGGCTAAAGTAATCCCTAATTAAATTTCTATTTAATGAACATTTAATGAGCTAATTATATAATCTACCTATTATTAAAATAATTGTTATCACCTAACATAAATAAACAAGTAAACAAATCAAATAAAAATGTTATAAATAAGAAATAAGTAGTCACGCTCGCAAACTGACTGACAATGCATGCATCACGCCACTCGCTCAATAATATATGAAAACAAAACGTAAAGAAAACGTCACAAAGCCAAGGGAGGCAATAAGGTAAAATAAAAAAATAAATTTTTATGATTACTCTCCCCTTTTTCCGTGACACACTTAGATTTGCTATGACCATACTGCTACTCTAGTTGTATAATTATGCTTCAACGGCTCACCAAAATAACCTTTTAAGTAACTTTCAATGGCTCACCAAAATAATATTTAAGTAACTCTCAATGGCTCACCAAAATAATATTTAATTAACTCTCAATAGCTCACCAAAATAATATTTTAATTAATTCTTATTGGCTCCCCCAAATAAACTTTAATTAGCTCTCAATGGCTACCCAAAATAAATTTTTAATTAACTCTCAATGGCTCAACAAAATAATCTTGTATTTAATTCTTAATGGCTCACCAAAACAAACTTTTAATTAGCTCTCATTGGCTTCCCAAAACAATCTATTAATTAACGCAACTAACTACATAGAATCAAACCATCTCTACCAAATTACATTATCCCTGGCTCACATGGCTACTTTTTCACCATTAGGCTACTTTATTTGCACAACTACTTATAGAATATTCCTGCAATTAAGTCTTTCATCCACATATCAGAATTACATTATCTCTAGCTATTAGACATCATTAACTGGCGTCCTATACACAAATATACTTATCTAACAGTTCCATACTCCTAGCATATTTACATTCATTCTATAATCCAAATATTTTATTCATCGTAATATACACTTGGCAAACAATGCACTGCCACCCAAAATGATTAAGTTTCTATGCCTCAAATTAAACAAATATTAACAAAGGAAGATATAGAAAAAAATAAAGTGTTCCCACAAACAGAAAGCAAACTACGGTAGCAAGTAGTGGGTATATAAACTATCAAAACAATATAAAACATATAGTAAGCGGCAGTCAGATCGGTCTAAGTACAACAGAACACTATCCTTACTAAGAACAAAGTAAAGGGTTTTTAAATGGAAAAAAAAAAGAGATACAGGAAGATTCCCAATAAGAAAGACCCTCTGGTAATTTACTCCATATTGAAGCAAGTTTTGTTTTAGGTCAGTCGAAGAACAGCTTATTAACTACACAATCAAAAATGTATATGTAAAACGGTATTTAAAGTTATTTTAAGATCTGTCAAACAAAAGCTTACTAACTACTTGACTTAACAGTCTCTGTACAACGGGATTAAGCTAGTTCCTCACTTTGAATCTAACAAATCATTCATGAATCTGTTCTGTCATCCATTCTTTAAAGCTTCATGTATACGTATATTCGGTCAGGGTCACTAAGCTATTCCTAATATCTCTAACTCGAACAGAGGTTGGAGGAGGGTTACATTGGTGTACTGCAGAATAACATAGGATTCCTTGAGGCTTCTCAGAAATTAATAAATCTATATTCTGTCTTTAAAAAATGAATTTGCATCCCATATACCTGTGGAGTAAATATTTCTCGCTTACTTAACACTAAGTAGACAGACCATAGACCCATTACTTAACACTAAGGAGACAGACCATAGATCTCATTTGTAAAACTAGACAGACCATAGATCACTACTAACCCTAATTTAATCTGATCGATCTTTCTAAGTTCCTTACAATCTTTGCAATCCTTTCCTTTACCTGTATTAGGAGTAGGCACCCAACGTGAACAGTTGCATTTGCTGCAGTGTAAAATGACGTCAGCCTCGAAACGTCTGTAGCCCAATTCGTCCTCACTCTCAGAGTCGACGTCACTCAAACGGAAGGTGTAATTTTCGTCACTTTCACATGCTTCATAATGATTCAATGACGTCTGAGAAATAATATTATAATCATAACTAATAAAAAGGGGGAGATAACATTACCAGCTTGGACACGTGAGTTGAGTAATAACTCGAATATTTGGCATATTAGCAGAAATATAGGTCAGATCGTATGGCTGTTGCCAGTATTGGAAGTGAAACGGGCGTTAACCTAATATTGATATTGAGAGTTTGAGATAGTGACAGGGTCGTTAAAACATAACCGGACACGTGACACGGCCATTACGATTTTACTTCAAAATTGAATCTTTCCATAAATTTTACTAGTATTTGTGTTCTTCCAACTGTTATTGTGTTGGGATTTTTTTGTCAGGTCTTCAAAATTAAATCTTTCTTAAAGGTTCCTAGTATTTGTATTCTTCTTCCAACTGTTAGTATTGTATCTTTATGTCAGGTCTGGATTAAGGGTTCGTTGGCTGTTTAATAATAATTAATAATTCATTATTTAAACACTTTGTATTGTTTATTTGTCAGGTCTTGATTAGTGGTACGTTTACTATTTCATTACTAATAATTCATTATTTAAATACTTTGTAACATTTGACAAATATTGAAATGAGGTCAGGCGTGTCATCTGCCACGTTTGGTTTATAATGTTAATTTAATTCTTTCCATCCATTTCTAACCACGTTATGGTTTATAACGTTAATTTAATTCTTTCCATTCATTTCTAACCGCTCACAGATGTTTGGAGAAGTAGCGGTTGTAGTAGTTATGGATTTGACAATATAAAAGTGTTAACAGTAGAGGTAGTATTAGTTGAGATGGTGGAATTTGCAGCTATGATTGTGGTAGGAGTGTTCCTGATAGTGGCAGTGGTAGTAGTATTTGTGATGGAAGGAACAATAGTGGTAGTAGTTGTTGTGATTAGTAGTGTTAGTACTTGTGATGTTGGGAGCAGTAGTGGTAGTAGTACTTGTGATGTTGGGAGCAGTATTGGTAGTAGTAGCTGTGTTAGTTGTAGTAGCAGAAGTAGTTAGAGTAACACGTCGTCTAGACAATTTTATTTCATTACCGTTCTAGTCAAGAACATTCACTCAAACCAGTGAGTATATTCCACATTCGGAGAGCATGTATATTTACCGTTCTAATAATACTCTGGAACCAAACTAATTTCCCAATGTTTGATAGCACAGTTAAACCGTGTTTAAAATAGCAATACAAACATCAAGCGAGAACTTGTTTGCTAAAATAGCAATACAAACACCAAGCGAAAACTTGTTTGATAAAATAGCAATACAAACATCAAGCGAGAATTTGTTTGATAAAATAGCAATACAAACATCAAGCGAGAACTTGTTTGATAAAATAGCAATACAAACATCAAGCGAGAACTTGTTTGATAAAATAGCAATACAAACATCAAGCGAGAACTTGTTTGATAAAATAGCAATACAAACATCAAGCGAGAACTTGTTTGATTAAATAGCAATACAAACATCAAGGGAGAACTTGTCCATAAATTAAAATGTAATTACTACGACGTCAAAACTAAGTAAAAGTCTGCTTACGTCATTATACCAATGACGTCTTCATGTCTCCCAGGTCCAACGTGTTTGCTGCTCCTAAGATCTGATTTTTTTCAAAGTCACAGATCAATTTATCCATCGGTTAGTATGAAAACTATTTTAACAAATCTTAATTAAAACTGAAAATTTTGAAATCCGAGAAATTCTGATGTTATTATTCTTGGTTATTTTGCTGTTGCCGTGTATATTTCCACCTGAGGAGTCAAGGTTACAGATAAAAGTTCTAAAATCTTATTACAAAGCCTACGACTTTTGCATGTCTAGGATCTTAATTAATTTTATGTTTTGTTATAATGATATAATATGTCTAGGATCTTAATTAATTTTATGTTTTGTTATAATGATATTTGACCATTAAAGTGTATGAAATGGTTTTAGAGACAAATGTTTATTTAAAAAGACAAACAAACTATGAACATACTTATATTCCAAAGTGCTTCATTATTAATCCCCATAATCTTATTTTTTTCACATAATTAAAGCTAAATACAATATGTTGACTTTTATTTGTACAAACATGCGGCGTTTCTCTCATTACAAATTTTAATTGTCTGATGTAGTACAGGCATTGATGTATTTCAATGTTATGATTTTATTCAGGTCACTTCTGTAGTTTATCTCCTATTTAGCTGCTGTAAATCGTTTCAATCTTACTTCTGTAGTTTAACTACTATTTAACTGTTGTAAAGTGTTTCAAGATTACTTCTGTAGTTGAAATACAATTTATCTGTTGTAAAGTGTTTCAAGATTACTTCTGTAGCTTAACTACTATTTAACTGTTGTAAAGTTTTTCAAGATTACTTCTGTAGTTTAACTAATATAACTGTTGTAAAGTGTTTCAAGATTACTTCCATAGTTTAACTACTATATAACTGTTGTAAAGTGTTTCAAGATTACTTCTGTAGTTTAACTACTATTTAACTGTTGTAAAGTGTTTCAAGATTACTACTGTAGTTTAACTACTATTTAACTGCTGTAAAGTGTTTCAAGACTACTTCTGTAGTTTAACTACTACTTAACTGTTTTAAAGTGTTTCAAAAATTTTTTACTTCTGTAGTTTAACTACTATATAACTGTTGTAAAGTGTTTCAAGATTACTTCTGTAGTTTAACTACTATTTAACTGCTGTAAAGTATTTCAAGATTTACTTTCGACTGGAAGCAATATCGTCAGTGTTATTAATCGTAATTTGTAAAGTAATTGATCAGAAAAAAAACCCTGTTATTAATCGTAGTTTGTAAAATAAGTGATCAGAAAAGAAAAACAGTTATTAATCGAAATTTGTAATGTATTTCATTAGAAGAGAAAAACTGTTATTAATTGTAGTTTTTAAAGTTACAGATGACAAAAACTGTTATTAATCGTAGTTTGTAAAGTAAGTGAACAGAAGAGAAATTTTTTTATTAATCGTAGTTTGTAAAGTAAGTGAACAGAAAAGAAAAAATGTTATTAATCGTAATTTGTAAAGTAACTGAACAGAAAAGATAAAAATGTTATTAATCTTTGTTTGTAGAGTAAGTGATCAGAAGAGAAAAGTCACTATTGAGATAAGATTTTCATAATTAATTTTATTGTTCGCTCTCATTAAACTGATGAAGACTTCTTGGACGAAACGTAGGCTTGTGTAGCTGTTTTTGTTTTTATAATGCATGTTGATTTTTTATTGTTGTATTTATAATTTATGTTATTTTGTTACTATTGTTTTTATAATGCATGTAGATTTGTTATTTTTGTATTTATAATGCATGTTGATTTGTTATTGTTGTATTTATAATGCATGTTGATTTGTTATTGTTGTATTTATAATGCATGTTCATTTGTTATTGTTGTATTTATAATGCATGTTGATTTGTTATTGTTGTATTTATAATGCATGCTGATTTTTTATTGTTGTATTTATATTGCATGTTGATATGTTATTGTTGTGTTTATAATGCATGTTGGTTGTTATTGTATTTATAATGCATGTTAATTTGTTATTATTGTTTTTATAATGCACATTGATTTATTATTGTATTTATAATGGATGTTGCTTGGTTATTGTTTTTGAATTTATAATGCATGTTGATTTGTTATTGTTGTATTTATAATGCATTTCGATTTGTTATTGTTGTATTTATAATGCATGTTGATTTGTAATTGTTGTATTTATAATTTAAATTATGTACATTGAAGTAACTAAAATATACATAGGTCGTAAATATATAGTAACAACTTTCGCTACGTATTCTTTTTTTATCAGGACCTGGTCACGTGTCTCCAGGCTGAAGACTTTGAGCAAGCCCTCCAGTGGTGCCTTCTAGCTGAAAATCTCTCTTCTAGTGGAACTGAAACGGCGAATGACCAACAACCAAAAGTAAAATGTTGGTTCTCTACATCTAGTTCTATGACGTCAGATATCTACTTGGATCTCTTGGCCAGGTTTGTATTTTGATACATTATTGTTATTAATTAAACATGTAGTTTAAATGGCAGTTGTCGAAAATAGTTTCCACGAGAGCAGGATCTGGATTGATCAGTGAATTTTATTTTACAAGAGAGAGAAAACAAAGTGCATGTATCGTAATAATATAAACTACATTCATGTAAACATGCTGATTTCTAATGTGTTTGATGTAAGAGTGTATGTGTGCGCGAATTCTCTACATGGGGAAGGGAGGTAAGACAAGTAGTGGATAGGAGTTAAATAGACGTGTGAATACGTATGGAGTTTGATCTATTTCATCAAGTATTTCTTTATTTTAGTAACAGATACAATATAGTACTGGTTAAAATAATCAGTTATATGAACGCGGTACTTCATTAATTTAGTAACAGATACAATATATTACTGGTTAAAATAATCAGTCATATGAACGGGGTACTTCATTATTTTATCATTTTATTTTTATAACGGCACGGGTGAGGGGGAGTATATAATATCATGCATCGATGGAAGGGGGTAAAAAATAATGTAAATTTGTTTATGCACTTAAGGAAAGGTTCCAGTGTATTTGCATGTGTGACAAGTTATGAGCTTCATAGTGTTTGTTTTTAGTTAACACGTGACACTGATTTCAGGTTTTGCGGCCCCGCCACGACTGTCTCCGTCCATTGTCCAACTTCCCCGCGCATTGAGATACGAACTGAAGGACAGGGTGTGGCAGTCACGGGTGAGCGAATGACGTCACTGGTTCTAACCCCGGAACAGATCAGTTTGCTGACCAGAGCTCCGGCTAAAGTCTTGCTGACCGGTCCGCCTGGTGTGGGAAAGTCCGTGATGTTAGTGCTGATGGCGTTGACATGGCTGAGACAGGGTCACGACGTTCATCTCGTCAGTGTTAGGATTGAAAGCTTGGCAGCGACACGCATGATAAACCACGTGATACAGGTGTCAATGAGCGATGGTCCCACTACAGTGACTACACCATCAGCAGTGGGCAGTGTCCTCCTCCATGACTACGACTTTTACAACAGCGAGACTGACGTTGATAAAGCCATCAACACACTGACGGCGACAAGAGGAATTGAGTTGTTTGAATATGGGGAACACTTATGGCTTTTTACAGGAAGTAATGGACCATACGTCATATGTGATGAGTTTTGGATTAATAACAGGTGTGGCACTGAGGTAGAATTGTTAGTTTTGATTACCTGAGAAAAAATAAATACATTTCTATGAATGACTTAAAATGTCAACAGTCACTTTGTGTTTGTTAAAGCATGACGTCATGACGCGCTGACGTGTATTGTTGCGTCATTTATTGACGTCACACAGAGTTCTGACTTTGGCAAGAAACATTAATGTATCGTTGTGTGTGATTATCTCCCCTGTGTACTGCGGTAAGTTGTCGTTATAACGGATCTGTCTTTATTTATCTTAACAGTGACATTGCCCATTTTCACCGGTTTGTCACCGACTTGTGCACGCGCCTTCCCAACGTCTGTCTGTGGGCGGCCTCACCATTCCATACCCAGAGATCAGCAGAACTGCAGGAAGAACGAATGACCACCCCGCTAAGGTGTCCACCCGCAGTGCTGAGTGAAGTACAAAAGGCAGTTAACAGTTCTATTGACGTCCACCCTTACACGACGACCGCCCTAGCCACGCCCTGTGACGGACCGAACGTTATTCACTTGAGCCACCAGGGACCCGAACACGCTGGACGTTGGCCACTGGAGTGCGTCAAGTGCGGGCAGTTAATCGCCGGCATTCTACAACGACTGGGAGTTGGCCTGACGGGTAAGTGTGACCGTTATAATGACCTCTCTAGAGCCATCATTATTTTCACCACCACTACTAGAACAACCATATTTAACGCCTTTATGTCGTAAATAAACGGTTTGTAGATGATAAACTGACTGATATTTGTGTCGTGCAGATTCCGGTGTCAACAACCACATCAACACTGTGACCTCGACTGCTGCAACAGCCAACAGTCACACCGCCACCGCGAATGTCAGCAAAAAACCCGCTTGTCCACCCCTCCAGTATCGTGACGTGTTCGTGTTGACCCGGAGTTATGACCTACGTGACGACGTCAAGGACGAGGCGGGGCGTGTGACGTCAACAGCTAACGGCGTGGTGCGCGGTCTTCGTGATGCTGGCATACCTGTGCGTGTGATAAGAGTGGGGCAAAGGTCAGCAGATGTGTGTGACACGGCGGTGAGACAGAGTGACGTGGTGACTGTGACACACTATAGATATGTGTCAGGTTTAGAGCGGAAGGTGGTGGTATTGCTGCCAGACAGAATTCCGGGTGTTGATGATGATTTGACTGATGAACAAATTGAGTATAAAAACAGGTTTCACGCCATGTCTCGCTGCACTGCACAGCTGGTGGTGGTCGACGTGCCCCGTGTCTGATGGAGATCGTCGTGTCGCTGTGCAGACGATAAGAAGACGATGGCGTTGTTGTGTGTCGTGAACGTTATCTGTCATTTAACTTAAACTGTCGGTGTTCACTGGTCGTTTGTATTGAATGTGAACAAACGTTGACACAAAACATATAACGGATGTACTAGTTACACGTTATTATTTACAAATGTAATTTTATATCAACAGGAATATCGCTGTGGTTAAATTTAGTTCACAAACGTTTTATTATTTTTATCTTTGACACTGATTACATTTCACTGAAAACTGTTTTGTATCGTCTTGCTCGCTACTACGTCATGGACTGTGACGTCATACATAGTAAAACGTCATTTGTTTTCGTCATTGTCTTGAATTTATGAACAAGAAAGAGTAATTTCCCCTTGTTACAGAGTTATTCATTTCTCTGTTGATAAAATTAAAGATTTAACTGTACAGTAATTATTTCTGTATGACGGCAATGTAATACATATTTATGGCTCTAACACTCACTCAAGTCCAGATTTTGTATTTCAAAACAAGGAGTTGTGAACACTCTTTAGCTGACAAAGAAGAAAGTTGTAGTATTTACCGAATAAAATCTTAGAATATATTTCTTACATTAACACACGCGCGCGCACACACACACACACTTACACACACACACACACACACGCACACACACACACGCACACACACACACGCACACACACACTGTCGCCTCCCACCTTCTCTCGGATGAGGGGAGGGTGGTGGCTTGCCGGCTCCACGTAGGACTTGCATAAAGAGAATGACAAATCCACACACAGAATACCAAGATGTTTGTTTGGCTCGAATTTAATTCTGCGTGTAGGTTACGTATTGCCGACATGTTTGCATGTGTGCTTGCATACGGGTAGGGGTGAAGTGTAGACGGCACAGACGACACAACGTATAACAACGACAGCAACCACTCTTTCGAAACCATAGACAGGAGAAAGCCGCAATATCAGAGTACGAGTTCAAATTTATTGGTCTATAGGTTTCCTCTCACACGTTGGTTAGTCAGTCAGCCATCCACACTCGCACCCATGGGAAAGGGGAAAGAAAGAAGAAAGAAACATGATAAATGATGAATAAAATCAAAGAAATACAAAACTCAATTTCTTCATGCAGTACTACTTCTAACATTGCTTAGGCATTTTTACAACATAATAGAACAGTCATTATTTCAGAGTTCTGGCGCCACACATCAATGTTCAATAATAATACACAAAGTTCAAAACAAATGTCATTTAACTTGCAAGTCTTTTCAATGGTTCCATCAATATCTTTTTACTTCAAGGTTTACTTCTAATTTTAATTTAATGCTTAATTAAGATTCTAGTTTTAGTTTTAGGTTCTAGTTTATACTTATGTTTATGTGCTCTGAGATTTCCCTAATGAGTTAGAATTTTCTTTTACTCACTGGTACTGTCACGCTCTCCTTGTGCTGGGCTCACACGGTTACTGTCACTTTCTTCTTGTGCTGGGGGGGTTCTGATGATACAACAAAACATCGTCGACGTCTCGACCTGGCCGCCTTCACTGTTACGACGGCTGCTACACTTCACGCTCCCGTGCGCTTCTCTCGTTAGGCCTAATTTCTCAACTCACAGCGTTCTCTCGTCTCCCTTCTTCTCTTCTCTTAACTTCGTTTCTCATCTCATCTCTTAACTTCTCTGTTTCTCATCTCTCAACTTCGTTTCTCATCTTCTCTTCCCTTAACTTCGCTTCTCATCTTCTCTTCTCTTCTTCACAACGGCCAACCTTTGCCGTTCTCGGCGGTATGCCTCATGCATGACCGCTACTGCTTCCAACGATAGTTACTACCACTATGTAACATCTCGTTCTGTAACATCTCCCAGCGCCGTGACATTAAACTTCCACCAGGAATTTGCCTCTGCATGGAAAATAATCGATCACCCGCGGTCTTTACACAGAGTCTTTGAAAACCTGAGATGAATGTCCTATTTGACTGGTTCACCTAAACTGCAGTGGTCCTTACGACGCACTATCTATATGCAGTCGGGTAGACTCTGGTACTCTGCTACAGTGTCCAAGAATCCTCCTTCTGTTTTGCCATCACAGAATCATAGAGTCTTCTTGATCCATAAAAGCAGGGAGAAACTCTAACAGAGGTGACCTTCACCCCTGTACAACACGCTACATTTTCCACGTTTCTCTTCCACGTTTCTCATCCGCTCGTAGTCACTTTCTATGAGATGACTCGAACACACCCCTTCTTCCAGCACAGACACTATCCCCCCATCCAACACTGCCCATTTACAACCAGCACTGTGTGTGTTGACGAATAATTCTGACCGTCCTGAAGGTCCACTTCTATTAGTGCCACAAGTATCAAGTTCCCAGTTGGCACTCGAGATTTACGTATCCATTTGACCTACCTAGCCTAACCCAGAGCACAATAAAATCTCAGAGCAAGGGTCCTACTCCTATTTTATTTTAAAAACTACATTTACTGGCAGCTCATGGCCACCTGGCTAACCGTACATTAATTCACAGTAAGCGATGGTTGTCACTCAAACCAACCCTTTTAACTTAACATACAATAATTAACTTTCCAATAACTCAACTTCTATTTCACTAGTACTTTCACAAAACAATAATAATTTCACAATAACAATCAATATCAACCTACTACCAAACATTTATAGTGGTGGTTCAAAAAAAAAGATGTTTACATTTCAAAAACTCAGTCTGCCTTGTCACGGACATAATTTGTGTCCTAGCACCTTCTCACGTTTTCCGTTCACTGGCCGCCTTGTACTTCTACTCTGACACAGATTTATGGGCGTGGGTTCCTGGTCAGCCAGCAAGTTAATTATCGTTTTCCTATTCTCCGCACGAACTTAAGCTAGTGTTCCCGACACTTAGTTTTCCCCATTGTTGAAAAATGGTCATTTTCACCCTGTCCCTCTTTTAATTAACTTAGCTGTTTCGTACATAGTTTAGAGTTAGAAAATATTTAGAGGGAGAGAAAAAAATTTATTAATATTTCTTGATCTTCGTGACACACACACACACACACACACACGCACACTCAATTATGTAGATAGACAGAAAGAGAAGAAGAGAAAGATAAAAGAGAAGAGATTACAATATCTCATTCCGTAGACAACTCCTTGTTGCTCGCCACGCGGAATCATTCCCGGGAATTTCGTCTTTGGCATTCGTTCCTTCCACTCAGCAATCGGCAGAAATAGAAAGTTAGATAAATTTGTTGTTGGATCTTGCTTTTAGTGTGCTTCAATTGGTGTGTTTTCATTACGGAGTACATTATTTTCAATATCGGTGAGGACGTGCTTGTAACGAAATCCCAGTACTCTTAGCTCTTTGGTTTTGTAGAGTGTTTAAATTGGTGCGTTTTCATTATGAAATGCATGACCTTCAGTGTCAGTAAGGACGTGATTGTAACGAAATCCCACTAATGTGGGTACATTGCGAGTACAGGGAATGTCATGTCGGATATCGAAATCTATATTTTATAACGCGTACGCAGAGCCCCACCCCATCCCACACCCCACACCTTTCCTGTCAGAGTTGAGACGATCGATTTGGTGAATGACGTGTTTCTTTTGTGATTTAAAATCCACGATAGCAATCAAAGGCCAAATGACTCGAGACGGATTACTATTTTTCTTTATAAATCATTTATTCATGCCATCAGAGCAGGAAAGTTTATGTCTGAATTAATATAATAGATCAAGGGGTTTAAGCATTACGCATGGTGTGAAATTCAACCAGCACATAAGAAGCAATCAATGCCTGTTGGGTTGAGTTAACATACACGCGTACCATTAAAATAAGTTGAAGAAACAAACTTATGCAATTCCTATGTCGTTGGAGTAGACACACACACACACACACACACACACACACACATGCATATAAACCCATACACACATATACACACATACACACACATGCACATACACATACACACATGCACATACACACACATGTACATACAAACATACATACACATACACACATACATGCACACACACACACACACACACACACACACATGGTTACTTAGAGCTCGACGTACGCATACACATACACACATATACACTCATTTACAACTTGTTTGTGACTGGAGAAATCGGTATATAACAGATATGTCTCCGCTAATTTATGCTGTACAATGGCATGGAAGATGTTCTGTTTCTGCCTTGGATTATTTTTTTTTAATAAAAATTATTGTCTCCAATTGCAACGTTCTACATTCAGATAAAAAAGTTCTTACGACAAGGAGGACAAGATACAAAAAATATTAATACTAAGTACATTTTAAAACCATGCTTAGCTCAAGGTATAACTAACATTTTATATCATGTTTATTTGATAACATTTTATAGCACAGGTGCTAGTTTATAGCACATTTATCTCAATGCTACATGTAATTTTATTACACACTTCGCTCATTGTACAGCGGTCAGTTATTTTTGGCGTGCTTATCTCAACGTACAGCTCTCGTTTTATAACACACTTATTTCAAAGTCCAGCTGTCATTTTGCAACACGCTTGTTTGAATTTACAGCTCTCATTTTATAATACGTTTGTTTGAGAGTACAGCTGGCGTTTTAAAACATGTTTACCTCAAGCTATAGAGTTCATGTTTATTCCACGTGCAATTTAAGGTGAAACTGTTATATCATAACATGTTTAGGTCAAAATAAAGCTGTAATTTTGTGGCAGGTATAGTGCAAAATATGGTAGTTATAATTTTCAAATTTATCTCAGATTATATAGCTGTCGTTTACAAATGCGTTCAGCTAAAGATGTAAGTATATAAGTATGTATGTATAGAAAGACATACAGAAAGACAGACAGATAGTTAAATAGATAGATAGACAGACAGACAGACAGACAGACAGATAGATAGAGAGATAGATAGATAGATAGATATGTCGTTCGTATTCACCTTATAGCCATGGTTAAGCTGTTGTTTTTATTACGCTTTTACCCTAAGTTGTAGGGTTAACTGTTATTGTGTCTGTCATAAGTTTTACACCATGTATTCCTGAATGTCTATCACTGGTTTTCTGCATTGCCGCATACAATGTGTATCAGTGTTTTTTGCCGCATACAATGTGTATCAGTGTTTTTTGCCGCATACAATGAGTATCAGTGTTTTTTGCCGCATACAATGTGTATCAGTGTTTTTTGCCGCATACAATGAGTATCAGTGTTCGATTTGGAACACGTCACTAAAGGCTCATCATCGTGCACAGACGCAGCTTTGGCTTCTTGTTTGGTTGTTTGTTTTCGTGCACTTTGGCGATTCTTCTGGCATCCACCCTGTTCGCGTGTGAAGTTAGGCAAAATGTCTTCGACTTTGTTCTGTAAATCAATGGCCATGTTTGAAGAAATATAAGGATTGCAGTGCTTTTAAAGGCGGGGGTGGGGAGCGGAGATATTATTATTATTTTCTTCTTCTGCTGCTTCTATTATTATTATTATTCAGCCTCTTTCCACGACTTCTGTTTGACTGTCGGTTGTGATCCAAGGTCTCGGAATCTTACCAAGATTCTGGGAGATCCGAGGTTTTACGGAGGATGTGGGCACTTCCGAGGAGCGCTGCTTTGAGTAGTGGAGCGAGTCTGTGGTTTCCAGGGAGTTTATTCAGGTAGCCTTCCAATTCAGATGTTATGTTCCCCAAGGCTCCTATCACTATAGGTATTACTTCTGCTTTTACATTCCACAGTCTCTGGATTTCTAATCTGAGGTCTTGGTATTTTTCTATTTTTTCTCTTTCTTTTGTTTTTATGTTTCTATCACTTGGAACAGCGACATCAATGATTGATACTGTTCTGTTGGCCTTATTGAGAACTACAATGTCTGGTCTTCGTGCAGGAATCACCCGATCTGTTCCCGAAGTCCCACAGTATTTTGACTTCTTCTGTATCGGTGACTGCTTCTGGTTGATGCATCCATGCTCTTTCTTGGGTTTGTATGCCATAGTTCTCACACAGATTTCTATGTATGTGCTTTGCCACTTCATTGTGTCGTTTGGTGTATTCCGTTCCAGCCAGAACCTGACATCCAGATATTATGTGCTCTGTTGTCTCATCCATGGATTTGCAGAGTCGACATTTGGAATCATTTGAAATTTTCATGATTTTCGCTTTGTGTGCTTTGGTGTTGAGTGCTTGATCTTGTGCAGCTGTTAGGAGTGCTTCTGTTTCTGCTTTCAATCCTGCCTCTTTCAACCATTTGTACGTTGATTGCTTTGTTGATATTTCGTCGGCTTGTCGTACATACTAGCCATGCAGAGGTTTCTGGCTCCATGTATGTGCTAGTTCTTGCTTCGTTTTTTTCTTCCATGTTTCTTTGTCTGTTTCTGGGGGTTGGAATAGTCCACTCATTTTTACTGCTTCTATCAGTGGATCATCTTTGATGTTATTCCAGATGTAGTCCACAAGGCCAATGACTTCTGCTTCAATGACATGTTTGATTTTCTTCAGACCTCGGCCTCCCATTTTTCGAGATACATAGAGCCTGTCTACGTCTGCTTTGGGGTGTAAGGCTTTATGTATTGTGAGTAGTTTTCTTGTTTTCCTGTCCAGTTCATTTATTTCATTTGCTGTCCAATCTATGATACCTCCAGTGTAGCTTACTACAGGTATTGCATATGCATTAAGGGCTTGTATTTTGTTCGCCCCATTTACCTTGGACTTCAGGACTTGTCTAACACATTTTTCATATTCTCTCTTAACTTTGGACTTCACTTCTCTCTGCATATTTTCTTGATGTTGTAGTATCCCAAGATACTTATATCCCTTTTCCATTGAAACATCGTTGATTTTTCCGATGTCGAATTGCAGGCCCTCTGTTGTTTTGACCTTGCCTTTCTGAATGATAATTCGTCCACATTTCTCAAGGCCGAATTTCATGTTGATGTCCTCACTGCAGATCTTGACAGTATTGATCAGGGATGTGATGTCACGTTCATTTTTTCCGTACAGCTTGAGATCGTCCATGTACAGTAGATGGCTGATGACCTGTCCTGCTTTCATTTTGTATCCTAACCCTGTTTTCTGGATCACTTGACTGAGAGGATTCAGGGCAATGCAGAACAGTAGTGGCGATAAGGAATCACCTTGGAAGATTCCACACTTTATTGCTATGTCTGCAATATTTGTGTTGTTGCATGTGAGGGTGGTTTTCCAGTTTTTCATTGACTCCTGAATTAGGTTCTGTATTGATGGCGCTACTTTGTACAATTTTAATGTTTCAATTATCCATGAATGTGGGACTGAGTCATAGGCCTTTTGATAATCAATCCATGCCATTGCAAGATTTGTTCTTCGTTTCTTGCTGTCAGTCACTATTGCCTTATCAATTGCCAATTGGTCCTTTGTTCCTCTGCTGCCTGGTCTAGCACCCTTTTGTTCATTGTTTAGAAGTTTGTTTGTTTCAAGGTGAGTCATGATTTTGTCAGCTATAATTCCTGATAGTAACTTCTAGGTGGTTGATAGGCAAGTGATTGGACGATAGTTGTTTGGTGTTGTGCCTTTCTGTGGATCTTTCATAATCAGACTTGTTTTTCCTTTTACCATCCATGCTGGTAGGGTTCCTGGTTTGTTTAGTATGTCTTGCAGTTGTTCACCAAGTCTGCTATGTAAGGAGGTAAGATGTTTCAGCCAGAATGTTTCTTGCTGTCAGTCACTATTGCCTTATCAATTGCCAATTGGTCCTTTGTTCCTCTGCTGCCTGGTCTAGCACCCTTTTGTTCATTGTTTAGAAGTTTGTTTCAAGGTGAGTTTATTATTATTATTATTATTATTATTATTATTATTATTTAGCCTCTTTCCACGACTTCTGATTTTGACTGTCGGTTGTGATCCATGGTCTCGGAATCTTACCAAGATTCTAGGAGATCCAAGGTTTTACGGAGGTTGTGGACACTTCCGAGGAGCGCTGTTTTGAGTAGTGGAGCGAGTCTGTGGTTTCCAGGGAGTTTATTCAGGTAGCCTTCCAATTCAGATGTTATGTTGCCCAAGGCGTCTATCACTATAGGTATCACTTATGCTTTTACATTCCACAGTCTCTGGATTTCTAGTCTGAGGTCTTGGTATTTTTCTGTTTTTTCTCTTTCTTTTGCTTTTATGTTTCTATCACTTGGAACAGCGACATCAATGATTGTTACTGTTCTGTTGAACTTATTGAGAACTACAATGTCTGGTCTTCGTGCAGGAATCACTCGATGTGTTCTTATCTCGAAGTCCCACAGTATTTTGACTTCTTCTATTTCAGTGACTGCTTCTGGTTGGTGCATCCATGCTCTTTCTGGGATTTTTATGCTATAGTTTGCTATGTATTTGTTTTGCCACTTCGTTGTGTTGTTTGGTGTATTCTGTTCCAGCCAGAACCTGACATCCAGATAATATGTGCTCTTTTGTTTCATCCATGGATTTGCAGTGTACATTTGGAATCATTTGAGATTTTCATGATTTTCGTTTTGTGAGATTTGGTGTTGAGTGCTTGATCTTGTGCAGCTGTTAGGAGTGCTTCTGTTTCTGCTTTCAATCCTGCCTCTTTCAACCATTTGTACGTTGATTGCTTTGTTGATATTTCGTCGGCTTGTCGTACATATTGGCCATGGAGAGGTTTTTGGCTCCATGTATGTGCAGGTTCTTGCTTCATTTTTTCTTCCATATTTCTTTGTTTCTGGGGGTTGGAATAGTCCACTCATCTTTACTGCTTCTATTAGTGGATCATCTTTGTTGTTATTCCAGATGTAGTCGACCAGACCAATGACTTCTCCTTCAATTACATGTTTGATATTCTTGAGACCTCGGCCTCCCATTTTTCGAGATACATAGAGCCTGTCTACGTCTGCTTTGGGGTATAAGGCTTTATGTATTTTGAGTAGTTTTCTTGTTTCTCTGTCCAGGTCATTGATTTGACTTGCTGTCCAATCTATGATATCTCCTGTGTAGCTTACTACAGTAATTGCGTATGCGTTAAGGGCTTGTATTTTGTTCGCCCCATTTAGCTTGGACTTCAGGACTTGTCTAACACGTTTTTCATATTCTCTCTTAACTTTGGACTTCACTTCTCTCTGCATATTTTCTTGATGCTGTAGTATCCCAAAGTATTTAAATCCCTTTTGAAACATCGTTTTTGTTCCGACGTCAAATTGTAGGCCTTCGGTTGTTTTGACCTTGCCTTTCTGGATGACAATTCTTCCACATTTCTCAAGGCCGAATTTCATATTGATGTTCTCACTGCAGATCTTGACAGTATTGATCAGTGACGTGAAGTCACGTTCATTTTTACCGTAAAGCTTGAGGTCGTCCATGTACAGTAAATGGCTGATAACCTGTCCTGCTTTTATTATTATTATTATTAAGATTAAGATTACATAACTCCAGAGGATCATTGAGATTTATGACTCTAACGTTTCAGTCCTAACGGTTGCGAAAGTATTTCTCATTCAGCGCTGCGTGTCGGTGTGATGTGTGCTTAACGAAGCTTTCCTGTGGTCTTCGGACGTGTGAATTGGCCATCTCCAGGACTGAAGGGCGTGGCGGGACACGTTTACTAAGCGATACGTCTCTCTCTCTCTCTCTCTCTCTCTCTCTTTCACTCTCTCTCTCTCTCTCCCCGTCGATCTCCAAACCTAACACGTACACGACCTTGACGCTTGAAAGGTCAAAGAGGGACTCTGTAACAGAGCAAATAACTACATGAAGATCTGGAGAAAGTTTAGTTCAGACTGCAGTGGTTACGTGATTTTATGGTCGGAAGGAATGGTTCCACTGTCATCTGGAAATGGAAAGCACTGCTCTCATGTTACAAATCAATAAACGGTAAAGATGAATTAACTTAAACAACAACCATCGCTGCCTGTATTAAAAATTTTCCTTACATCTTATTTCAAAAAACATAAATTTTAGAGAAAAAAAATCATAAAGCCAGACCATTTGACATTGATATTATTATATTATTTTGCTGTGTTTTCTCATTTTATTTTAATTATTATTGATGTTTGTATTTTTTTGTTCATTTTGTTATTTTTTTATAATTATTCTATGTATTCTATTTGACGGTGTCTTATTATTTTATTTTGTATAATTGACATTTTTTTCTTAAAACACGAGTGAACAAACAATAGTCAATTGCAGAATTAATATAAATCGATTTTGTTTCCAAGAAAAAGGTAATCTTGTCTAAATCACAGTACCTGTAAATCACGGAGTGTTCTGAGAAAATAGATTTAACGGTCAATCGACCTCTCCTGAGAGCACTTGCCCTGAATTATTGGCCTCTTGAATTCTGCAGTAGGAAATTGAGTTTTACTTGTGCCTCTTGAATTCTACAGTAGGAAATTGAGTTTTACTTGTGCCTCTTGAATTCTACAGTAGGAAATTGAGTTTTACTTGTGCCTATTGAATTCTACAGTAGGAAATTGAGTTTTACTTGTGCCTCTTGAATTCTACAGTAGGAAATTGAGTTTTACTTGTGCCGAAAGGTTTAAGCTTAACTCCAATTGTCTCCCATGAGGTGCGGAGAGGGGAGAGAGGAGGGGCACTGTGCAAGAAAAGAGCAGGAGAAAGAGGACATTATGCCCAAGTGTTGAAAACTTCACACACCCAGTATTAATCAGCTCTACACTCATTAAGGAGAAGGTGGGAATGTTCAGTGCGATTGTTTTCAACAACACTCTCAGCTAGCGTGACAAAAGCGTGACAAGAGCGTGACATTTAGAAGTGTGAACATCAACACCGCCACCATTCAGAAAGGAATAGAAGTGTGAACATCAACACCGCCACCACTCAGAAAGGAACAAGGTTTGAAACTCGCAAGAAAGACGAGGAGGACGAAAATGGTGACGACAAAAATAATGTTGACGATATCATTGTTTATGATGTTGTCGACGATGGTGATTATGATGACTATGATGGAGGTGGTGCATCTGCTGTTGATTATGATGATAATGATGATAAATATTCCAAGAAACGAAGAAAACTGTAATCAGGCAAACTAGCTGGCAAATTGAAACAAGAGGAAGCACAATTAGTAGCAAGTAAATAGGCGATATATCATAGCAACGAAGCAAGGACAAAGAAATGGACAAGTATGCAAATACAAATATGTAAACAGGACAATAAACCAAAATGAAACAATGTGCAAAGGCATGTATAAAAACAAATAAATAATTATGTATGCAAATTTAAAAGTTAAACCATGCAACTGTATAGATAGATAGATAGATAGATAGATAGATAGATAGATAGATAGATAGATAGATAGATAGATAGATAGATAGATAGCTGTTAGCTCAATGTGTGTTAACTGAATGTTTGAGTGACAATAGACTTAGAAATATTTCATGCACATTTGCTATTGATATGTTATACTTGTGTTTTATGTAGATATGTATTATGTTAGTAGACTAGTATTTCTACAAATGTTTGAACTAAACTGCTCATATGTAGCGATTAACACTTTATATTATTTTGATATACTGTATTTATTATGCTATGTGCATGTATTGGCTAATAAATAACATTGCAGGTAACTGTACATTGAGACTGGAATGTAAGAAAGAATGGAGTCATAAAGCAATAAACGTGAAACTTAGGTTTGCTCCCTGATTATATTTTACAGGGTAAAGCAGCCATTCTGTCCTCATGTTATTTGATACTCCTGATTCACTATTGATAATCTGTTATAACTGACCCTGGTAGAGGCAGTAAGTAGTGTGTATAAGTGTAAAAGAATACTCTACACACCTTTGATGTGTTGTTGCAAAGAATGCTGATTATATGGGGCAATTTCTGGTACAGTGAAGTTAACAGAAATCGCTACAAATGTTGTTCTTGAAGGAAATGACTGTTACGTTTCCAGTATTTATTTATAGACTCTGTCTAGAATAATTAAGGACTTTAAAAGATAATAGATAATTTAGTTCCTTCTCTCATATCCTAAACAGACTGGTTGCTCAACTTATCATTTGACTCAGTTAAATATGTGTCTTGTAGTGCAGACGACAGATTTACAAACTGATAAATTGCGTACGTTAGCTGGTTTGGAGTCGTTAAATTCCTCTAAATTAATATGCATTCGTTACGTCATTCAGCTCAATCGCCCCCATCCAATCCAAGAAATTAATCATTAGGTCTATTATGCATAAAAATTAACTACGAAGAGGTTTAACAATAGAAAAATAAGATTTAATAAAGTTTAACAATTAACAATACTCAAATACAAGCGCGAAAGTCTATTTCTTAATTCTCGCACGTACGTGCTTAAAGTTAATTCGAGAAAAGGTGCCCAATTGTATCTTATTGAACTTTGTATCAACTGAGAAATACTCAGCTTAAAGTCTCTGTATCGCCTGGTCTCCTCTTTATTCCAGTCCGAACCGGTCTGTCTCACAGTAGTCACTCTAGCGGAAAACGCACGTGGCATTCAATGGAAATTGTCCTTTAATTTCGTCGCTAGTGAACTTGTGCTTTACAATGGGGTGGACTCTAGAATACCTGAATTCTCTCTTTAGAATTCAAACCAGCTTGTACAGGTCTTCAGGCTGAAGACAAAGACAATTTGTCCAAGTTCAAGGATGCAGACAAGGAAACAAAGAAAGAACCGACCTGGGGAAACAAATGTATCCCGTAAGCCTTCTGCTAATGTTTCGCTACTTAAGCACGTTCAGTTAAAATGCTTTGAATTAAAAATTCGACTACGCGTCGTTTACAATTTAGATTTAGAAAAATGTAATCTTCTCACGCATGTTTCATTTAACAGTGCATGACGTATGAATCATAAAATATATACAACGTTAAATTAATGTTCATACAAAGGGATAATTCAAACAGCAAAGCGCTTCACAATTTACAATTAAAATTACACTCAATAAATTGAATTACATGAGAAATTCATATCGAGCGCAGGCATTTCTGGCTCTAGTGAATTTAAAAGCAATATAAATTAAAGTTACAATGGAAAGAGTTACAATAAATTTATATTCCATAACTTATAGGTTTTCAGTCATTTCAACGAACCGTGCTCAAGTTATATAGCAACAGAGTATTAATATATAACACAAGTGAATACATAGCTAAAATATACAGAATGCAATCAAAAGTGATACCTTATGAGAAGTCGAAGTGTCTATCTCATCTACCTCGCCGGTTCTATCTGTTACTGCACGACTCGAGTAGCTGACGTAGTTGGTCGCGTCGCTAATTGTGTCCGAGTGATCGGCGGAAGTATTGTACCAATATTTATAAGAAAGTATAGAGCATATCACGTGATGGATCGCGTGGCATGTAGTTGGTTCTAGAACCTAGACCATGGGCCTAAAGTTACATAACGTCTTGACCTTCTTTGTTGGAAGTTTCTCGACGAGAATATCGCGAGAGAGCTCCAAACAAAGGAATTTCAAATCTCGATATTTGAAAATAAACAAGTGGGTCAAACAGTCAAGACATTTTTATCAGACTGTGACAATGACACACCCAAAGAGTTCGCCCAAATTGACCTTGAGAGAATAACAGTGCATTAGTGTTTTCAACATGTGTGGAGGGAGACAAGTGTTGATGTGGACAACAGATTTATGGCATTGTTGCAAAAGCACAGTAAAACATTGCTTAATTCAGGTTAGGTGAAAACTATTAATACTATCTCTAATAACTCTATTTATGTTCTCTGACAAGAACTATCCTGTGATTTGTAATGTCACTATTGTTGAATTGTATTTCAGGATATAAGATGGTGTTGTACAGAAATTATGTGATCATGGTTTTGTGGAAATTTTTATATATTTGATAATGTGTGACCGTATTAGTGTGCGTACCCAGGTACATGTGTGTGTGTGTGTGTGTGTGTGTGTGTGTGTGTGTGTGTGTGTGTCCACGCGAATATATTTGCGCGTGCAGATGGATAATTATGCATGACTTCGAGACATTTATGTGAAGGTCACTAGCGCAGTCCTTGTAGAGCACCAACGTGAAAATCCATTTCACGTCATTGCATAAGATTTGCTGTATCAGTGGACAACCTACACATCGAAACTGATCCCTGCATTATTAACTACAAAATCACTTGGCAAGGAGTAGGTTAACTTCTTTGCACTTATATTGAAAACACTTTATTTCTGCTTACTAAACGTGTTTTAGCTCGATAAGCACTTTATCTTTTAACTAATCTTTTTACTTTTATAAATTATAAAAATCAACTCGTTTTGGAGTAGAGGTAGTATGGCTGTGTGAGTGGGAGGGGAGGTAAGTGGCTGATATAACACTTTATACTTTGTGCCAAATATTTCTGGGTTCCAGGCTTCCGCGTCACTTCAAACGGCTGCTCTCGTGTGTGATTATCTCTTTCACAAGAAAAGTCTATTGCGAGTCAATTTCAGTTTATTGCCAAACACCAATCTGAAGCGTGGTAATGGGCGACTCCGCTCTTACGGTGAGAGCGAAGTCACGTGAGGTCTGTGACTGGCTTTATGTCGCCAATCTGCCATTTCGACAATGTTCTGGAACTTGGGTCTTCAAGGCCTTACATAGTAGAAAGAAATGCCTGCTGTGGTTAATAATGAATATATAATAAAAAGTTAATTTGAAAAGAGTTGATTTTTTTTTTTTTTACTTCCGAAACAGTAGACTACTTTTTAATCATCTATTTTGGCTAAGACTGGATTTGTTCTACCAGTACATCACTGTTCTTATCATGTGTTCTGTTCGATTTGTTCGTTTTCGTTTACGTTTCTTTCTTTCTTTCTTTCTTTCTTTCTTTCTTTCTTTCTTTCTTTCTTTCTTTCTTTCTTTCTTTCTTTCTTTCTTTCTTTCTTCCTTTCTTTCCTCCATTTTTTCTTTGTTTCTTCCTTTGTTTCTTCCTTTCTTTGTTTCTTCCTTCCTTTTTTCTTCCTTTCTTTGTTTCTTCCTTTCTTTTTTTCTTTCCTTCTATCTTCCTTCCTTCCTTTCTTTCCTTCTTTTTACTTTCCGTTCTTTCTTCCTTTCTTTTTTTCTTTCTTTCTTTCTAAATTTCTTTTCTTCTTTCTTTCTTTTCTACATCATTTTCTTCATCTATATTTTATATTCTTTTCTCAACTCCCTTTCTTTTCAAAGTGGATAACTGTTTTTATATTTTTGTCTTTTCTTTTAACGTCTTCATTTAACTCCTATTTGCATGCCATTTTTTCGTTCTCCCTTTTCAATGAGTGTACGTTTTCTTTTATTTATATTTCCCTCTTTCTCTCTTTTCTTTCTTTTTATTTTCATTGTTTATTTCTATTTCTTTTTCTCTTTTCTTTCATTTTGTTTTCATTGTTTTTTTCTTTTTCTTTTTTCTTTCTTTTTGTTTTCATTGTTTCTTCATTTGTTCTTGTACTCTATATGGCTTTCCTTTATATTTTCCATTCATTCATTTTTTTGTTCTTTCTTTCAATTTTCATAATTTGCTCTTTCTTTTCTTAAATTAATAAGTAAAATGAAAAATATTATTTTCGTAATATTTCCCCCATTTTAATAAATTATTTTAAAGCACATATAGAGAAAGCTTTCATAATTTCTATTAATCTTTTCGACAATGTTCATTCAATAATGCACTAATTCTTTCTCTCATTCATTCAAAACTTTCCAGAAATCCACAAATCATTGCTTGCTTTTTGTTCTTCAGTTCATCTAGTCATCCAGCGACTTTCCATTCACGGATCTGTATTACGTCACGAAAGCAAGTTGACGTATCTATACTAATGATCACGTGATAAGCCCAGCATGACTGATACAATTCTTACCTAGGGCGGAGAAGTTAGAAATTCAACGAATACTGTTGCAACGAATATTACACTTAGATAACAATGTACTAGTGTAATCTGAAGTGTGGAAGTATGTATGAGGCGCTACTTCTCTTAACTAGTCGTCAGCTTTTAACGAGACAGACGAGAGCGCTGCGCTGTCAAACAATTACTGGCAGGCGACATGCAAGGAACTCTAAGCACTGACTAAAAGTATCGACTTTTGTTTAATTAGAACAATTCAAATAGCCACTAGCCACTAGCCACTAGCCACTAGCCATATGTGGGTTCAGAGAGAAAGTATTCACACGAGTAAAAGAATATCAGGACATTTGCATTTTGCGGAAATGAGATAATGGCGATGGCTAGTACTTTTATTCTAGAAAGAAGCTGGGGCCTGAAACGGTTGATGGGTCACTTAGTGCTGAGTCGCACTTTATGTCATGAAAATGCAGCAAAGTAAAAATTGTGAGAAGAAAGCTTTAAAGGAATGTTAGTGCTATTTGAACAGATGGACAAAGATTAGTCAATGAGTTTGGAATAGAACCCAGGGACCTAAGAATCTGTGTCAAAAAGTGTGCACAGTAATAAATGTAAGAATATATGTCAAAAAGAGGGCACAGCAATAAATATAAGAATATGTGTCAAAAAGAGGGCACAGTAATAAATATAAGAATCTGTGTCAAAAAGAGTGCACAGTAATAAATGTAAGAATATATGTCAAAAAGAGGGTACAGTAATAAATATAAGAATCTGTGTCAAAAAGAGGGCACAGTAATAAATATAAGAATCTGTGTCAAAAAGAGGGCACAGTAATAAATATAAGAATCTGTGTCAAAAAGAGGGCACAGTAATAAATATAAGAATCTGTGTCAAAAAGAGAGCACAGTAATAAATATAAGAATATGTGTCAAAAAGAGGGCACAGTGTTACATGTCGCAAATATCAGTCAGTTAAAAGAACACACTCGCCAACCAACTGAAATTATTTCACTGACGTCGATGTACTAATGTGCCAATAAAATTATGATTCTTTTCAAGGTTTGGAGCGAGTTATTGCAATGATCTCACAGATGAACACATTCTTGTAATCTTAATGACAAACATTCTGATTGAACACTCACATACATATTGAAAGAATCACTCTGATCAACTCATTTAAGTCATCACACTCACCGCCCAACGAAATAATTGTACTCATCAACGTAGTGAAATAATCATACTCATCAAGGTATTGAAATAATCAAACTCATCAATTGAAATAATTATAAACAATAATTGAAATAATTATAACCAATTTCAAGTAATCATACTCATATTGAAATAATCATTTTTCATCAAGGTATTGAAATAATCAAACTCATCAACAAATTGAAATAATTATAACCAATTTCAAATAATCATACTGGTATTGAATTAATAATACTCATCAATGTATTGAAAAAAATTACAT
Source organism: Sinotaia quadrata (assembly GCA_028829895.1). Taxonomy (NCBI): domain Eukaryota; kingdom Metazoa; phylum Mollusca; class Gastropoda; order Architaenioglossa; family Viviparidae; genus Sinotaia; species Sinotaia quadrata. Next base: position 8,823,233 of record CM054184.1, read on the forward strand.
TCATCAACGAATTGAGATAATCATACTCATCATCATCTTGAAATAATCATGCTCATCAATGTATTGAAATGATCTTTAGCATCAAATATTGAAATGATACCGAGGGGTCATACTCATCAAAAATTAAAATGATCATACTCATCAACTGTTGAAATGATCGTACTCGTCAAATTTTCAAATGATCATACTCGTCAAATTTTCAAATGATCATTAGTATCAAATATTCTAATGATCATACTTATTAAAATGACTTTTTGAAATGACCGTACTCATCAAGTATTGAAATGATGATACTAAGCAAATGTTGAAATTATCATGCACATCAACGAACTGAAAATATCTTACTCATCAAATGTTGAAATGAACATACTCATCAGCGTACTGAAATGATCGTACTGACAGACACATTGTACGTCGAAGTGATCACCCGCTGTGCGTTGAACTGGAGTTGGGTCGATGTTGCAGAACTTTGGATTAACGCTGCCTGATGTGAATACAATGAATAAATCAAGGGAGCTAATTTTTGGATTAATGCTGCCTGATGTGCAGACAATGAATAAATCAAGGGAGCTAATTTTTGGATTAATGCTGCCTGATGTGAATACAATGAATAAATCAAGGGAGCTAATTTTTGGATTAATGCTGCCTGATGTGAATACAATGAATAAATCAAGGGAGCTAATTTTTGGATTAATGCTGCCTGATGTGAATACAATGAATAAATCAAGGGAGCTAATTTTTGGATTAATGCTGCCTGATGTGAATACAATGAATAAATCAAGGGAGCTAATTTTTGGATTAATGCTGCCTGATGTGAATACAATGAATAAATCAAGGGAGCTAATTTTTGGATTAACGCTGCCTGATGTGCATACAATGAATAAATCAAGGGAGCTAATTTTTGGATTAACGCTGCCTGATGTGAATACAATGAATAAATCAAGGGAGCTAATTTTTGGATTAACGCTGCCTGATGTGAATACAATGAATAAATCAAGGGAGCTAATTTTTGGATTAACGCTGCCTGATGTGCATACAATGAATAAATCAAGGGAGCTAATTTTTGGATTAATGCTGCCTGATGTGCATACAATGAATAAATCAAGGGAGCTAATTTTTGGATTAATGCTGCCTGATGTGCATACAATGAATAAATCAAGGGAGCTAATTTTTGGATTAATGCTGCCTGATGTGCATACAATGAATAAATCAAGGGAGCTAATTTTTGGATTAATGCTGCCTGATGTGCATACAATGAATAAATCAAGGGAGCTAATTTTTGGATTAATGCTGCCTGATGTGCATACAATGAATAAATCAAGGGAGCTAATTTTTGGATTAATGCTGCCTGATGTGCATACAATGAATAAATCAAGGGAGCTAATTTTTGGATTAATGCTGCCTGATGTGCATACAATGAATAAATCAAGGGAGCTAATTTTTGGATTAATGCTGCCTGATGTGCATACAATGAATAAATCAAGGGAGCTAATTTTTGGATTAATGCTGCCTGATGTGCATACAATGAATAAATCAAGGGAGCTAATTTTTGGATTAATGCTGCCTGATGTGCATACAATGAATAAATCAAGGGAGCTAATTTTTGGATTAATGCTGCCTGATGTGCATACAATGAATAAATCAAGGGAGCTAATTTTTGGATTAATGCTGCCTGATGTGCATACACTGAATAAATCAAGGGAGCTAATTTTTGGATTAATGCTGCCTGATGTGCATACAATGAATAAATCAAGGGAGCTAATTTTGGGATTAATGCTGCCTGATGTGCATACAATGAATAAATCAAGGGAGCTAATTTTTGGATATGGTGGAATAAACTAGAGAAAGCACTTGCTAAGATGCTTGCACGAAAGGGGAGTAATGGACAACATTTTTTTTTTTTGGGGGGGTGATGCTGAAATAAGATTGTGGAAGGGTTGGTTAATGATCTTAAGGTTGCGTATTTTTTAATGTTGAATCAATGCCGACAAATGTTGAGCAATTTTTCACTCTTAAGTTTTAAGTAGAACATTCGTTGGCAAATGTGGATGTACCAATTTTGCGTCTAAGCCGTAATGATTTTCACGGGTGCTGTGATATGCTATTGGTCAAACGCGGACCAAAGGGCGAGCACTGAGCTGGGCTAAATCTCTGGACTACTGCATTCGGTCATTACAAAATCACTGAAAACGTCAAGAAGGACATCACTCGTCAACACATTAAAATTATTCCTTTCACCATTTCACCGAAATGTTCGGGCGGATACACGATAAAAGGGGTGCGTTAAAATAGTTATTTTAAAGGGTTCTCAGGTTTAAAAAAAAATTACATCAGAAAACCTCCATTCAATCACTAGCCCATGCACCCACCTCCCCTTAAAACCCTTGATTCCTCCTAGCCATTCTTGCGACACACCCACTTCCCCCCACCCCGCCCTCTCCCCCACTTATAAAACGTCTATCGCTGTTGCAGCCACTTGTTGGACAAGAGGCCAAATTAGATCTGAGCGGCGAGAAAACTGCCACTAACTGTCGGGTCTGCCTTGTCATCGCAGACTGTACTGATGCTGTTGTTCGAGGAAGCAGAAGCCTAGCTATCTAAGCCATTCTAAGGCGATTCATTCTGACAGATTTCGTCACACGTGTTTGCTTGATCGTGTTTTAAATGGGTCACCAAACCACCAGCCAGCATAGATTCTATCTCACGGCGAGACAGATTTTCTTAATAATTGGGGTGGGACGTAAATGAAAACGTAGAAAAATTGTATGTATGAATTTGATGTTTGTATGTGTGCATGTGTGTTCTTTGGAGTGGTATCTGTTACGCGTGTGTGTGTGTGTATCTTTGTATGTTTGTATGGTGTTTGAAGGCGGAGGATGTGGTCCATATGTACGCATGTGTGTGTGTGTTGGGGGTAATGTAGAAATTGACGTCACAATCCCACGAAACCTTCAGGTGAAGTATTTGCTGTGTCTAGTATATTTAAATAAACAAATTAAAACGCATATATTTCTTTTAACAAAATTTGTATAAAAGAGAAAACATCTTCTCATCACACAGCACCTCTATTCCACAGCCCTGCGAAATATGCTTTGGCTTAATGGGAAGAAGAGTCCATGTTTCAAGTGCTGCCATTGGTTGTTAGCCTGATGACGTATTAGCAAGAATGACGTAGTGTCATGTATTAATACAGCGTGTTACACATAAATACCAGACCTGTCTAGATTACAAGTTTCAATCATCTTGTACAATGTCTCCAGCACCCTTTCAAAATAGCGTGTTTAGTGCTCCTGATTTCCATGGCAACGAAAGGCAGCGGCGTGCTAATGCTCGTATTATGTCCGTTAACGATGGATTAAGGTGTTACCGTCTTTCGCTAGGTTCATTTAGTGCACACCTCGTATCTAGCACAACCGCTAACATTCATGCGCTATTAAAGACGTAGCTAAAGGGAGACAATATGGCATAAAACTGAAGGTCACAGAAAGAAGGATTTGAGGAATCATGTGAAAAGGTACTGCAAGAAATAGAAAGAATAATAGAAAAACAAAGAATAAAATCACTGTTATTAGTGTTTCAGTGAATTCTCCTGGTCAGTGATTTAGTTTGATTGACCCTAAAGTGACAGTCGTCCAGTACTATTCTCAACGCCCGTAATTTGCAGCGACTATTCGCAGGTTTCATTCTGTCCTTTTATTCCTGTTCAAGCTTCTGAATTTCTTTAGGAATTGTCAGTTTTTCCTCTTTGCTATTTGTATATTTTTATTTTAGGCGTATATAGTGAATGCGATGTGGGTATATGGTGAATGTGATGTGGGTATGTGGTGAGTGTGATGTGTGTGTGGTGAATGGGATGTGGGTATATGGTGAATGGGATGTGGGTATATGGTGAATGTGATGTGTGTGTGGTGAATGGGATGTGGGTATATGGTGAATGGGATGTGGGTATATGGTGAATGGGATGTGGGTATATAGTGAATGGGATGTGGGTATATGGTGATTGTGATGTGTGTGTGGTGAATGTGATGTGGGTATATGGTGAATGGGATGTGAGTATATGGTGAATGGGATGTGGGTATATGAGTGAATCTAGATTTATACAGACGATTATTATATTTGCGTTAGTTTCACTCAGTCATGTCCGATGAATGTGTGTTTGTGTGTGTGTGGTGATCATTTTACTCACCTATATCTAATCTGTTAAATTATTACTATGTCGACGTGAGCTTAAGTTTAAATAATTTTAATTATAGTATGCCGAGTACTGTTTCTAATGTCGGACCCGGTCAAAATTCGGATTATATTAAAATGTGCTTTTTCTTTTATATTATGAATATTATTTCTCTCAAACTTCGGATTATATTAATATGTGCTTTCTCTTTTTTATTATGAGTATTGTTTCCCGTCCCTAAATCTTCTACTTGTTCATTACAGCTGCTACCTATTCCTTAATCTCTTTCGTTGATGAAATCTGCTTCCTATTCCTAAAATATCTTTCGTTGATGAAATCTGCTTTCTATTCCTAAATCTCTTTTGTAGACGTGGTGATAATGCGGTATTACTACAACGATGATAACAACGACGATGATGATGGATGAATGGTGAGTTGATAATCTTTACAAAAACGTTTCCTTATCGCTCTGCGATATCAAACTGCACAAACACACACAATAGTGAAAGTAGCACAGCACTATACACGTAACAGAAAAGCTGGTTTCAGTGCGGGGAAAGAGTGTCTGTAAATCAATGAACAAGCTTACTAATTCAGTAATTTTTGCATCGAGATTTTTGCATCACTTCTCCCCAAATAAACAAAGACAGCTTGCTTTCACATGCCCTTTCGAACTCAATGTGGAGTCTTCTCCCTTTACAAAACGGAAATAAATCCATTAGGCGGTGCTGTGGTGATGCAAGTGCTAACAGTATGACATTAAATAAACAAAAGGTGGTTTAGAAACGTTTGTGAATGTCTTTAATAATGTATATGTATGGACGATTACCTTTTATTTTCAGGGAATCTTCAAGGAAAAGAATTTATTTTGCAGTTCATTCCAATAACTGCTAGACATATACCAGGGCATTTTGTTTTTATCTTCTCGTTTTGTTAAAATTAATATAAACACAAGTTGCTGGCTAGAACGTCAGTGGGTGAAAGTCGGCTCACTTCAAGGTCATCGATGGAAAGTTACGCCCTCAAACTAGTTCCCACTGCAAGCAACCGTGTAACTGCTTGAAAAAGAACAAAATCGCTAGTTAAGCATAGCTCAATAAATTCCTAGATCTCGGGAAATCTCGGGTGTTTGGTCTCGTTGTACTGGGACGGGAATCGTGTCCTTGACATACAATACGTGAACTTTGAGCAACAAAGGGCGACCACTGACGGCTTTGGTGTCTGCTTCGCTATAAAATTCTAATTCTGCAATCGTGAGGTTAATTTGAAAGTCAAATATATGCAGTACTTGGTAGTAATCAAAGCACGGCAGAGAGGTCAAATCGTCTTGGTCCATTGATGTCCGACAAAAATATACAACGTTCCTCGTCAGTACTGTCTTACATACTTTGTAACCGAGCACAAATGCATTACAGCAAACATCAGTGTCTGAGTTTAACTTCATCATGCACACTCACACACATGCTCATTCATCCCCCCTCTCTCTCTCTAAAGCACACACACATGTTCATTCATCTCCCCTCACTCTCTCTCTAAAGCGCGCACACACACACTCACACACACATGCTCATTCATCCCCCCTCTCTCTCTAAAGCACACAAACACACATGTTCATTCATCTCCCCTCTCTCTCTCTCTAAAGCGCGCACACACACACTCACACACACATGCTCATTCATCCCCCATCTCTCTCTCTAAAGCACACAAACACACATGTTCATTTATCTCCCCCCTCTCTCTCTCTAAAGCGCGCACACAGAGAGAGCGAGATTTTACACTTAACAGTTTTAGTTTATCAATACTAGAGCAAGCCGAATCTTCTGATTTTCCACCTACACCTCTAAAATCGCGGTCAGTGTTATATAAGTAAGTAAGTCATTCCTTTCTACACTATAAAGTCTCACTACAAATGACGTTTAGTAAAATATAAAAACATATCAATGAGTCACTGTGCATTTCACTGAACCACACAAAGTCACAGCCACACAGTACAATATCGCACCTCTCGTACTTTTCCATATCACGCCAAATCAAGTCATTCACTTTAAAATGAATAGATTTCCAAGTTATACTAATGTACACTATAGGTCGTTTAGGACACCAAATATCGCCACTTTTTAACAGTACTACTGCACACCAAATATCGCCACTTTTTAATAGTAACACTGAACAACAAATATCGCCACTTTTTAACACTACTACTGAACAACAAATATCGCCACTTTTTAACACTACTACTGAACAACAAATATGGCTTGTGTTTCATATTCAACATATCGGTCAAATGAGGTTTTCGTTGGGTTTTGTTTTGTTTTGTTTTGTTTTGTCTTTTTGGAGGGATTAGTTTGGGGGGGGGGGAGAGGTTTGCAAGCGGAGACTGAGAATGGTTCAGAATTAAAATTTATTTACACGTTGGCAAAATGAATGCACGTTGCAACTGCGAATGGCTGCATGTACTCGTGTCCACGAGTGTGTTTGTATGTTCGTTCGGTTTGTTGTACTTTGCGCAAAGTAGGGCAAGGGAGATAACAACTGATTACTTCAGTTAATTTCTGGGTTTGTTCCCTTACGTCAGCGAGTTAAATCGATCAGTGACGATTTTCTCACTCAAGTCAAGAATATATATTTCATTCATTTAGTGGTACAGAAGCTGATATCGTTGTCAGCCCCTTTAGTCAGTCTTGCCCGAAATTTGTCAAACATCTGACCTACATACAGTTTTGGAAAAACCCTACACGCTATTCTGTGTGTTGGAAAGTCTCCACACGCTGGAATAAGCATAGTTGGGAAAATTTCTACCCATGAAATGAATTTAGTTTGGACAATCTCTATATGCTGAAATAAACTTAGCTTGGAAAATCTTCACACGATGGAATAAACTTCGTTTAGAAAATCTGTACATGATGGAGAAAGACAATTTAAAAATTCTATATACAATGAAAAAACTTACTTTGGTAAATCTCCGCACTACGGAATAGGGTGTAGTTTGGAAAATCTCTACACACTGAAGTAAGACGGTGTAGAAAACGTGAACACGTCAGAGCAGGATTTTTGTAAACTGCTTATAATATTTTGTAATCTTGCAGTTTTTAAGCAAAAGGAGTATTATTTTTTTTAAATATATAATTAAAACCAGTCTTTTCAAAACATCAACTTTCGGACCAAGACACATAATGACAAATACAGGAGTGCTGTAGTGTATGGCACATAAAATTAGGGCATACTCATACTAGAATAAAATACTAATAGGGCATAAAATAATAATAATGCATAAAAACTAATAGGGCATAAAATATAGGGCATAAAATACTAATAGGGCATAAAAAAACTAGCAGTATTTTACGTGAGCGAATACATATCACCAAACTATAGTTTCTCCTGCTTACACTATATGCATTTACTATTCATATCTGATATTGTTTATAATAAGATGTCCGAAAAATCTGAATACGTTGAGAAGTGTTTGTGGAAACAGACTGGTGCATTTTAAAAATAGAAAAGATAGAACATTTTTTTCACTCAAAATCAGACTGATCTGCAGAGATAGATTTTTCACCTTGAGCTCGTTCCGCACACGTGACTTTGGTTATCAAACGAGCAATCATGCATTAAAATGTAAAACTGAAAACAAAATATTTATCCACTGTAATTTCTTTTCAATCTAGAAGAGTTTATTTAATAGTTGATCCTTCTTGCTGGGCCTTCTTTACTTCTGGGCTTTTGTTTTATATTTTGGAAGCTAGTTTTACTCTCTAGGCTTTTCTTTTACTTTCTGGGCTTTGGCTTTACTTTCTGGGCTTTGGATTTATTTCCGAGCTTTATTTTCTTGGAACTTGAATTTTCATTCTGCCCTGTCTCCACAAATTTCTACAATTTCAAGATTCTGTTATTTCTACAATACATTGTCTCGACCGGCCAGCCCAAACCAATAGATAGGATTGGTGAGAATGGAGAATTATATTGAAAAATTAAATCACAATAACTGGTTTTTATCTTAAACTGGGCCCAGTGTCCATGGAATACCACACCTTTTAAGAATAAATTGAAACAACATTTCAATTCCGGAAATCGTATTTTTAACGCAAAATTAACATTGTTTCACAGCAGGGAGAGTAATCTGAATCGCGAATAGTAAAAGGCAAACAAGAGTTATGTACCTTGGATTACCTTTGTCTTTGTGTTGTTTTCATATTTCTTTAAGAAAATATATAATAAATATAATCACATATATAAACTTTATTTGCGACTACTAGCATTTTTAATTTCTTGAAACTGCACAACATTTATTATTATTCCTGAAAACCTTATTTGCGAGTACCTAACATTTGTAATTCCTAATTTATTACTTGTATAACAGATATTGTATTACTGAATACTTAATTCGTGAAGATGTATTGATGTAATATTTGTAATTATTAGTGTTTGTATAACAAATATATTTATCACTAAGAACTTAATTTGTGACGAGGTGACAGTTGTAATTCCTAATCTTTATACAACATATATTTATCATTGTATACTTAATTTGTGACGAGGTGACAGTTGTAATTCCTAATCTTCATACAACATATATTTATCATTGTATACTTAATTTGTGATTTTGTAATGTTTGCAATTATTATCCAACTAATGCTTTCCTACGAAACGCCGCCACCATTTTGAATATCGTGAAACCATAGTTACTGATTTTTTATGATTATTTTTTAAGCCGCACCCATCACTGTTCACCAACGACTACATGTGCCGAGTTGATATTTCTGGGTTATTGAATGCAGACAGCTCCGCACGCTCGTATTTATTCAGCGGTGTGACTAGTGAACTAGTAAAATATTGCGTGTAGGCTGTACGTATTTACCCACCAGCGTGACTAGCGAACTAGTAAAATATTGCGTGTAGGCTGTACGTATTTACCCACCAGCGTGACTAGCGAACTAGTAAAATATTGCGTGTAGGCTGTATGTATTTACCCACCAGCGTGACTAGCGAACTAGTAAAATATTGCTTGTAGGCTGTGAGTATTTACTCAGCTGTGTAAATAACACAATTTTATGACAATTGAATGTTCTGACTGTCTTTAACTTGATTATTTAAATTCTGCATTATATAGTTTAGTTTTGTTGTTTAAATAAAGTTTGCATTTACTTGTTAGCTAATGACAGTTGCTACTTTAAAATAGAAATATTTTCCCAAGGACGTGCATGAACAAAGTATGTAACTGGGATACTTAAAAAAAATATGTAACAGTTTAAGTAGCCCACGTTACAACTCTACTCCACAATAAATGGAATCTAAGGACTGCCATAACCGTTTAAGATGGAAAGAGTTTTTCTGCGTCTCATGCCGGGTCACTGGTTATGATGGATTCAAACAGCAAAAAAGTATTGAAGCTTTATAAAGCGACACAGATTAATTTACGTTTCATTAGCACACAAAATATTTGTGGGTAAAAATAATCTTTCATTTGCACAAAAATTATGTGGGCAGCAGTCAATGTTCCATCTAATATTTTTCCTCTTTGCGCGGAACTGGCGGTTGTTTAAAGCTTGTTACCCAAACTTGTGCGCGGAATTTTCTAATAAGCTGCGCGGCCGCGCACCTTAGAAGGAACATTGATTTTATTACAGTAATCTTTCATTAGCATACAAATTATGTGGGCAAAAATAATCCTTCATTAGCACACAAATTATGTGGGTAACAATAATCCTTCGTTAGCACACAAATTATGTGGGTAACAATAATCCTTCGTTAGCACACAAATTATGTGGGTAACAATAATCCTTCGTTAGCACACAAATTATGTGAGTAACAATAATCCTTCGTTAGCATACAAATTACGTGGGTAACAATAATCCTTCATTAGCACACAAATTATGTGGGTAACAATAATCCTCCATTAGCACACAAATTATGTGGGTAACAATAATCCTTCATTAACACAAAAATTATGCGATTAACAGAAGAGGCGAGCGTGTTAGTGTTTGGGGGTGGGTGGGGGGAGAAATGCACGCTAATGAAGGATCATTGTGGCCTGGCATAAAACTAGCGCTAGAGAAGTAACAAAAAAAAAACTAGTCCTAGTCGCCTAACACAGAACTGTCGCGCTGTCCCCAACAGTAATACTAATGACCTTACATAGAATTAGTGCAAGAGACCTGACATATCGCATTAATGCAACTGACCTCTCGCTAATTAGTGAATAGCCAGCTACGCAGTCCACGAATGCTGGAAAAGGCCATAACAAAGGAATCGATCAAATGACAGTCAAGCTTACAGTATCCGACCTGACCTGACATCCATCCTTATCTAGAGGATCACTGATACAGTAACCGTTTCGGCAAAGTCAGTAAGTGTTATCAGGTTCACTGTCCTAATATAAAGGTCAGTGGTTCTAATATATATAGGTCAGTAGTTAGCATCAGCTTAATTTCAGTGGTTTCTCTTCTATAAGATGTGTGATGTCAGAATCTTTAGTTTCGTACTTTAGCTGAGGGTCGTCGATTTCAACATGCTTGCATTTTCGTGAATGAGTGGGAGACGCGTCATTTATTTGACGTCATCTGTAATCTGAGGGCGTGTTCAGGCTGCGTTCAACTAGGAGGTGGTTTTGTTTTATTTTTAAGAAAAAAAAAGGGATTTGTGTTTGATGCTACACCGTCTGAACGTGGCGCGCACTTCACACTTCTACAGCCGACCTCTCAGTAAATGGACCTCTCAAACCTGAAGAGTTTCAGCGTCCAGTTATTTATACAGGATGGGCATGTAGCAAAAATGGCCAGTATGATATGTGTTGTTGTTGTATGAAAGTATATGTGCATGAGTGTCTGTGCGCGTGTCGTCGCATGCTACTGTCAAGTTACGATATCTGCCCCTTAACTTTCGCTCATACTATCTTTTGTTAGGTCAAGGCCAATGCTTGTGCTAAAGTCATTTCGCGGCTATCAGGTCTATCATAAAATATCCGGGGGGGGGGGGAAAAAAAGGAAGCCTCTCCATACAGTAGTGAAAGATGGTCCCCTTCTGACATCCTTTCACTACTGACAATGTTGACATTGCGAACTTGCAGACTTTTAACTCTTTCACTTCCAAGTCAACCATATTAACCTTTTCATTCAGTCAACCATATTAACCTTTTCATTCACCTGCGCCTATTTTATTTACTTTTTAAAAATATATTTATATACATTAATTCCATTTCCACGTTTCTTCCCTGCTGCTATTCTAACTTTTATAATGTTACAAACTCCGATCATGTAAACCTGACTAGAATGACATTATATATAACCAGTACCCAAATCAGCTATCGACGAAAAAAATAAAGTGATAATTTCGAAAATAATGTGGATATAAATCTATCACCTTGAAAACAAAACGATCTACATTTCGTTCGTGGGTGGGATTGTGTCAATTTGAAGGAGAGAGAGGGGTGGGGGGGAGAGGAATGGCATGCATGTCCTCAAATTAATCTTGTCATCGTATCCTTCAGTCTCGAATGACTCTGCTTTTCATTCACAACAAACATGCTAACAGATGTTGTAAAATGAATTACCTTTAATCATGTACCCGGCGTTCAAACAACGCTGTGAGTCACTGACAGGGGGGGGGGGGAGCGAAGACGGGGCTATGGGAAAGTCTAATGAGAGAAAACCAGATGAGCCGTAAATTTTTTTGTCCCTGGCAACAATGACTCACTTTTATCAAAAAAATCATAATATCGACACACACACGCGCACGCACGCACGCACACACATTTTGTAAAAGAGTGCGGAAAGTATGTTATCACTTTCCTAAGCCAATTTAACAAATTGAGCGTCGTGGCCTGTGTGTGTGTGTGTGTGTGTGTGTGTGTGTGTGTGTGTGTGTGTGTGTGTGTGAATGAATACAACGGCGTGTGTGTGTGTGTGTGTTGATTTTTGGTTGTTGGTTTTTTTTTACGTCTTTCATTTCCGACTTGTAATGATTTGCACTACAACAGGTGTGATGTATACTTTAAATTAAATGGTTACATTTTAAAATGCATGTTCACTTACTGGCTGATGTGCGAGCGCGTTTCGTTAGGATAATGTTAAGTTCAAACCTCAGGTCAAAATCATCGGAACAGGTTTTCTCTCCCATTGCTGGCTCATTAAGTATTCTCCACTCCATTATGAATTTGTGGTGACCTGCCAAAGTTTAATTAATGGACTGCTTTTACTGGCATATCGAATCTGCCTTGGCAATCTCACTCTCAAGCAGAAACATAATAATGGGGCAATAACCCATGAGTAAACATTAAACTAACAGAGGTCTTTCTTGACTCAGGGGGAACTAACTACAAAGCCACACATTGTGCTTTTCATCGATAAAGAATAGAAGATATTAGTAATTTAATCGTACTGCAAAGAACACACACACACGCACACACACACGCACACACACACACACACACACGCACGCACACACGCACGCACGCACGCACACACACGCACACGCACACACACACACACACACACACACACCATATACACGCATAGTATAATCAAGATAACAACATCTGTAAATGACTTCATCGAAAGTGCCATGCTTAATTTTTTAATTTTTTAAAAGCCTTACTTTTTAATTTTTTTTTTTTAAGTTAAAAAAAAAAAGCCTTGTTTAAGATCTAATTCGAACAAATCACTTGATACTGTAAACTTCCCTCGTAGGTGTTCTTTGCCAGCATTAAGTAACTTTGGAATCGTACATCACTAGGCCTATATTCCCAAAATGGACTGATTGAATGAGAGTTATAAATATGTTCGGAAAAGACAGCGCACGCACACACACACACACACACACATCCTTGACAAAATTAAAAACAGTATTTAAAAGCTACTACAATAACTAGTGTACATCAAATGTTATTAGAACATACTATCCCACTTTAATCTGTAAAATAAAAGATATCATGTTTCGCCTTGCGGATATGTAAATTCTACCCGGAAAATATAATTATGTCAATGTACAATTGAATTGTGAACGATGTTTAATATTTCACGATTCATACGCAATTAAAATATTTCTGGAGTGACCGAAGCAACAACAATACCGAAAACGTGGGGTGAAAAGGGAAACACGCTTCAGTCTTGAACAACGTGGTCACGTGGTCACCGTGGACAGACAGGCATGTATGGAAAACTTTAAACAGCGACAGATTGGCGTAAAGAGTTAGAAAATTGGGGTGGGGGGGGGGGGGGGAGTAACTTCTCACAAACAAAGACTCTGTTTTAGTGCATTCGCTATGTTCACGGGTTCGTAGAGCCGGAACAGTACCTTTTCCCTCAAGTCTGCCGAACAAAAATAAAAATAGTTTCGATTTGGAGCATTAGTAAGTTAGTTCACTAATCTGCATCAAACTAAGCATAAGATATCCTTGCCAGATGTCGATTAAAGTAAATGAATTAATTATTGTTTTGCTCGCAAATACATTTCTTTTGGTATGTTAAACTTTGAAGTGAGAAAACAAAAGATGCAAATATAATTTACAAGTATAATTTATATTTACTCACTTCCTGCTTTGGGGGTTTTACTGCAGCTTCTAACGTTCTAATGACGAGGACAGATTACTTACTCAATATACGTCATCTGTTCACACAATGGATTAAAGCACTCACGAGCATAAAAAAAATAAACAAACAACTTTTAATTATAGTGACTGCATGCTTGCAGTTGCAAGAAAGTTCTGCACTGTAGATTCAACATAACTATAAGAACTTTTTAAAAAAAAATATTAATCATTAGACTGGTAGATCTCTTGAAAAATGCTTGCCATCAAGTCTGAATCCTAAATGAGATCGACTTCGGCATAGGACTACCGAATGTGTAGATAATCATTTTAGTCACTCTAATCAGTCTAATGTCTACATTCTATTTTTGCCAAGGAACTGGGCCACGCTGCCAAGTTCAGGATAAAAGTAAACGCAGAACAAACACAATAGTGACCAACATGGCCTCCCATAACTAACTGAAGCTATGTAAACAGCGTAACTAACAAGTTCACGTATATTACATTCAACTTTCCATAATTGTTGCTTTTTAAAACGTATTCGAGAGCACTCTTCACCTTCCCATCAGCCCATTTCCTTTCTAAATAAACGTCCGATACTGGAACCTATTAAATGTCCTAAGCCAGACAAGAGAGCAAAGCAAGGTCTACCGAAATGTCTAGCTTACTGTGTCGACTGACTTCACAAAACTTAACCACAGACCACAAACAAACGATGGTTGTAACAAAGCCACAAACCAAACTGATTGATTGATTTAATATAATCGAAGTAGCGTCTTGACAACCTCAGCACTGTGTAAACAGTGTTTTTAAATTCAAACCGTAATCGGACGACATTAAAAAGTTGGTGACGTTACGGTAACAAAACCATATGTCGCTGAGATGGCAACAATACTTTGGCATGTGTGCTTTTACTCTTGCAAAGGTTGTGTAAAACTGCCATTTCCGTTTTGTGGGGAGGAGGGGGGGGGGCGAGTGTGTATGAAAGAGACAGGAAAGAAATTGACTGAAAAGAAAGAAACTGAAAATACCTCCTTGCAAAGAGTGAAAAGGGCAAGGGTGTTAAGAATTTTAATTTAAACACAATTGAGAGAAGAAAACCAATATTCCAGGACATATAATACTCCCTCATCGTTTGGTTTCTCTACAATGAGAAGTTTTTTAAGCTAGCTGACACCTTACTCTAACGACACTGTCACAGCTTATGTAGCCCACACCCACCCTCCTCTAAAAATAGACTCCTTGCAAACCTACCTTCTAGAATGGCTGACCCTTATCTCCGGGCTGGAATCATATCTGAAAGTTCCAGACACTCACTCTAATGAACCAATCAGAGTGCCGCTCAACTGCATGCAAATGAACATACTGGAACTCACCTGATATTCGTCATTCCAAGCTACTGACAACAGAGGTAGCATGTACTTGGCTCCCCGCTTTAATAAGTTATAATCACAGTACTAACACTTATCAACACTCCAGGAAATCATCTTCTGTATATATTACTGCCTAAGGTATGTGTTTTTGCTTGCATAAATATTATAGTTATAAACTTAACATTAACTATATGTTATATTGTTATATTTCACTTATGATATTAAAATGTATGATGACCGTGTAAGTAAGAATATTATGTCAGAGAACATGTGTGGCTGAATTCTTAGCCATGTCAATTTTACTGGTCGATGGGTACTTTATCTGAGACATTGAATTTGATGAATGCTGAGCCATGAAGCAATGCCAGAACTGGACCACATTATCTTGGTTGTTGAATTCATCTTGCGTGGAGCCACTAAGCAATGCCAGAGTGAAACAACCCACAGGCCAGAGACACAGTTCCATGGATTATGTGTACAACCGCATATGAATACCTCACTGGGCTCTAGATGACACATCATGCTAAGTGATCGTAAAACCAAGCTGAAGAGCTTCAGTCAAGAGTCAATCAAATTCACTCGAACTTTAATCAAAAATAATTTAGAGTTCACTCATAGAAACATTCTGAGTTCTCTTATAAAACTCAATTATCATTTGCTCAAATGGACGAACCGAATAACTACTTCAGTGCCAAAGGACTCAAACGTACTTTCTCCTATGACACCACGTGGTCATGATTATGAACTATAACCATTTATAAACCCTAATTGTAACTGTTCAGTTATTCGCTATCTGAAACCAAACTGTCTTTTTTTATTTCTTGTTGAATACATTTAATATTGATACCTAGACCACTTGTGTTAGCGTGACTCACATGTTATATGTTGTAGACTGTCACCTGTATTTACTTACTATCCTGGCTGTGTGGATCAGGGAACTCAAGCTATCTTCTAGAATTATCACTCTTCTGTTCTACCTTAACTATTTTTAAAAAAATTTTCTAACACGTGTGGCCAGCCAGAAGGTGTGTTTGAGGGGCTAGCCTAAGGTTATAGGTGGTGGAGAATTAGCATCTTGCCTGTCTCCCAGCAAAACATCACAGACAGCAAGCTCCATTTCCTAAAGCTGGTTGGAGATTTCTTTTTCTTCTGAAATGTTTCACGTCCACTTTCAGCTTCTACTGATTTTGCAGAACAGAGCAAGCAACTAATGAGATATATGAGAGTGATGTGCGTGCCTGAGTTAGGGTGGGTGAGAGTGTAAAGGTATAAATATATATGTGGTAGACATACTGGATGCAATTTTGCAAAGTAGCGGCCTGCTCTTTCCGATTTTCAACTCTCGTGGGATCCTGAGCTACACGGTCAGTCAGCACATGGATGTGGAATTATCGTCCCATCAGGCAGATTAAGAAGTACCAACCAACCAACCAACCAATCACCCCACCTATTCAGAGAGCGGTTTGTTTCCTCCGCTCCCAGTCGCACCGAAATGGGAACAAACTCCAATTTCTTCAGCGAGAGAGGCTGGTGTCCTGAAATTCGACCAAGACCAGTCGGCACAAGAACATTTAACGACATTGCAGATGGTAGGATTCTCTTGTTCAAGTGACCGAGGTTCAATTCCCGCTCGGGTGGTTGAAAAATCATATGGTGATCTTTTAGCCGTTCTCTTGTTCAAGACTCGTAGTGCCGGGTGGGATGATAAATCTGATCCCGTGTGCTAGAGGCCGCCTTAAGTTAAAGAGCTCTTTAACATTAAACTTACATGCGTGTGTGTGGTGGTGGTGGTGGGGGGGGGAGAGTGTGTAGGTAAGTCGGTGAGTGAGAGAAAGAGGGAGAGATTTTATCTTTCTTGCGGTACTTGTGAGAGAAGTATCGCCATCTACAGACCATACTTAATAAATTGTAATCCAAAAAAGTATTATGCTACTTTTACTAAAATAAATTTGTTCTCTGACTGAAAACTACTATGAAAAAGCAATCGGCCAGTTCACCTTTTATTTAAAAGCCAAAATTACGCTAGTGATGGTGCCAAAGGATAGCCTGAAAGTACCACCCACCCACCCCACCATTTCCCATAACCTCCAGTATTAATTATCAAATAACATTTAGTTTGTATGTAAAACAGTTTTCTTGCTATACAAACGCAGCTTCAAGACAAGTCCACTAGCACCCTTCTCTTCTTCCAACCAGATTCCGCCACTAACCCCACCCTATTAAAAATTCCTCGTGGGCACTAGCTGTAGTTACATATGTAATTTATAAAAGCAAGTGGCTACTTCTAGCTTCTACCCATCTATTAATCAAACGGCTCAAATTACATTAATGACCGTTAAGTCGATTTGAAAATAAATGTAAAATTTTCATACGAATGACCGGGAAGGGGGAGAGGCTTTTAAATAGGCAAGTGTTATAATTACAACCCTTATCATTCCTGACAAGAACTTTCTTTTAGGACAACAATATGTACTCCTATACAATATATATTTCATGTTATACAATTTTATTACACTTTGTTTTCATTACAGTTAATCTATTGCAACTCCAAAGTCTTTGCTACTAATTTCAAATCTCCTACAGACCCTGGATGAGAGAGTGACTTTATTTCCTATTCAATCAGTTAGAATAGCAGTTTATGGCGACAGTCTTAAAAAAAGGCAACCAGAAATTATAAAACGCAGTGTGTGGGAATAATTGCCTAACTGTATCGAATGATCCTTGAAGTTGTTAGATGTAGCTTTGGAAAATTCATTTTAAAAAAATACGGTAGTTTTTGAAATCTTTCCTCGTTTGTTCTTCACAAATGTGCTTATAGAAAATAAGCTTATGTTAAACAAAGTAAATAGGCTTCTGAAACGGACATGCGGACTGCGTCCGTTGGAGATTTCAGCATAATCTCCTCTTGAGAGCTAGTTGTGATATAGGAGAGAGTCATCTAAAAAAAATAAAAAATCTGACGTCAAGTACAATTAGCTACATTTAACAGCCATTTTATTGGTCCTGCCGGTTACAGTACCTCAGTCGTTCCAAGTAGCATGGTCTATTCGTGTATGCTTGAATCGCTGCGCCTACAAGCTGAACGTATTTCGAGTAACACTTATCAGACTTCCTTGTTCATGGGGGGAGGGGGTTCTCCCGTTTAAACCCTAATTCTGATCCTGGAGTTAGCTTGTACGGATGGGTTTAAGGGAGAGAAAAAAACTGGGTCTGGGGGGGAAAAAAATTAGTGGGCGAGTGGTTGAGTGCACTCAAAGTTGGATATCCTGCAACTGCAAGTTCGCACACACGAAGTTGGATTTTTGGCAACAGGTCGTGTCAGCAGTTGTTAAAGGTGAATGGAAACGTGACTTTGACGACGACGACACTCTCAACGTGCAGAAAAAAAAAACCAGTATAAATATGCACGTATACCCCCTATCTCACACACCCCCAGCTCTCAGTGGCGTAGCAACAGTTTGTGCCGCCGGTAAGATTTGCCCCCCCCCCCCTTTCCGGCCTCCCCCACCCCCCGTTGGCCGTTGATAATCCGTTGACCTTCAAAATTCCGGAAAGCCCTCAAAATATTTATTTCATAAAATCTGGGCTTGGTAAAGAACAATTATTTATTATTCCACAAAACTGTTAGAGAAATTATTCTTTAATATAAAACAGGAATATTTAACTTTAAATATTTATCTTCATTGGACATAAAACTGATGCTACGGTTGAAAAAATCCGTTTAGAAACAGTACCATATTACAACCTTAAAATCTCATTTGAGTATAACATTTCATATTTTTTAATTTTTACTATTTTTTACCCCCCTCAAAATGCCGGCTCCGCCCTGAACGTGCCGCCCCCCCCCCCTTGCTATTGCTACGTCACTGCCAGCCCTGCTTGCGAGTGTACGGAGAAAGAGACAGTGATAGTGAGAAAGAAACATAGTACAAGCAAATGAGCATTTCTGCCATACCGCACTTCAAATTTTGTTGTCAATGAAACAAGTCAAATGACGCTATCAACAGAATGTAACCCCCCCCCCTCCATTCGCCAATTAAGCAAATGCAAACATGTATTACTGATAGGCTACATACCCGCTAGTTGTAAATTATCATTAATCCGTGGTCACGACCCAGCGTACGATGGGATGGGAGGTGGGAGGACGGTACAGATTTTTGTATGGGCGTGTGGTTGAAGTGGATAGAGGCAGACAGGTGGTCACATGTCACGTTTTGCTGCAAAGACCATTGAACTGCGTTGTTGTGCGTAGGAGAGTGGGGTAGGGGTGGTCGCAATCACCTTCTCCGGGAGTCACCTTGGCGCAGGACTACTTCCATTGTGTGGTTTGCATTTTTCATCACCATTGCCTACTGTCGGTGATTTCGCAGTCGGGCGCAAGAGCCGTACGAAATATTTGTTATAGAAGGGAGATAATTATATTTGTGTATGAAATGAAGGTTCGAGTGGGTATTACGAGTGCACCTTTACGAAATCAGTATAGCCTACTTTTTCCGATTTTAAGATCTAGGGCAGCCTTTCTCAACCTGGAGGAACCCTTGAAATAATTTTAGGTCTGAGGGGAACCCCTGCAATACATTTATCACGAGCACTCGGGGAACCCTTTTAGCGACTTCGTCTGAGACGCCCTGATCTAGGGAGTTGTTATTTTGTGCAGGACCTGTACCACACATGATTGATTTATCATCCCGAGATGCTATATAGTGGCCGTTCACCTCGCTCAAGTAGGAAACATGATCTTCAAACATTAACTACGATGCTGTTGCCCCGAGCAGGAATCGAACCCAGACCCGCATGAGCTTGAAAGGCTACATTGCCTTAAAATTCGGCACCACAAATTACTTGACTTTATTGACAGACCAATGGTTAAAATTTGGCACCACAAATCACTGGACTTTATTGACAGACCAATGGTTAAAATTCGGCACCACAAATTACTTGACTTTATTGACAGACCAATGGTTAAAATTTGGCACCACAAATTACTTGACTTTATTGACAGACCAATGGTTAAAATTCGGCACCACAAATCACTGGACTTTATTGACAGACCAATGGTTAAACTAGCTGCTGAAATTGAAGCAGCACCTGGATGGCATCACAATTGCACAAATAATTCAGTTAGGAATACAGTACGACGGTGTCTTATAAGGTTTTCTATGGGGTTTAGTTCAGAGCGATCGTTTGCAAATGTTCAGACTTTTAACCTTTTATTGATTTAGTAGAACTGGCGTGACATGTGCATTTATTTATTTAATTAATTAAATTTGTTGACTATCCATTGCGTTCAAGCTACTCTGGTCTAGTCTAGTTTATTCACTAAGCCTCTTCGGAACTTTTGTGATATTATGGCTATTATGCTTCTAATATTACGACTGACCACAAGTCAGTTCTAACAATAGACCATAGAAGAAACAGAAAATCATTCTCTCCACCCCCATCCCCTACTTCGGTTGTAGAAATGGACAAATTTGAGACTCGATTTCTTTGGACATAATTTCACTCTAGAACTGCTCCAGTTTCGGTCGCTAAGGGTAGACAACTCGATCAAACCGATTCAGCAGGACAACTCTCTTTTTTGCCGACCAGATCCAGCGCATGACAAAAAGTTCAAACTCGACCGCCGCCTTCTGGCGTGTTCAAACTCGACCGCCGCCCTCTGGCGTGCTCAAACTTGCAAGCGTTAATCAAAGCCAACTTGCAGTGTTACTGACTGACCGTGAGACAGCTTAGAATTATCTTATCAGAAGTGACGCTGCAAAGCAGATCAAAGTTCGCCGATCGTGTACACGATCTAGAGTTTTTAGACCGTTGGTACGATTGAAGAGCTGGGATGGGAGGAGCTTGTTCTGTATCCCACAGTAAAGTGTTGAACTCGGCTAGTGCCGTTAATACTCAAAAGGCACAGTACCTAAGAAAACTTAAGGGATCTGGTAAATAAGTTTCTGGGTGCAGAGGTTAAAAAGATACTTCGCAACATGTAAAATTAACAAATATATTTTCTCGGATTACATAGCAGATAGGCGCGCGCACACACACACATATGCCGAAGCATGTTACAGTAACTTTTTCCAAAGAAGCGGGAGTTCACTTTTCCTTATTATTTTCATAGGGAAATTAGTAATAACAGCTTTCTGTGCTTGATAACTAGATACTAGATAACAATGTAAAGGAAGAACAGCACTATCCTGGGGACGATAAGACCTAGTTAGCTTTAACTTCGAAAAGACCACTCCCTTCTCAAGATATATCTTTTGAGCAATACAGACATTAGGAAACACTACTGATCAGCTTGCGTACTAATCTTTGACTTAGTTTGAGCAGTACAGACATTAGGAAACACTACTAAATCAGCTTGCGTACACTTAGAGTTTTTATAGCCTATCTGCCACAGTTGTTTTCTCTGCAACCAAATGCGAAAACTATAGGACTTCAGTGGATTTTAAAAAAAAATCTAGATCTGCTTCATATACTACAGCCAATGCATCCCTCCGCACATTTTCTTCTGTCGTCTAAGAGAAAACTCAATTTTATCCTTCACATTGTTTCTGATACACTTTAAATGACATGGGCAATTTGTTATCTTAATTTACTTGTTCTAAACTTTCCTGATCGGGCTAAGCGTTGAATGCATGACGTATCATAAAATAGTCTGCTTGTAAGTTAATAAGCTTAATTTTATGGGTATTTATTTGCGCACTTCTCTTTACTATAGTTAACGGTTATGCGTAAACGTTTCAAAGCCATCTAGAACTGCGACGCTGTGCACATTTTATTGTCTGCTATTTGAAAACTACAACACAACTTGCGTTATAAAATTGGACAAGCATTTTGAACCCGCCAACTTATTTTGCCTAAAGGTAACACAAGTGCTATAAATAACAGATTTTTACATGTATAGTGATCGCCAAATGGCTTTAAGTGTTTTGCATTCATATTTCGCAGGGCCGAAGTACAGTACAATCTATCAATTCGTGTGTAAAGTCCAAAACTACGTATACAGGCGGACAGCAACGCGGGGTAATACTGAATTTACATTCAGATAACAGTCCTCAGCCATTAAATGAAATAAAACTGTGTTAAATGTCTCTCGTGTCTTCTTGTATTAGGCTTACAATATATTAAAGTGAAAAAATGCGTAAGAATACATTTCTGCTTGTCCACGTGCGCACGGTTGTCAAACAGAAGTTTGCGATTGTAAAGCCGGACCTCTGGCAAAATGAAACTAAATATTTCGGGGTTAAAACTATAAAGAAATTAGTGATTCTGTCCTCTGACAAAATGAAACTAAATGTATCAGGGTTAAAACAATAACAAACAAAAATAATAAACTAGTGATTCTGTCTCTGTATATAATAAGCCACATTAAAAAGAAAAACAAATGGGATCAACATTTACGAGTGTAAACATAAAGCACATAGCTGTTATGCTGAAATGCCTTTGTAAACAGTTTATAAAACTTTATATTACAAGAATTACAGTTTGGAATCAGCGGATCTGACTAAACTTATGGTTTTATTAATTATTTTTAAACATAAGGAATTATGTCCTCAATAATTAAGTAAAATAATCTCACTTTAACTTAACTGATCACCTAAAAAAAATCTCCATTGTTTATGCTATTCCAATGTCCTCTCAAATTCTTTTATTTAACGCATTTAAGCAACTTATATATATATATATATATAATTCAATAGGGTCAAACTTGGTGCGCAGATTTGAAATGAGTGCTCTACTTTCTTATACAGCAATTCAAAATAAGCCTTATTTACAAGACACTATTCAGACATTTATTATATAAGCGCACACTCCTGCTTGGAACATGTTTACACTTCCTTCTGAGAGTAAGATGTTTCTAAATCATGCAAGAATCTAAAAAATTATAAAAATCTAAAAGACTAAACATTTTGTTTTTCAATGCACTCTGAAGCGAATAACTATTTTAGAATACAACAAATTAAATATAGTGATCTACTTTTTATTTTGTTAAACCAGGTTTGCTTCAATCCCTATCATATACACGACTCATTTAAGACAGTTATAATACAAGTGTATTCAATCTTAAGATTTTTTTTTTTTAAGTTTACCTTTTGTTCAGCTATTTAGTTTTATTATTTTTACTTACATTTATACAAAACCCAGAGAAAAATGAAAGGGGCAGACAACACAGAATTAGAAAACGTAACATAACTCTCACTTGGCAGCAACTGAAGCACATAAAAAATAAGAAAAAAACAGAATACAGAGGACAACCAAACTATCAATTTATTCAGCTCCTGAAAATGTGAAAGTGTTTGAATGGGTCAAGGATGTGAAATAATAAGTTCACATTTAAATTCTTGCAAGCGAAATTCAGCAGATTTTGTTTCCACCTGTGCAATGGATTTGGCAAATTATACCCCTTATATTTTAATTTTGCATTCTAGTTGTTTTCATTTTTCTATATTTGCTGTTAATAATGTGTAGCATATAATTTGTTGTTGACCGCCAGTGTGAAATATTATTTGCCTAGCTGTACATTTCACTCACATGGAGAGGGAAAAGTTGGTTATGAAGCTTAAAGGGACCGTTAGCTGACGCTTAGAGGACGGGAGATTGATTTTTAGAGAGAGGTGAAGTTAACCAGATGCACCTTAACCATAAATGGGCATTTGAGTTCCGCCCATGGCACAGGCAAAACTGTAGTCAATCCCAGGTCGGAAATTACCGACTAAAAACACTTCGTTCACGCTATACTAAGCCATTGTGAGAGGTTGAACTGTGAATGCAAGAATAAGAACACAGTGAGATCCAGAGATCTGTCAGTATATTTATGTTGACTTCACACGATAATAATTGAAATGCTTTATTTATTAGAATGTTAGAGGTTTTATTATTTCTCATTGAAGGTTGTTTTTTTAAACGGTAATGTACATTTCTTTTGAGTGAGGTACTGTGGCATTTGCAGTGATTCTGATTGTAAATATAGGATGAAATCATAGTGTGCACATATTGTGAGGTTCCATTTTTTTTTTTATTCATTACAAAAACCTACTTGATTTAAGCTGAACTAAATTATAAAGTAATGGATTTGTTAAATGTAATTGAGTGGTTATGGGGAAACTATTTACTTAAGTCTATGATAATAAACTGTGAATATTTGAATTCTTTAGACGATTATGGTCGTTTGTAAATAACTTATAACAGTAGAAATTCTTTGGAAGTACAAATTAGCATGTATACTAAAGTTTTTAGGATGGGATAGTGCTACTGTAAGAGATGTTTTCACCCCGTTGACAAAATAACTATGCCAACCACAAGGGACAATGTTATCTTTGTTCAGCTGGGGCCTTCTATCGTGAATTTGCGAAGCTCATAGATACAGAAATCTCGTCTATGATCTGAAAAAAAAGGAGCCTTGCCGTCAATGGAGATCGTGTGAATACAGATTTCCAAGAGCACAAGTGAGCTTGTTCACTATTGCTGAGGGAATGAGTTAAGTACTTAATCCTTGAAGCCACTTTCCAATTGCAATTTGATTCTATGAACACGTTCATAGACTCCTCGGGAAGGGTGTGGGATAGTAAACATATTTGTATTGTATCTCTTTTTTTCTCTAATTGTTCTCATTATTATATCATTATCTAGCCCTTTATCTTAGTTAACCATTAATTGGGTTTGGCTGGGGATATATAAATGAGTGATTGCTAGTTAATTAGGAGGGAGAGATAAGGTCACTGTCCTAGAAAGCAACGTGGACTAATTTACCTGTTGCTGTATTGAATGATTAATTGTCCAATAAGTGCTATGTTTCAACACAGAGATTGTAAGTTAGGCCATGGGGCTGTCAGTGTTAAAACTAAATTTCATAATTAATAATTCAGTTAAATAATGCTGTGACCAGGTTGTTAAAATAACCCCACATGTGACAATATGTTTAGCTAATGAAAGTCAATAATAAAAATATGAATATAATAAAACACATAAACAAAATACCATTTAATAACAAAACAAAACTTGAAAACATTGGCTTTTTTATTTTTGTTTATTGCTTTCATTGAAGTTGATAAACATATCTGATTGCTGCAGTAATGACAAGAAGTGTGAACTCAATGATAGTAACAACTACTTTTCTGCATAATTTGCATTATATAACCGACAAAACGAAATTTAAGGAAACTATGTCAACCTTCTGTCAATTACAGCAGTCCTTCTTTCAATCAAGGAAATCTTGGCACTGCCTCTGAGAAAACACTGCCACTTTTGTTTTGTTGTTTTTTTAAATCAAAGGAAATGCTGGCTCCTGCCTTGTACAATATACTTCAAACTTAGTTTCTGGCAATGAGCTGCATGTAGTTAAATCATTCAAATAACAAAATTTAAGCTTTAGCTTTTAACAGCCAATCTGAATATCTGTTAATCTACTAACTTTAATAATTTAGAAATATAAAAGGAAGTTATTCAGCTGTTAACTGCTATTGATAATTATGTACATTATGCAAAGAAAAAGTCTGTAAACATAATTTAAACACATCAACACATAAATGCATGTGTATTTTTTTAAATAATGCCTTCATTAGAAATTGTGAACATAATTCTGTTGATTGAAAATTTTTTTAAATCAAGTTTCTGAATAATGTATAATGTATACCTAAGAAATATTCTGTTTATCTTATTTTATATAATAGCAACACCTTTTCCAACAAATAAATGTGTGCCTTTTGTCAGATGTTAACTGTGAATTTGTTCAGTTCATTCATGATATACTATTACAGAAATTTATGAATTAACACAGTCTGCTCACAGTAAACTAAGTCTGATATTCAGTGTACAAGATGTGCCCACATGATTAATGTGAATAAATTGTTCCATTCACTTTTACTGATTTCTGTATACATGACTGGTAATAAATAACTGCATACTGCACACATTCCACATGTATTTATGTACACAATAATTTAATATTTTTAATCATACAAGTTACAGTTAAATAATTTTTAGATAGGTATTTACCTCAATTAACAAAAATATGAAATAATAAATGTCCCAAGGTTCACATTTCTTCTTAGAAAATGGAGATTAAATTAGTTTGGATGCACATGAAGTATTAACAATTTCAATGACAAATTTTAAACTTGTAATAGTTACACTAGTTAAATCAATTTTATTTTGCAGAAGTCAACATTTCCAAAACTCATTCCTAATGCTTGTTTTAAAGATTTTCGTTATTGCTTTCGTTTGTTTGTTTTAAATTTTAAAATCAGAATCAGGAATTACATATAATGTTATTATGATAAAGATGACTGTAAAGTTCCAAGGAAAAAATATCACAGAACCAAGTGAGGCGTGACTGGTGCCTCCAGAGAACATGCATGCACAATAAGTGGGAAAATGTGTAAAAGAAACTAATAATAATCATAATAATAATAAATAAAGTGAAACCCTTGAGCATCAAGTCAAATACTGCAGCGTTCCTCCATTCAATGGAGATAGAGAAAGCACAGAAGCAATTGTGTCAACTATACTGAAGGGGACATTTTATTTTTCTGCTCTATGTTTCTGTTTGATGGTGAGCAATACATTGTGCAATCATTTTTATTCACAAAAGCAACTGAATGGTACTTTCATATATATAGATAGATAGATAATTTCAATATTCCTATTAAGTATTATACATACAACATAAAAGACCTTGATGCCATACCTTTCCAAATTGTTTTAAGACATTTCAAATCTTAACACCAAAAGATCAAAATCTTAACACCAAAATATATGTGGCCAATGAAAAATAAATCACCATATTAAATTTATATAATTTTGTTTTTAACTTTTACACACTAATAATTATTGTTCCTTCGGACGCCTGCCAAAGAAAATGATAGGTTTGTAAATTATTAACCAAATGTGTAAAATCAAGAATACACACACATGATAAATTACACAATTTAGGAAATTGTATCCAAACATTTCAGATACAAGAGGATCAAGAAATTAAATTCAAATGAAAGTTCAATTCCTTGGTTTCTAAATGCCTTATCTTTAAGATGGAAATTTGTAAACATGGAAAAGGAGTCAGTTGGTGGGTAGTAAAGGAATGGCTTGAGGTAGGTTCAATTCAGTTATATGATCAGAACATTCTCTCATCAAATATTTGCAGCAATCCTAATCCTATTAAATTGAATACTTAGACTGCAATAGTGCTGTTTAGAAAGACTAGTATGAGAAAAGCACTTGCTTTATCTTAGTATGTTATTGTCAAAAAGCATTTCCTTGTACTCCTACAGTATGCTGTAGGATATTCTTGAATGAAATTATTTCCAGATCACATATCCATATATAATATACAGTATCTCTCATTACCTCTCTCCAGAGACACAAGACAGGTATGTGGGACCTACAAAATCCTGCAGAATAAGTAAACTCACTTAACGATTTCAACTCCTTTAACAAATTATCATTCATACTTAATAGTTTTCTTGAATATCACACAAAACAGCAATCAGATTTTTAAATTAAATTAAAAAATCTTCATTAACTATTGACTCACAGCAAACTTGAATTAAAAATGGAAAATAATTAAACAGCAAGATTAATCCTTAAGCTCATTTACACACTCTGATTATTTGAAAATTTGCCAACACCAAACAAAATGAAAATACTAAATAAAATAAGAAGAGGATTTTTTATAATGTGTGTTATATATTTTTAAAATTAAAATAAAATTACAAACTCATTTTTTTCCCATTGAAACTTTCACATAAAATAAAGAAAATGGAATAATATTTTGAAGCACTTAAAATTGTTAACTAAAAATTAAGGAAATGAAAATTAGATTATAAAACAAACAAATTAAATTAAAAACAAAACAGAACAATGAAGATAAAATGAAGAGGCCATATTCGACTTTAAAAAACCCTATGACTTATACTGAATCATCAATGATGATCAATAAGAAAAATGTTTAAAAAAATGTGGCAAGTCTGCAGAAAGCTTTATTCATTCATGACTTTCAAATCTGAGTGCTAATGTTGTATCACTTTAAAAGCATGTTTCAGTATGACTGAGCTTTACATACTGAAGAAAATCTAAGCAAAAATTTACCCCTTTTCTCTAAGCACATCGTACTGAAAGCTTGTGCTAGCAATGCAAAAGAAACCAACAATTTGAAGGGGTGGGGGCAAAGTCTACAGCCCAACCTTGATAAGGTGTAATTAATATAGCTAATCTAATAACCAAAAACTGTACATGAACAACCAAATACTCCTAAGTTATTAAAAATGCAATTAATATATAAGTTATAACAAAGCTATTAGAACTGGTTAGTTAGTAATATTATGTTTAAAGTCACTCAGTTTTACAGACAAATAAATACATACAAACAGCCGATTTATTTTTTAATTTAGCAATATTAAATACAAAAGCAATAACAGTTAATACCAATCTTATAAAATGATGTTTAAAATAAATAATAATCATTGCTGTGAAGACAAATAAATAATAATATGAATCAATGTTGAGAGGTTCATTTAAAATAGAAATTGGGTGGGGTGCAGTTTCTATTATATCTTTACACATTTGTTTACTGGTAATTGATGCAAAACATGTAACCAACTTATCATTCTTAGTTTATGACAAATTTATTTTAAAAACAGAAAGGAATGTTGTGTTGATTTTTTTAAATTTTAGATAAAATTTTAAAACTTTATCAAACTTTATCAAAACTTAATTTCAAGTATCAAAATAACTCACACATGTAAAACTTTCATTATTACTAATATCATTAGCATGTTATTTAGCTTTAAGCTTGCTTGTCATTAAACTATAAATTAAAAACACTGGCAAGATAGGTTAAGAATATACAATAAATTAGTCAGTTAATGATGCAACACTGAAAGATTTATTGTTGATTGAGTATAAAAGTACCAAAATATATAATTTAACATGTTCTTTCTACTGATTTGTTATGTCCCTTAAATTTCTCGTTGACATGACACTCAAAATTGCACCAAATTGGTGGAGAATACTTTGTCTCCACAAGTGTGTATAAAAGTCTGTAGGTAAAAGAAATATACTGTAAAAAGAAGAAGAATAAAATAAAATAAAACAGTTTAAATAAATATTATATAAGTTATAACAAGTCAATAGCACCAGTCGAATGCCCTCTCTGCTTGCAAGAAGAGCATAACAAACTAAAACAAAGAATCAACTCCGTGTCTTGCATTGCTGATCATCTCAACTTTCAAATCATATCTGGGCAAAATCAGGACTGGTATAGTACAGATTGGGTCCATTCAAAATTTTAACCAATAATTCTGCTTGTTCATTCAGAAAACTGTACAAAGTGTCATGATAAAAATGCTGCAGGTTGACAACAGTACTGACTATAAAATTAATTTTTATCTTGAAGTAAATGTATACTTGCATCATAATTCACATACAGGTTTTCCTACAAAATACATGTATGTATGATATATATACACACACATACAGACTAGATAGCATCATAGTAATAATAAATTATTTAAATGAACTGAAATAGTTAAGGAGAAAAACACTAACCTGGAAATCTCTAACAATGTGTGTCTATAATGAATTAATATTTATCAAGCTTAATATATACTTCATTTAAATTCTTTCTATACATTGATATTTGCTCAAAAACTTACAATTTTAAACTATAATGTTTGTAAACAGGGAATAAAATGAACACATAGTTTGTGCAGTATTTAGCATCTTGACTTCATGATCAGGAAAATTTGGACATGGTCAAGATGGCACACCAGAAAAAAACGAATTAAAAAATAAATAAAAATAAAGAATTTAAAAAAGACCTATACAAATTATATTAATTTTAAAAATATTTAATTTAAAGCAGCAGATGACATTAAGCAAATATTTCAATATTTTGCTTCAGAGTCCAAAATACATAGACTGATCTATGACAACAAGCTAAGAAACAAATGGTGTTAGAACCACACAACATCCAATAAATAGCAGTTAGCATTCACCAGATAAATATAACGAATTTGAAGATTTGATGAAATATATAACAAATGACTCAAATATGCTAGTGTTGGGAAGCAGCTGGCAAGAAAAGAAAAAACCTTGCATTTTTCTGAGAAGATAGGGAATCAATGGAGTGAAAAAGTGCATTTATTTGAGAAGATGATTGGATCAGCGGAGGAGTGAGTGAGAATTGAAAATGTTCTGTTTTACTTTGCAAGCATACACATATAAAAAATAGCACAAACATAATCCTCTTTCAAATCTGCATGAGGGAAAATAGAATGAATTGTGCTTACACAAATATGAAATGATCGAGCTTGCAAACAAGTTACAGGGGAAATTAAATGAAGGAGCTTGCAAATGTTACACAGTGGAACAACATCTCTGCACAGATTTTAATCATGAATAGTGGACTGACAATTTGCACACAATTTGCAAAGGGGCATATGCACAAGTTACACAGTGGAATGACAACTTGCACACAATTTGCAAAGGGGCATATTCACAAGTTACACAGTAGAATGACAACTTGCACACAGGGTACTGAGTGTCATACATAAAAGATAAACAGAAAATGAAATGAATGAGCTTGCACACAGGGTACTGAGTGTCATACATGAAAGATAAAAAAACAGAAAATTAAATGAATGAGCTTGCACACAGATGACGACTGTGACTGTACAAGTTACACGATAGAATAATTGAGCTTACTTTAAGTTACACACTGGAATGATGAAACATACATACAAACAATGAAATGAGGACTAGGTTAATGTGTTGTAAAGCAACACAGAAACTGAAATGTGTAATTAGAAAACATAATGTAAAGGGAAATATAAAGTTCTAAAAAAAATATATATTTTAATGTTGATGCTTATTGGATGATATAAAAGAGATAAACAACATGCATTTGTCACAGCAATAACCATGATCAGTAATGTATTTTAAGTTCATGAAAACTAGTACTAAAACTATTAAATTACAATGGAAACATTATTTTACATTTTTACTGAAAGTGTAATGGTAAAACAACTAGAAGAAACTAAAAGGAAGAAAAAGATCAACAAAAAAAACCCTAGAAATTATTAATGTAAGAATACAAAGTTTTAAAACAAAAAAAAAAATGGATTATTAACATAAAACAACTGAAATATTTCAAACCAAAGTAGATATAATTACAAGCAAGGATTATTATACTATTGATGTACATTAAAGTTACAGTTATAGATATTCAAGTACATTGACACTACAATTAAAAAACACATGAACATGGGTAAGAAAACATCCCAAATGCCACACCTACAATAAATGACACCTGTAAATATAATAAAAACACTTTTATAGGGTGTAAGCCACAAAATGCAAAAGAACTTGAGTTGTGTGTGGTTTTTGTTTTGTTTTCTTTAAATGACACAGAGTATGTAGCCATATAAAATTACAAGATGTGTCCTTTCAAATTCTGAAATTCTTAAATTCATATTTTATTTTAGTCTTTAATTTTAATTATTTTTATTCATTCCAATGTTAATTAAATTCTTAATTTCATTAATTATTCATATTCCAATATCATAATTATTCTTAGTACCTATCACTTGGGTGATGGTTAATTCTATACAGCTAAGATCATATGGTTTTTGCTAATAATTCATATTTCTATCCAATAATACTCTAAAAACTATTAAAGCAAGGAAAATAATCAATGAAATGGACACTGTTTTTAACAATGAACATTTAATAAAAGCTACTAAATAGCCAAGCTTGAAAAAAAAAACATTTGTCAACACTAAACTACTGGAAGAGTAAGTTAACAAATGCAAGTCAACTGCAATCTATGACATTTTTTAAAATACATTATTATTACTGGAAGAGTAAGTTAACAAATGCAAGTCAACTGCAATCTATGACATTTTTAAAAATACATGTACATTATTATTAAAACTTAATGGATTGTAAGGCACAGCAAACTATGAAAAATATAGTACCCACACAAAATACAGCTGTTCTATTCTCCCATTTCTTTTTTCTTAGATTTTCTAGATTATTTTTGAACTGCTTATTATTAATTTTTTGAGGGAATTCTTTTTAAACTAGCTTAACTTTTATGATTTTGGCATTTATTTAGTTTTAATTTTACATCTTCATGTTTGGAAATCACAAATTTATAAAATTTCTTGAATAATTCAATCATGCAGATTATTTATTCAATAAAACAGTTTTATTCTTAGTGCACCTATTGTACAGTTCATGCATAGTAAATGAGATAAAGAATTTAGTTTGCTTTAAATTGTACAATAAAAATATAAAATATTCTATAAATTCTGAAATTCTTACAAGCTCATAAGGTTTTCACAAGAAAGTACTAAATGCACATTTTATTTTGAGAAACAACAAAATAAAAAAAATCCTTGAAAATAAAAATGCAGATAGATTTTGCAGATAAACATTAACCTGATCAGAGTGCAAAACTATGAAGCAATGTTTAAAACAGATGATGCTCTGGATCAATAAATTCTAATATTTGACACTTACATTAATTAATGAAAGAATGTATCCCATACATTGTTCGTATGTTGGTGTGTTCATACATAGATCTGTTTTTCTGCATATCATGCGTGCATGCTTATATTGGTTAGTTTAGCTTTCAAGAAATGAAATCCCTTTTCTCATTTTCAAAGATTGGAAATATATGTTTCACACAATCAACTGTCATTTTAAAAACCAGCAGTAACAATAAATAACAAACATTAATAAATCCACTAACATTAGCAAAAATACACTATTTTTCAAAAAGTAGATATTTATTATGTTAACAGTCACATCAAATATGGCAGCAGAAAAACTGGTATAGTTAGATGCAAAGTAAAGAAAAGCTGAAACCATTATTTGACAAAATGATGCCAAGACTTCAAGAGCAAAACAATTTGGAAAGAAAAAGTTATTAAAACCAGTAAAATAAAGAAGCAATTGCTAATTTACACACAACACTATATTTTATCATTTTTAAAAAGCCAGTTCTCCTTGAACTCTGCCCAAAGAATAACAAATTTAAAACAGTGCACACATTGTCAATGACCTAAAACAGTCTGCAAAAGTTGACTACAAAAAAGCAATATGAAAATAATATTTTTGAAACAGTGTACAATAACAACATAAATATTGTATAACAAATTACACGAGCACAAATTTGCACAATGTACAGACATTCAGCAGTAACCAGTTCTACATAATTAAGCAATATTAAATCGACTACTTAAAATGCATTATATAAAAGAAAACGGGGGTGGGGAGCATAACACTTAGTAGATATCTAAATATAACCATTTAAACAGAAAAGGCAATCTAGCAGTCAAAGGTTACTGCAAAAAATGATTGCAAATTTTTACAAATGATTATACAAACACTATATCATACTTTCTTAACTTGACTTAATATGCAAACAACACTTGTACATTCAACACTACAAAATAAACAAATATTGTGTAACAAATCATAATTCTGTACAAGTGCAACAACGAAACACACACACATACACAAAACCAAGCAACCATAACTATTAAATAAACAAATAAAAAACTTAGGATTTCTAAACTTCAAGCAAATGTTTAAGTATATTATACATTAAAGAAACAAAGCAGGTTATAACACATAAGTTAGTAGTAAACTAAACATGGACTTGTATAGGCAAAAAAGTTATTCTCAGTACACAATTGATACATAAAAATGTTTGCAACTTCTGACCTGATTCCAGTGCTGATATAAAAGTTATTGTAAATCTCCAGTACTTTTTCAACTGTATTTTAGTTGCTGAAACTGCTAGAAAGTAGTTGGGTGTAGAGAAAGATGGTTGTCTTCCAAAGTAGAAGGACCGAGCAACAATTTAGTACTGGTAAACTGCAGCACCAGCCTGACCAGGTGGTGGGTAACTTGCTGTTGCTGCCTGTGTGTAGTCATAGGCTCCTGCAGCATAATCAGCAGCATTTGCTGAAAAAACAAGTTACCATGGAAACAACACAAGACCACAAACCCACCTATCTCAAAGACATCCATATGTATTCAAAATGTCAATATAATTAACATATATTATTTTTACTTTTTGTTTCAAGTTCTTTCCCAATATAAATTATGATCTATTCATATGTGTATGCATAAACAGAATGCATTATTTAAGTTAAACTTTGCTTATTTTAGAGTTTAAATTCTGACAGTATGTCTGATATTGTGAAATGAGCATAAGAATTAAAAGATAAAATATATTTATGGACAATGTATGTTCAAAGTTCATAATTTCAATAAATGCAGCAGATTACCTTACTGGTAGTAACAGTTTAACTCTATAATCATATGCAATATTCAGACTGAAAATAAAAAGTTGGACTTTTATTTTTTATACCCAAGAGCTAAAAAAAAAATCACCAAATGCACATAAGAAAAATAGACAAATGGAAGGATAAATAATAACTGATGAAAGATTTTCATTTTGGTGTTTCACATTAATAAAGGAAGCAATCAACTTAAAAGAAAATATTTTTTCAGTGAAATTCTCAATTTGGGCAAAAATGCTACTACACATTAACTTTATCTTCACTTTTTCCTATTTTGGAAAAAAATACAACAAAACATAGTACAATGTTAAAAATTGAATATTACTGTGAAATGGTAAGACTGATCTGCTTTCTTTATCACTCATAATCATTCACAACTCTTTCCCTCAGCAAACACACAGCACACACAACACACAGACCTGCACTAGGTGGCACGCACTCAACATTGAGAAAAAGTAACCCGACTATAGTTTAGCCATGATTTACAAACAAGATAAACATATTCCCAGATAAAACCTTATGCAAACACCAAGGCAGCCCATTTAAATACAAAGTAGTGCATCAGTATTTTACTGATAAGAGAGAGATTTCCAAAGCAGTATGTGCATTCTGTGCCAATATATGCAATAAAAAGACTAGAGCTGAAAGATTTAATACTAAAGTTTGGTTTTTCACCCAATATAATCCTGTTGAATGTCAAGATGTGCTTTTCTTTAAACAAGATACATTTTTTCATTGGGGATCATTATACATGTATTACAATTTGTAGCATACATAATTTATACATAATGAAACTAGCAAGTAATACTATTATTATTTTGACCTAAACATGATGGCTTAATTTCTGTTTCACATACTGACATACAGAGGTATTAGTGAATAAACTAGAGCATATGCAAAGACTAAAATGGGAATTGGGACTGTTTAATACGAATATAAACACACAAAAAGCAATAAATCATAAATGCAACATGCATCAGCCACAAAAATGTGACAAGACTTACAATGGAGGTGCAGAAATAAGAGTTGTTCTACAAAGACAAACTAGTAACTATAGAATATTATTTACAGTAAAACTATATACAAATTAATCAGCACTAAAACATGAGAAAGATAGAGAAATATGTACAAGTGTGCAGTAAAAGCCAAGAAAAAGAGTACAGTATGAGCAGAATGCTTACTAGGTATGATATTTCCCGCCATAACATAGGAAGCAGTGGAGACTATAGGCAATGAAGAGTAATCACGAGCACTGCTGGCAAAAGCTGGGCCTAATGTCTGGTGGCTCTGATAAGCAGTAGGAGGCGTTACTGGCTGTGCGGCCGACACCTCTGAACCTACAGACAGATAGACATGGCAAGGCTCTCTATGGTATCTATGAATAAAGAGATGTTCTGGAATAACTACAGAATGAAACTTTATTCTCACAACAGTTGTCAATAAAAACTAAACCTTTAGCCAATTTTATACAAATAAAATAATCCATGCTTTCCTAAAAAAAAAACAACAAAACTGTTTAGATTTGTTTTTGCACTGTAAAAAGTGTTATTTGTTTAACTTTAATTATATAAGTATACCTATTTAAAAATTTAAACATTCTTAATAATACTGTTTGTGATTTTATATAAGCAAATCTCTATCTTTTCTTCAAGTTAAACAGTTCTTCAATTTAACAAATTTTTGTTTCTTTTTTGTCACTGCTCAAATGAAAGCCAGACCATTTCTCATTTTCTGATCCTTTTTAAATAATATCTCCATGCATTATAAAAATATTTTTCTTAAAATTTCATAATTAAAATTTTATAAGTATTATACAAAAAAGTACAAAACAAATGATATCTTTGCCAAGTTCTTTAAAATAAATTAATTTTATTTAAAGCTGTTTTCTTTATAAAGATTCTACATATTTATGTTTCAAACTATATGTATAATCTAATTTTAACACTTATTTTAACAACTATATTTAATTATACATTTCTATTTTTTTTAAACAATAGAGTACTAAATCTGTTTGTGCATTGAGAAATAGTAAAAACTATGCAAAATTTAACTTTAAGACTATCTAATATTAAAGAAAAAACATAACATTTATCTTTTTTATTAAATTAATCATAACTGTGGATTATCAATCTTTCAATTAAGTACATTTTGCATTTAAATGTTATACAAAGTACAGTAATTATAATATCTGATATAACTTATTTTTATTGTTATACTTGTAAGAAAAATCAACTATAACATTTATTATTATTATTATGCAACAAATGAAGTATAAATATTATAAAATATATAGTAATCAATTTTGTTGGTTAATATTATACCTGCTGTTAGAAGAAATAAACTAAAGAAATTTAATAACAATAAACTTTTGATTATCCAGAATGTATGGGAAATGAATCTGCTGTAAAGTAGTAGGAATGTTTTTCTAAACAATATATGAATTTAGTAGAAATGATCCTCTCAACAATATATGACGTGAACACATTCAACTGAATGCAGTAAGAAAGTCTGTCTAAACCTTATATGAAATGAACTGAATGCAGTAAGAATGTCTCTCTAAACATTACATGATATGAACACATTCAGCTGAATGCGGTAAGAATGTCTCCCTAGACATTATATTCATGAACACATTCAGCTGAATGTGGTAATAATGATGCCCTAAACATTATTCAAGAGATTCAGCTAAATGCAGTAAGAATGTCTCCCTTAATATTATAAGAATGTCTCCCTAAACATTATATGACTTGAACACATTCAGCTGAATTCAGTAAGACTTTTGCCCTAAACACTACATGAAATGAACACATTCAGCTGAATTCAGTAAGACTTTTGCCCTAAACACTACATGAAATGAACACATTCAGCTGAATTCAGTAAGACTTTTGCCCTAAACATTATATGAAATGAACCTATTCAAATGAATTGTAGTAGGAATGTCTCTCAACAATATACAGGGTGGCCCAAAAGTAGGTTTACAGTTATCAGGTAGACTATTTATTTGAAAATTCGACACTAGAACAGTGGGGGAAATTCGTTATACCTGTTAACATAAACATAAACATAAACAATTTAATCTCTCAGATGCTCAAAATGTTTTATATTGGCATTACTAAGCAAGTAACTTCAACCATATAAAAGGTAGTTTAATAACTGTAAACCTACTTTTAGGCCACCCTGTATGTTATGAATAGATGTCAACTGATGTCTGATTGAGTGAAGCCAGCTGTCAGTAAAGGCTGAGAACCAGTGTGCAGAAGAACAACAGTGCAGCTGGTGAACTGAGCAGTTACTACAACTTTTTTTCAGGAATAGTCTCACAGAACCCCAAAATAGTACACAGAATGACCACAAACCACTAATGAACTGATTAAGAAGTGTGACACAATGCCACCCCAGTTATTGGTTATGATTATCATTAGTGGATAAACCTTGATGCCAGAATGGGGATAAACAATAGCTATCAGAATGGCAGATAAATGTTGGTATCAGAATGGTGGACAAACACTGGTATCAGAATGGATTTTTTTTTCTTTTTCTTTTCTTTTTTTTTGGGGGGAGGTAGATGTTAAAATTTATAAAATAATATACTTTTTCCCTTTAAGGCAGATGTCGGTTGCAATACATCATTACCTGATAACCAAGAGTTTGCTGTTAATAGATACATGCTTGTTTTTAAACAAAGTTTCTTAACTGTAATAATATTATATGTATTAATATAAATACTTTCTTTATAAGACTTTAATGACTTTATCTTATATTTATAAAAATTAAAATTACACTGTACTATAATTAGTATAATAAGCCAAAATATTTTGCAAATTTAACTTTCAATGATTTATGAATTACTTAAAACATATGTCTACATTACAAGTACAGAATTTCTGAATTGAGCAGGATAGCCACGCATTAAAAGTAAAGCAAACATAGTAGACTAAAATATGAAACTATTTTTTCCTAATTTGAAATATACACATTAAGACTACTGACTAATGCATTCAAATTCTTAGAACAAGGCATAAAATTAATTACTGGACAAAATCCTAAACATAGCTGAGATACACCATTAATTTCAATTAAAATAGATTCATAAATGAGAATATACATACATATGCATATGTTGATAATGTGATACAGATTAAAGCATGTACATCCACAACTACAATAAGATCATACCTTTTAAAGTTTATACCTATATATTTATAAAATGTTTCTTATAATATTTTTGATGTGCTGAAATGTTACAAATGCCCCTTCTTAGGCAATGATGAGGATATAACTCTCAAATGTTACACTGATCCAATTTTTTATTCTGGGGATTGATACAACTCAAACATTGTTAGTGAAAACACTAAATAGTGACATTGTAAGTGGATTTTTAAGTAATGTAATTATTAATAAAGCTTTGACTACACCTTTATCAAAGAGACAACTATTTGTATTTATCCTGACTGAAATGTCCAATTATTTCATATCCTGACTGAAATATCCAATCACGCAGAGGAGAGCAGATATATATTTGCAATGTTAACTGAAAGTGAAGTTCTATTACACTACTCACATAACACTTTACAGCCAAGACTGTATGGCAGTTTATATAGAAAGCACTTTAGCTAACATATTATCAATTATATTGGTTTAAAACAAAAATTAAACCTAAAGCTATTTATTAACTCTACAGATTTTATTACAATACTAGGCATAATCCAGAAACATTCTTATCTCATTTTCACATACATACAATTAGGTTAGGCAGCCGAAACAGAGCCATTTATTAAACATTTCCTTAAAATGAATTTGCATTATAAAAATGTTATAGTACACTTCTGTCATACAGCTTTTTTTATTTTAGTTTTAAAATTTATTCACCCAAACACTGGACACTTTATCAATTTATACAATTTACAGATGTACTTGTCTTACTAAGAAAAAAAACACACACCAAAATTGAGGAAATATATTTAATTTTGCCTAATCCTATATATAGTCTATTACAGAAAGTAAT
The DNA here is from genome assembly GCA_028829895.1 of Sinotaia quadrata. Taxonomy (NCBI): domain Eukaryota; kingdom Metazoa; phylum Mollusca; class Gastropoda; order Architaenioglossa; family Viviparidae; genus Sinotaia; species Sinotaia quadrata. The sequence continues at coordinate 8,862,609 of CM054184.1, forward strand.
ATAAAATATCAAACACACTCACTAGCAGTCTGATAAGAATTGGATACAGTAGGCAGAGAGTTAATTATTTGAATCAATGTCTAGAAAGCTATATGTTAAACAGAAAGTAGGTGTTTTACTAATGAAAGAAAATGCTAAAACTAAAAAGCAGCTACAAAGCATTTATATTAATAAAGCCCAAGTCCATCAATAAATAATGAAAAGCATGAGGCCAACAAGCAATAATAATGTGACTGTTGCATGATTATTTTCTCTATTTTCCAATGAGTGATGAAACTTTTCAGTCCATCCATCTATCTCATTCATCATTAAAATGTTTTCAACATTATAAATTTAATCAGAGGCACTGACCATTTATCAGAAAGAACACACACACCACACACACACACACACACACACACACACACACACACACACACACACACACACACACACACACTCACTCAGCAAACAAATGAAATCAACAATTGCTGTTAAACTATGATGTACCTAGTGCATCAATACATCAAGGGTGTTAACAGCATTATTTTTTGCAGAAATAATCTATTTGTACTAAACAATTACACTACAGTTAATACAATGTAAAACACTTCTCAAACAAAGTCATCATAGTAAGGATGTAATGATGCATACATGATGCTACTGATAGGTGGAAAAAGACTGCCTTTATTAAAAATTCTGAATTACATACACATATCTGATCTTTAAATGGCAATATTTCTCATATACCTAAAATATTATTTTTTTCTTTTTTAAAATCAGCATTATTTTATTTTATTTTAATAGGAATTTTGTTATAAATATTTTAAAGCAGATGTGATTATTCTGATATGAATAATAAACATTAGTCCTATATCAGAAGTATAAACTAAACCTTTAAACGTTTAATCCTTATTAAAATACAAATATACATTTTGGAAAAAAAAATGGAATGGAGATCGAGATCTAAGAAAATTTTTCTTGCAGTTCCTGCTTATCTGAAACTTCTATGAATCAGAAAACTGTTTACACGGCAGAAATATAAATAGGTTTCACTTATGACAACAATATGCCAATTACCAAAAGTAAACAGTCATATACTGTACTTGAGCACTACATTGCAAAATTTTGGCTAACAGGGATAGGGCTTTGTGCGGCCCCCAGAGGACTTTAGGATCTACAATGCAAAATTTTGTCTAACAGGGATAGGGCTTTGTGCAGCCCCCAGAGGACTTTAGGATGTTACCATTATTACGAATGTAAAGCCATTATTTCATTATTTGTGTTGTTTTTTTCTACTGAGCCACCCATGTGCAATCTGACTTGCAGCCCTCCATGCACTATCAATTGAAAGTTTGTGCACCCCTCGTATATATATATAGCTTATAATACAATTTATTCATGACTCAATGGTGAAATATACTAGTTATGCTGATTAACTCTATCTCAAACATGCAATATTTATGTATTCTGTATTAGTTGGTAATTTTCCATGAAATATCAACAATACACATACAACACTGACTATGAAAACTGTTTTACTGATTTTATCTATGTTAAAATGTTAAAACAGTGCAGCAAGTAATATGCAGCATAATGAACATAAGATCCTTTTACAACACTAATTTCAGATATATTTGATTTGTTGTCAAAAATGTGTATTTTATATTTATTTATTTATGAAAGAAAATATTTGGTTTCAGGCATGAATTTCCATCATTGTGAATTCCAAATATTTTAAATGTAAGTCATTGTTTGATACTGATTTAATGTACATATTATATAATATTTAGAACATACTATAGCAAGTGCATAAGAAAATGATTCAATCTAATTTCCTAATTTGACAAGTCATGCCACTGTTTAGTTATGTGTATTAAACAAGTGGCATTTACTCTCTGAAACTGTTCTGAATAGCAGATTATTTATAAACATTATATTTGTGCTCAATTCAGAGACAAATGCGTGCGTGTGTGTGTTGTTACCAAAAAATTATTTTTACCCCAAGATATAAAAATAACACATTTATATAGAACCATTTCTTGAATAATTTATAAAAACTTTGTGATGCCACTATCAAACAAAATTAAATGGGAAGAAAAAAAATTAATCACTCAATGAAAATATGTTATAAACTTTTTAAAAAAATAAATCAAAGGTCTGTATATAAAAATAAAATGACTTATGAAAACTACAAAGATACTGTCAACTGTGACACCACTTATCCAAACTTAATTTTGGGTGTACACATGCTGAGGCATAGTCTACATAATTTATTAGAAATTTAATTCCCATCTATAATGGCATTTATTTTTACTGCTGGTTCTTTAAAAAAAATGAAAATGCTAATATTATTTTGAATGTCAAGGTTTTGAAAGAGGGATTAAAAAATATGGCTCAGGCCCATCCTCTGAAATTTAAAATAAATCAATTACATGTACTTACTTTCTAGTGGAACTCCAAGCTGTAATAGTGTGAACTCAGCTGCATATATCTTTGCTTCTTCAACTGTTCGACAAAGTTTATCAGGTTGAAATGGTCCTGGGTTCTGAGGCATCAAGGCTGGGATTGAAACCTGAAAAACAGGAATATTAAAAACTGATACAATAAAGACTGTTTCAAGCAAAACCAGAAAATAACACTATGCAGAAGGGGTATAAAAACAAATACAGAAGGCACTAGATAAATATTTTTAGTGTCACATACTAGAGATTTCAAATTTCTTTAGTGCAGCAAAAGTCCAATTAAAAAAACAAACATCTCATCTCAAATGTGCAATGTTGAAACTGCAATGTATTAATAAAATATAGATAGATTTAAAAAAATATATATATAATTAATGCAATTGGGTTTGACAATTACCAAAGAGTTCAAAGGGTGGAGGGGTCTGACTTGCATGATGATGATTATATTTTTTTTTGGGGGGTAGCATAAAAAAAGCATAATTCTGTGTATTCTTATACAACTTTTACAGCTTCACCTAATCAGAAAGTATTCAATTTTATAAGGAATTCCTGCTTTATACTCTTAATCTCAAATCTCATGAATGCCTCATGTATATCAGTATTTTTCTTAATACTTTTTGTAGGCACATTGTAGTAATTAAAATGGTTTAAAATCCACATCTTAATGAAAATTCATGAATGAAAATATGTCATAAAGGTTAGAAACTTACTAATAACTTCCCACCACATCTAATAAGTATACTAATAACAACATTTCTGTGCAATGTGCTTAAGGTGTTTTCAAATTTAGTTGCAAATATTATTGGGAGCTTGAATTAACACATGTAACAGTTGCATTACAATATTTGTATACTAAAATATGAAAATCTAGCTAAAATCATGCATGTCTGCTAAGAAAAATATTTCTTTAAAAAGATTTCAACTACATATATTAACTTTAACAAACGGTTTTATTTCCTTGTTGATCTAAATATGACATAGACATTTACAAGTTTATGAATTTATTAGATGAACTCACTGGCGTGTGAACACTTTCAATAAAGTATTTATACCTTGAAAAGAAATAACTGAAATTCCTCTTGTCCGGAAGGTCCCCTCTGAACTGTGGAATGGAGCTGGAAGACTGGGGTGCCAAGCCCAGACTTCTGACAGAACTCTTCTAATACCTAAAGACATTTATATAAACCTGTTGTAAGTATCTAATACTTTTGTTTGAGAAAAGGTAACAGTTTTATTTACTAGCAGTAGTGAATATCATTTAAAATTATATCTTAAAAAAAAAATATTATTATTTATTATTTACATTAAGTTGTTATGGCACTGGCTGATATAAACAGTTTATTTACATTCTTTTCACAACTAAATACAACTAAATATTATATAGAAGAAATGTACATACATTTGCAAGAAACATTTTTCATAAAACAGTATTTAAGAAGCTAGCAAGCACAAAATTGAATAAAAAATAAAACTTATTTAGCAGTGATTGATGCAAAGAATTATGGGCCATAAGGCTATTGCATGAAGTTTGACTAGCCATTAAAGTAACTCGATTTTGTTCTGGATATGAGATGGAAAGGTGGGATGAAGGAGAGAGAAAATTTATCATTTTCAAATTGAGGGATAAAGACAACTTTATGCAAATTAAAGAGAGTGCAATAAATTAAGTATAAGTCACATACTATTTCCTGATTAGATTTAGTTGATCACAATGGTGGCACTTCTTTTTCATTCGGTAATGAGTCAATGGCACGATCACTAGCCACAAACTTATAATACAGCATCTTTTGGCACTTCACATTTATCAGCATCGTTTCATTAGTAATGAGACATAATTATTTAATAGTAATGCACTGAATCTTTTGTACAATTAAATGTGTCTTTTGCTATCTATCTGATTTCTGATAAATCAGAGTCTTATGTTTCTTGTCAAATTATTTTCTCTGTTAAATAAAGAGTATAAAGTAACTAATGTAGACCACAGAGATTATTCATGCAGACATCTCTATCTTTTAAACTCTTCTTATGGGACTTTTCCATGAGATCTTTAAAAAAATCTAATCATAAACCCAAAGAGATTTATAAAAGTAATAATAATAGATAAACTAACAAACAAATTTAATATTTTTCATGTTAAATATATTACTTTTAAAACTTAAATCTACTAAACATTTAAAAACTATATTTATATTATTTTTTAAATGTTATTTATGCATGTGTTATGCACTTTCAAGAAAAATAATTTAGATGTATAATTATGTATGTGCATTACTCTGTGTGTGTGTGTGTGTGTGTGTGTGAATTAATAAAGCTAAAAGCAAACAAGTAATTGCTATTACTATACGAAAAAACAATTTGTTAATTCAGAATTTAATAACTAATATGTTCTATCTAAACATCAAACATGATGCACTTAATATAACTACAGTAAAAAATAATTTTTAATATTAATTTCACTCAAAAGATAATAAGTTTAAAATTAAAAAATTGTACAGGATGAAAGTACATGAGCAAGAGAAAAATGTCTGGTAGATTTAGACAAAATAATTTTATTTCTGATTAAATTTAAAAGGATCCTTTGAAAATTTATTAAAATGAAGGTTTGTAGATACAATTTACTTTAATAATTCAGGCTGAAAGTGAAAAAGATGTCAAAATAATTCAATGTTAGCATGTGTCCCTGTAGTAGCACAATAATCTTATTAAGTGGTGTCCCCCTTTAGTAATACAATAACCTCACTCACATTTCTCTTTAGTAACACAATAATCTTATTAACTGTATCCTTCTATTAACACAAGTCTCATTAAATAGTGTCCTATGAGGAACATTTATTAATTTCAGTTTTATATTAAAATATTTTGTGAAATAACAAAACAATAATCTTTATGTTATTCTAATTAATCTATACTAATATGACCTACTTAACTACATCAATATTTTACAATTCACAGTAATGTTCATAATGCAAACTCTTTAAACTCAATGCTCTTTGCAACTATTCTTCTATCTATAACTACAAGTATAAATCTTATCATGTATACATATAAAACATCCATAATTCGCTTCCATAACTTGAACATTATTAATTTCATCCAGCTATTGCTGAATAAAAATATTTATATAACATATAAATACAATTAAACACAAATGATTTCAAATATGAGCTTTTATTACTAAAGCAAACATTTCAAATTCTATATAAAAATTTCAATCATAACAGTTAACATTCATAATTTTTAAAAGTACATGTAACAATATTGTTACTAACAACAGCATTTAAGTTATGAATATGTGCAATCAATAATTCCAATCAAAAGGTCAATCAATTTCAGTTTTAATTAACTCCTGAACACATATGTTCTATTTATTTTATCAAATGTCACAACAAAACTGGCATTAATAAGAATATGCATATGTAACAACAAGAAAACAACATGCAAAGCAATAAGCATAGGAAATTATGCTAAGTACATCTGTATACACAAAAATTCTAAGTGATGCCCACTTTTCCCGCATAGGAATGCAACACAATGGACGTTATAATTACAATTATAAAAGGGTAGTGTTGTTAAAGTAGTGCTGTGTTTCTATTTATTCTAAATGGACTCTAAGTACTATAGTAAACAGTATTTCATATGCTTTTACATGAATTTGCAAACCGATGTATTCATCTTGAATTAAAGTAAAGAAAATTCTAGGTGTCTAATGATAGTAATAAAAATTAATGAGAAAATCAGTGATTAAAACATTCACTAAACTCAATCAGTGACTTTAACCTAAATCTAAGCAGACCACAGGCATTTCTAATGTTGTCTAATAGTATACTTACACTGTTGTGCCAGATGTGCTAGTTTTAGTTACTACAAAACTGACTAAAACCGATCATACTCATTTTAAATATTCATGTTCTGAGCAACACCAACTATACAATAGTATGTAGTGGATTATGAAATTAATATTTAAATTTATAAAATTTACCAATGCAAAACTTTAAATTGTGTGGTAAACCATTTATTTTCAGATACCAAACGAAAGAATTAAATTTAAAATTGTCTTTGCAAAAGTAATCTTACTCACAACTATAGATTATGTCTGTATGCTTTTAGTCAAAGGTAAATCACAGTCTGATAAAATCTCACATATAAAGCAAGATATTTTCAACATGACCCACAAAATTAGAAGAAAAGAAGAAAAGAAACATTTTCAGGACAAATAAAAAAGATTATAAAGCATGCAGAAAAACATTCATTAAAAAATATACACTAACTACAAAGCCACCAAATCATCCATTTGTGTATGAAGCACAGGTATGCACTATAAATATTTTTTTAATTAAAATTAAAATTTAAGGATGTTATTGGCAGACTTATAAAATTATTTCTACAAGCTTGCACCATCACATAAATAAATACATTGATATTTGTATATCTAGACTATACAGAAAAACTAAACAATATTGAATTAAAGCAGATTTTATATTTTTACTTTAGTAGAAGGAAGGATGTTCAAAAATTACAATTCTACTAGTATTTGACACTTTATATTTGGTAAAGCATCTTAGCATTAGTTAGACAGATTGACAAAAAAGCAGAGTAATGCTGCTAGAATAAAAAATTAAATACAGACTGACTGCACTCATACCTGGATGGAGGATTTGATGGTATGCGGTTTTAATGTGATGGGATTAGTAGGGACCAATTCCATGCCAGGAAGCAGGTCGAAAAGTCGTCCCTACGACGGCACAGACCCAACACAAAGTTCAATCCTTATGTGGGATTTTTTTTCCCTTTAACTTTATACATTTTTAGCCTTTCCGCGAAGTGCATTTACAATGTACACCATTTTAAAAACATCAAATCTTCATTTCATTTAATCTTTTTACTAGCAATAAATAGTATAAGAAAATGTAAATCAGTGAGAAAAAAATAATACACAAATAAAAATGAATTAGTAAATCATGCATACAAACATGTACTTTAATAGGAACAAGTTATTTAAATTATTACTAAACAAGGTAAACAACAACAAAAGTAGCAATATGTGAATTTTATGTGATTGTATTAAGAATGAATATGTTTACAATGATATTCTTTAAAATTAACAAAGCTTTCCATTTCAAAGTCTATCATATTCAAAGATAGCATGGCTCTCTCTCTGAGAAAATAAAAAAATTACCTCAACCTAATCAAACAAAATAATTTTTTAAGGTATATTTTAAAAGCAAACAAACATTTCAGCATGCTAAAAATAAAACTGGGTAATCTGAACACAATTAAGGAAGAAATTTTTTAAATAAAGCCAATTAAAACATACTGCAGCAGGATGTCTTCGAAAGCCAGTTCCTCGCATGGTAGGCATATACATTCTGGAACCACCAGCTCCGCGTGAGCCTGCAGCTCCTCTGCCTCTACCTCGCACAATGCCCCGAATGGGCAATGCTCCTCTTTGTATACCACTGCAAGAAAAAGAAAACCTTTTGTTTTATTCAAATTCTCACAATTTATATAGTATCAAAATAAATCTGCTATTGAACAAAAGAGTTCAACTTGGTTCTCTCCAATAAATTAATATTTCCTAGACTATGACTAGGAACTGGTTTTCATTATACAGTAATTTGATCAGGTGATTTTGAAGGCCTTTTGTTTTTTAATCAAATATATTCCTATTTGTTTTAATCTGAAAATTCAAATGAAAATGATAGCAAGAATGACACTAAGGAAGGAAATTAATGAAATATCAAACATCTGATCTCTCTGTATGAATATCTTGAGATTATATCTTTTACTTATACTATTTTGTGTTTTGATGTACTCTTTCTTTCCCCCCTCAATTTCCTGACCATATCATCAGATGTTACAATGAAGAAGTATTGTGAAAGGAATAAAACATTCACATATTCCCCATCACAATACTTGCTTGACTGACTAGACTTTCTTGTTTGCAGATCAGTTTACAGTTATTAATTTTTAATAAATGAAGACATCTACTTATTTCATCATTCTCTGTCCATTAGAAGACATTCACAGCATTTGCATGCATACACACATACACTAAAGGTACAATCAGCAATTTTAACATCCCCCTCAACTCCTCACCCACTACACTGTGTTTACTTTATGCTAACACTCAAGCACAAACACACAAGCATGCATGTATTGGTCAATATTTACTATCCTGGAACTCACTCCATGCTTCATCACATATTCAGTAAATGCTAAAAAATCTAATCATTTGTACTTAGAATAAAATACATTTTTATGAAATTATGCATAAATAATAAATTTTAACACAATTCTTTAATTCTAAGAAAATTCTGTTAAAGTCTCAATGTGCACACTGAAAATCCATAACTAAAGACCCAATGTAATGCTCAAGGTAAAACTTCATCAGTATGCCGGCATAAATATATAATAACTATAAACCTGCCTTCTCTATCACTCTGAGGAGACAAATCATAATATGTTAGATTTGTTGATGACACCAACACACTGCAAATTTGACATTCAGCCTATAAATTTTGCATATACGAGTTTCAGTATAAAGAAAAGCAAAATATTTATGACACTATAAAAAAAAAGGGAGATTCTACACAATAGAAGTCACCGTGTCCAAAATCAAGCAGTTTAGAAACTTAACATTAGTTCCATATAGCTCAAATGGTTCAAACTTACCGTCCTCCTTGAGGCAACGCCTGTCCATACACACCTGGAGTCTGAGAATATTCATATCCATACACCTAAATACAATATACAAAATGTACAATTAAATTATGATGACATTCATTTTTGATGTGGGGAAAAATAAATGTCTTTTTATTTTGAAGAAAGTTGACTGGATATACTACTAGTCAAACTAAAATCAAAAGAATATATATTTATTGTTAAGTTCTGTGTCAGATTTAATGTTAATTTTTAACTGTATAACAAAAGATGTTTAATGTATATACTTATGCATTTAAAATTAAGTATAATACTGGTGATATACAGAAGTTTCTAATGTATAAAGAAATTCAATCAATACAACTAACGTCAATCAGTGATGATTTAAATATAATAAAATTATTTAGCAACTTACAATTCTTGATCATATCAGCTATCTCTATTGCCCTACCTTACAAATACATTTTACATTTATAATTAATATAAATTATATTATAGATTCTTTTTTGTTTGTGCCCCAAAATGCAACATCTTAAACTAGTCATTTCAATGCTTATTATATAACAAATTAACGCTATTATAGTACAGTAATAGTATTATTCAATACTTTAAAAAAAAGCAGAGTATCCTGAAATAAAAAATAAAATCAAAATCAACAGTCATAAATAAAAATAAAAATATGAATTATAATATAAAATTGTGTGTGTGTTCACTGATTAGTAGAGCACACACAGAACAAGTTGCACATTCTAAAATATAATAATGTAACAAATGGCACCCAATTATCCAAGCTAAATTTAGCTGCATGCTTCATTATCTAAATCTGTTTATAAAATACATAAGTTTAATAATGGTAATAAATGCAAGATCCAGTTGACTTTGTAGTTATTACTGATAGATCTAACAAAAGGCTAATGACATCTAGTGCTACCAGCACTAGCACCAATACTTTCAAGCCATACAGTTAGTATAATAGATACATCAAAATAAAATAAATACTGTAGTCTCCAATTACTATGCACACCACTTGTACCCTAGAATGATCAGATAAAATGTGCAACGATTTCATAGTTTCAACAAAAATAAAGATATCATTAATTATAAGTGAACACACAAAATAAACCCAAAGAAACAATAAGAAATGCATAAGCATGTGAGGCAAATTATTAATGCAAATTCAATTTTCTCTGAAAAGAAAATACCATGGCCTGTTGTACCGCAAGTGCCTGCAGCAGTTTTAGTCCCATATCCCCAGAATCTTCTGTCTGAGCTAGAGGGGTTTCCTGATTTAATTAAATTATTTGTTGATGTTTCATTGAATCTATTTGTAATTTACTTTCTGAGTATGATTAAATTAATACAAATGATATTTGTCAATATTTCTCTAACAGAATAACATTAAATTATGTTTCATTTCGCTAGTCCTTTAGTGTTATTTACTGAAATTTATCAATGAAATTGAAAGAAAACAATATGCAGTCAAAGTATAATGCAAATATCAATTAGTTTTTTCTGAAAAACAATGATCCTATTGAAATGGTTTGGTAGATAAGAATGTTATGTACATATTAGTCACACAATGATAAAATCTTGTCTTGAATTAATGTTTATTAATTTCTCACTTTTTATTATTATTAAATAAAATCCAAACAGCACTTACAAAGTAGCATTCTTTGTTTCATAATTCACTGGATTCTGATCTATTTTTAGTATTTATACATTTAAGTATAATTTATGGTAATTAAACAAAGAAAAAGAAAAACAGGAATACATATGTAGTCAAAGTCAAATGCAAATTAATTTTCCTTAAATAGAATACCATGGCCTGCTGCACTGCCAGTGCCTGAAGTAGTTTTAGTCCCATATCACCAGAATCTTCCGTCTGAGCTAGTGGGTTCTCCTGATTGTAATTAAAATCATTTTATTTGTATTTTGTTTTGTATTCCTCAGTATTTATCTAGCTGAATAAGGCAGGATTCTGTGTGATTCTTTCATATAAATATAAAAACTTTATAATACAAATTAGCTTTCTTCTAATTCCTCTAGCACTAGCAGGTCCCTTATTAAAAATAAAAAGTAGCTTATCAGAGACAGTGACAACTAAGAAAGTATACAATAACATGAAATTATTAACTTTATTAAAATGCACTAGATTTAGAAATACAATCTATCCATGTTTAACAGTGTAATTGCATATGTGTGTGTGAGTGTGTGTGTGTGTGTGTGTGTGCATTTTCTGAATATGAACATATACTTTTATGAATGCAATCACTTATCAGAGTATCATTTATGTCTTTAGAACACACAAAAGTAAAACTTGACATATGTGAACAGTTTGAAATTGAATTTTGATATAATTCCTGAAAAGCTGACATAAAATGTATGATAAATGGGTCAATTATTCTAAGTACTATTAACATTTCTAGTACTAGTAATACATGTACTAAATTAGTATATTCCCAGCTCCATTCAGACTGTAAATAGGTATCACCATGCAATGCCTTATGCACATATTAAAACAGTACCATAATTACTGTACAGATTATCCTGGTAATGTGTGAAGCAGTTGCACTGACAATCTAAAATCCCAAATACTGCAGAGCAATACAAAAAGAACCCTGTAAGGTAAATTAGTACAAGTGCAGTTTACATAATAAAAGTAAGACAAAATATGATTTCTATGACTGAGGATTCAAACTTCACTAAAGTATGTAAAAGTACTTCTAAAACATTATTGAAGACTGCATAATAATGTAACCATATTTCAGAGGTCCCATTAACCTGAAAGAAAAATGCTTGCATCATGAACTCAAAGCTTTATTATTCAGTTTTTGTGTAAAATGTGTGCTCATTTCAAAATATTTTCCTTTTTGGTTTTGAATTTCATAGTAAATGTAAAAATTATACTAGTCTTCAAATTATGTCAAATATCTTTTGCTTTTGTCACATCAGAAAATTAAAATGTATAATTGCAATAATATCATGTTAATATCACGTGCATCAAAGCATGGCAATATTTGTAGAGTACTGTGACTAGATATTACGTATTCAACAGCATGGGCACTACTGTATTTATTAATGACTCATCTACCAATAAAACACCTGCAACTCTGGTAAGAAAAAGACCCTGTCCATTACAGATTCCAAACTTTTATTTTTGATATTTTTTAAATATCCATTTGAAGTTGTATTTTTAAAGTTATATTTTATCTAATAAAAGAAAAAAAAAGCAAATGCACATCTATATTTGAACATGCAGGAAAAAGGTTTAATGCCAGAACAGAAGTAATAATCAGAATGCAAAAAACAGAATAAAGTAGTATTTTAACTATCTTTACAGTCACTAATTGAATTTTTTAAATAAATAATTCATCTGTTGTAAACTTGTACAAATATTTTGTAAGAAAGGCTTTGGGATTTTCTTTGTTGTTATTTTTTAAACCACACATGGGCAAATAAAGGTTTAATACCAAGATGTTTTGAATAACTGGTCAAACAAACAAAATAATCTGGGTTATTAGTTTTAAAAGAGAAAAGTTTAAATCTCATTGCTCTCACTTAGACATTCCTATTGGGACAAGATACAGTTTGCCTAACAGCTAAGTGTAGACTCAAGAGTTTTGTGAGTTTGAAAGAGAACAAAACCAGAATCTGTGATACCTGACTTTCAATGATTTTAAATTATGTTCTCATGTGTAGATGGCTATAGCATTGTATCTTTAGTTGCTGCAACATGCAAAAATGTAATGAGGATCATAAGTTGGGTTTTGCATGCACACTTCTGGAAAATCTATTAATACACACTTCCAGTAATGTGTAATGGACATAGTTTTCTAAATGTACTATGCAGAGGAAAGGTTAGTTGGACAAAATGGCTCATTCTCTGTCAAAGTGTACCACAAAGGGTGGGTGTCCATTTGAAATGTGTTTTCTTAAAAATAAAACACTGAAATGTCATGTGTTTATATTCTAATTTCTATATATTCAGAATTGATGTGAGAGATACTTAAGAAAGCTGATTTATTTTGTAATTATTTTGAACAGAAAAATGGCACCTCTTTTTGTAACATGCATACATATAGCCATTTTCTTTCATTTTCATTGTTATAAATAATCCAACAAACTTAGGATATCAAGGTTTTCTGAGAAGCAATAATACATTAAAGCAACATTCAATATTTCTTTTATCAGCAAAGAATAAATTTTGTGAAGAAATAATATTTTTAAAAGGAAGATTCTTCATAGTGTTTCCACATAAATTGGATCCAAAACTTTTATTCTTATCCAAACAGAGATATGCCAGACAAAAATACCTTGCAGTTTTTCATTAGTTTTTGTACTGGAAGTATTCATACACTAATGCTTTTCAAATTTATTGATTATTTCAATATTTGTTACATTCAGAAATATTCTGCTTTAGGAAAACTAATTTGACTTTGTTTCTTCTCTAACATGCTACAACGGAATTAATAAATTTGTAATTATATACCAGTGATGATGATAATATCACAAACTACTTATTACATTTTTCAAAGGTGCCATCATTCCAAAAAGATAACTCTCATTTCATTATGTCTTGGTGTGATGAGTACCAAATAAGAAAAAACAACTTTCGTTTCCCATTCAGATCACATGGCTACAACAGTGAAAGCAGGAAAATTTTCTAAATCAATGACATTTCAAAACAGCCAAGATATCTGATAATCTCAATATATTTTGAGGAAATTGAATAAAATCATAAATAGTTTACATATTTATTACATATCCATGCGGTTTTTTTGCATTTAATTTTTATTATAACTGTATGCTTTAAACCTGAGCTTGTAACTTTTAAAAACCTGTGAATTACATTCAAGAATAGAAATATCATGATTAGGCTTATTATATATATTAAAAAACATTATATTTCATAAATAGATACTTTAGTTTATTATATAAAATTATCTTTGCAGCATAATAACTTAGTCTGTTTTTATGTTTAGTTGAGAAAATTGAGCCTTTTTATGATGGGTGATACTTTTGTTAATATGGTTTCCATGTTGCGAAGTTGTAATTTTATACCCTATTTTAAATTAAAATGTATCTAGATTATTTAAGTTAATAAAGAAAATACATTCAATTATACATTGTATTGCTTATTTAAAAAATCTTACTTTCTAAGTTTTCAACAGAAACATGTGCTTTTTACATATTTCAAACTTCTATAACATCAATATATTTTATAATTTTTATCTTTTCTTATGTTTTTATATGAACATTAGGCACTGTTGCAGAATTTAACATGTAAAATAATTAGATTTAATTCACTTCATTTTTTGCATTTCATCTCACAAAACAGTACACTTCCACAGAGAATGAGCTATATATCCTAATTATGCTTAGCCTGTAATTTTTAGGCAATTATATTTTCTCTTCATTTCTAATTATTGCATCACTGCTTAAAAATGCAGTAATGAATAACTGATATAATGCTATATGCTAGAAATTGTGTACACCTTGTAGCTCTAATACTAATATGACATGCCATTTTGAATTATATCATAACAACAATAAATGAAAGACTAAAAGATCTGTATTGTCTGTCAGACTCAAGAATCCTAAATACATTGTACTAAATTTTATCCATCTGAAAAGAGGACATACATGTTTAGTGAGTTTACATCAGAAGATGATAGGCAACTAAAGGCCCTACTAATATATTCCTGACACTGGCACCATGACCCTCAATTACTATGACCATTTAGAACCTTGCTAGATGAGATATATTTAAACACTAGATTTAAACTTGGAACACCAATGAGTTCCCATTTTGTTCCAGCCAACAACTATGTTTGACCACTTCACACCATGTGCTATAAAAGTGCTACTATATGAATGTTATTGTCTCCTAAAAGGTGAGTATACAAGACTCACAATATACACACACAATTATACATACTGAAGGACCTACAGCACCAGTATTCACAATATACTTTGTAAGTTAGTGTCTGAGCACAGGTGATAATCTTAATAATCTGATTATAAAAAAATATGGGTCCCTTTTCTTTTAAATATATGTAATATTTTAATATATAACTTCCTATCTTAACTTTTTAATGACTATTTGTCCTCAGTATGAAGAAATGTTGGGTTAGTAACTTAGTTATTTAAATGTCAATGTGATATTTAAGTTAGTCTTTTGTAGGTTACAGGGAGTAAGAGAGGTGGTGGCAGTGGTGCCAAAACATTCATTCAACACATACACACACATGAGAGGTAGGTTGTCAGTGCACTTTTGAGAGAACTGTTTTAACTTGTATTATCCAAGTTTTGTTAGTTAGAATAGATTACCAAGGGCTCGGCTTCAACTTTTGAGTTTAATTCCCAATTCATTAATTAAGGTAAATAATTAATTTATTCAATTCATGTTACAAATGTATTATTTATCTTATATTAGTTATAGCAAGGATATACAATGGAACACTCCATAATTCTAGAATTAATATTGCTATACCTTTACTTTATACTGTTCATTATCAAAATAATGTCAATAGGGACTAAAACTGCTGAAATGTGATAGTCTCAATTCTCAATCAATAGCTTTACATCAGACTTTTGAGTTTCATTTGGATGTTAATAGGATGAAATTTATTTATTTATTTTTTTATTTTTTTTTATTTTTTTTTTTTTTTTTTGGGGGGGGGGGCATGCATTATCAAAAATGAGTAAATAGCATGAACACAACCTACAGCACTGAAAATGAAATCTATAAATGAACAGTTTCTCCATCATATAAACTGATAATGAAAATCTCAAACACTGATTTTAGTAGATTATCTCAAACACTACTGTTACTAGATTACTGATTTCAAAATTTAGTAGATGACACAAAGATGAGAGAATAATTTTTTTCAAATTACAGTGTATCTTAAAAGTTTCTTACCTGTGGAAAGAAAGCAAAATATTTTTCTATTTTGACTCGATGTAATTAATTGCAGAACAATAAAACATTTGCAGGGGAGTCAGTAAATATATACACTTCACATGGAATACTGGAGTCAATATTTCAGCAATTTGGTTGACGCTGAACTTCCTGTTAGACCATGACACTGGCTATTCAGTGTTGCAATTTGATTCTATAATTTATAGCTGTGTAAACTGTAAATAACACTGTAAATATCAAGCATTACTGTACACTTTCTGTCTTACTTTGCATTATATGTGTTTTTGGATTTTCACTCCAATACCCTGGGTAATATAAGTCAACTAATGTATAAAAATTGATTGCTGCACTTTGTTTACACTCTGCAGTTTGTTTAAATAAAATCACATAAAAATATACTGATAAATATGAAATAAAAGCTTGAACTAATAATTTGATAATTATACATTCACAAAACAGTTATTTGAAGACTGATTGTCCTACTTATATAAGACATAGGTAGGTATAAAATGAAATTAACAATATAAGCCTAATGAAGTAGAATTTGTGCAGTATAAGGGAAAGATACCACACAGAGTGAGTATATTTCCTTATAAGTCAAATGTCATTTTTAAAATACACAACAGAATCAATTTCATTAATTCAAATAGTACTTAGTAGACCTAGAACTATAAGTCTTCTAGTTGGAACATAAATTATTTAAAACAATGTTTAAGTAAATATTGTTTTTCTCCCAAAACAGTTTGAATGAGGCAAGATGAGTTCCTTTTAATGCTTAATAATTAGTAATCACTCAAAACTATATAAATGTTCTAAGTGTAAATTAAGAAAAAAATGTTCAAACAGCAAGATTTTTTTTTAATATTGCAAAACATTTCAAATGAGATGCAAGTGACTGATAGTGATACACTATAGATCAAAGCAGACATCATTTATATAATTTCCCCTTTTAACAGTAAAAGTAGCTTTATGTGGATGGGTGGGTAGTGCAGGATATATAAAACATATTTGTGTAAAGCAGCTATTAATTTTTAATGCTTAATTCTGACGCATGAAATTAACATATGAAATAAGTTTAACACTACCTGAGGTAATTGTTTTGCTTTTGAAAGACGCATGAAGTCATTTTTGTCCACAGGTTTTGCAAGGACCACTTCCACCCCACTACCATCAATGCTGGTGCCTGGAAGTATAGGGGGAAATGAGAGAAACTTAGATATGTAAACTAAACAACTCTGAAATCTTCTTAAAATTCCTTTTATTATTAATAATAATTAAACCTAACAGTAATTTTCAAATAATGTCTGCTCTGCATTTTAATAAAATTAGTCATGCATATGTGAATGTCAATGTGTGCATTTGTCTATAAACCAGTTCATTGCTAGTAAAACTTCTGCTGATAACAGCACATGAACTGTACTACTGAGCGAATTCCTAGGTCAAATCTTGCTTGGCTTGTTACCTTAACCAGGGCAGATATTACTGCTCAAATATTTGCTTACTGATAAGAAGAATGGGAACAACACTTCACTCACCTGCAGTCTAACTAACACAATGCTCTCACAAGCCAAAGAGCAGTGAATCAGAATGACTAGCTAAATATAAGGTAGGATCTATGCAGGAGAAAAAAATGTGCTTCTACCCAAATCGTCAGTGTCTGTGGTAGTGAAAGAGGAAGCTCAGAGAATTGGGTCACAGTGGAAGGACAACTCTTTTTTCAGTTTTATAAAACATTTAATAATATATAATATATTTATAATAATATTTGCCTTTTAAATCAACTAGCTTAGTGAAATTGCTTTAAGACTGCAAACTTTAATACCAAGCTATGCACACCTACCCACAAGACTGGACAATCTAAAAAAAACCTAATTACAGTTTGATGTTCTTTAGCAAAGGGTGAATGTTTGAATTCCTCATAAATTACCTTTATTAGCATTATGTGCAAGTATTTCATAACAATATATTATTATTACTATTGTTATTATTAAGTTATATGATCTAAACATACTCTTAGTTTACATAAACAATTTCCAGCTAAGTTAATTATATTAATGCATATTGTGCATTGAACTGAACAATCTGAGCAACATTTTTATAACAAAACAAAAAATAAGTTTGCTGAGAAAGATATCATATGTACAAACAATACTGACAGTGTGATGGAATTTCTGTATGTGAACAGCAATACAAATACATAGCATTCTCTTCAAAAGAAGAATAAAATGAGATTCTGCATCAACACTGATAATCTCATTGCCCATTTTTTCCTTATTACTCTTGCATGTACTTTAAATCTACTGAAAAAAAATCAAATTAAAATCAAATTAAAGTTGCAGTCATACCTGAAACAACCAGAAATATGATGTATTTGACCACCCAATTTAATTTTACAGTAAAAGTAAAAAGTAAAACAGTAAAAGTCTGCAATCAAGTCATTTCTCATTGAAAACAAAACTGTCTTTCCTGTTACTGACTAAATAAAACATTTATGTGCAATAATACACACATTACTGTCTAATTTAGTAATTAAAGAATAAAAATCTTAAATACTGGGCTTGACATTTTATTTTATTTTGTGTGTGTGTGGGGGGGGGGGGAAGGGTATTTTTTGTAAACTAGTTGATAATAAATTCAGTAAACTGTATACTTTAAGAAATTCTTTAAATATAAAAGCAACATTATTTTTAAATTGTGGCTTTTTAAGGAATTGTATGTGCAATATCTTTGTTGGAAATCAATACAAACATTATGTTCCACTACAAGAAACTGGTGCAAAACTTTTAAATTGTGAACAAAAAAACCAAAGAATACTTAATTGAGATTTTACAAATAAGTCTGGGCTTTGAGACACAAGATGTCATACCCTGTTAACTTACCATCAATAGCATTCATTGCTTTTATTGCATCTTCTCTTGAACGGAAGTGAATAAAAGCATAATCTCTGAGCTTTTTTACGCGTTCAATAGTATTTTCACGGCCACCAGCTGCTCTTTGAAACACTTCTCTGAGTTTTTCTTCAGTGGTCGTGAGCATTAAGTTTCTCACATAGAGAATTTTTACCTGAAGTCAATACAAGAAAAATTAAATAAGAATGAGAAATGTTTCCTAGAATATTCAGATCAAGAAATTAAAATAAGCTGAAATTAAAATAAGCGTTTTTTTTTTTTATATTAAGAATGAACTTATGTATTTAACAGTAAATTTGTAAGACTCTATTCAATACCTACAATTAAAATAAGCTTCCTGACTAGTTATTTAAAAATATTCAAGTTTGTAAATCTATATGCATTCCATGGCTTCATTTACCCTAATCATTGTTTTGAGTATTTTTAACCATGATAAGAATGATAAGAGATTATTAATTACTTCTGAAAAATTAGGAGTTTGTAAAAAAGTGACTGACTTTTCACAGCATTATATGTAATTGTATCATAAAGAAATTAAATTTTAAAAAGCCCACTAAAATGTAAACCAATTCACTTTTCCTATGTTCATTAATCTAATTAAAATTAAAATAAATGTTCTTATAAGTGTGAAAGATATTGGCAAGGGAAAAATGTTATTCTGAGTTATTCATTTATCCCTGTCAAGTGTGATGGCAGTGTTATGGTATAAAATGTTTTAAAATTTCAATGCATAGGGCATTCCAGATAATTTTATAAACTATATCTTTCTCCCGGTCAACAACTGACTGTCAAATCTGTTTATTTTATTTTAAAGAATTATATGAGCACTATGTCACTAAATTTTATCGCATTCACAGTGCGTGCGTGATTCTGCGTATAGTGTCATATATTTTTATTTCTAAGACAGCATGGCAGAGTTCATTCATTTATGTATTGGATATATTGGGGATGTGTTTTATTAAGCGAGTATACAGAGGCACTAAAACGAAATATATCTGGCAACATTTTCACCACAATGTTAGCTAATAAAAATGTATGATCGGTGTCCTTTACATCTATAGACCTATAACTTTTCAACATATTTTGTGATAACGTTTCTTCATCCGGCAAAAGTCATTCTATAACACGAAAAAGATGTACTTAAGAATCCTTCAGCTACTCTGTAAGAAAAATAGCACTGTTACCTGGTGTACTGTAACAAAGAAGAACTTGAAAAAAAATAACTTCTGAATCCATTACATTTCAGTGTACCCTTTGAAGGAGGGTATATATAGATAGATCTAATATCAATCAAGCTACTTACTACTTGTTATTTACCCCTCTTCCCGTACGAGGGGAGGAAAATATCTTTAATATGTGAGCAAGACTGTTTTCTATTTACATGCTTGTTAACTACATTGTAAAATCTTTTCTTCATCCCCACGCTATGGCAGGCGACGTCATTATAGTTCTTGGCAAAGTGGAACTATGCTCCAAAAATTATTAAATTATTTAAAATATATAGAAGAGCCAGCCACTTCGAGTGAGACTGTAAATATTAGGCTTCTAAAAAGAGTTTACAAAAGTTTAATATCTACTTGTGGGTTGGTCTAAATGCCCGCCCAACTTCTGTTTGACCCAATTCTGGGTCAAGGCAAAAAAAAATATTATTAGATCTGTCATACAAAGCTAACTACAGTCTACACTATCAGTTACTCATTCTAGGAAGACGAAATCTCTGCAAAATTTTGGCTATTTATCTAGGAGCCTCTATTCAAGGAAAGCACTACATTCAACTTCAATAAACGTTTGGTGAGTGATTCATCATTACATGTTTTCAACTCAAAGCTAAAGACAATTAGAGTATCAACTATATCATATTTTACATAGAATAAGTCTATATTTGTCACTTCACGACTATTAGTGCTGTCATACATATATTATATACTACTTTTATTTGCAGTAAAACTGTAGTACTAACTGAAGAAATAACAAAAATGAAAGTACAGGATGACTTATTCTAAGAGTCACTACATAATTTTTACAACTGCAAAGTATAAAGTTTAAAGCAATATTTTTATAATTTTAAATTAATGACTTCATTGGTGAACTGATTGTCAAAACCATTACAATTCCAGTGAATCCTTCCATCCTAATTCTTACCATTTAGTTTATTTTGTTGTCTTTAAATAGTTTTTAATTTAAAAGAAAAACTTTGTTAAATATGACGGTCTAGATAAGCAAATAAAGAATTAAACTGATAACATGTAGGATTAAACCAATGTAAATACATGCGTAAACGCTAACGCCACGGGATAGCACATGAAAAACTGACAAGCATTGTTTCAAATTCTCTTTAGAAAAAAAGGTGCCAGTGAAATACTATTTAAAATTACAAATTATTACCTGTATAGTATGCCTAGAACATTTAGATAGATAGATCCCAAGTATTCCAAAGCAGTTAGTACTACAACTCTTACTTTTAAAATAATAAATCAGTAAAAGTAGTGTGGCGAATGGTAGAAAAACTGCATACATTACAGTGTTATTTTTTCAGAACTTCCACTTAACATATTAATATAATGCCAATTGCCTATAAATTTTAGATCTTATACACCTGCATTTACATTTATTTAATGAATCAGACATGTATATAAAGAGGAAATAATTATTAAATGCTTGTTTGTTTTTTTTAAAAAAAACTATCCTACTACACCTACATGTGTATCAGATTACAGGATTGGATTAAAACTAATGCCACGTCACGTTCTCGGTTGTCGTCTGCTACGGAATAAGTGCTCAGCCTATGTTAACAGCCAAGTTTCAACTTATACAGCATACTGAAACAGATCTTACGCTAACAATAATTTGTAATTAGGCTAATTAATTTCAAATGCATAAACTTACCGAGGACATTGTATCTTCATCAACATCCTGTTCAGGCTCAGCCCAATCGACGGCGATCTGGTGTCCCCATAATTGAATCCGACCGGGGATAAGTTTTCGTCGTGCCATCGCCGCAGCACGGTGACTATCATATTCCACGAAAGCGAAGCCTCTGTTTTTAGATTTATCCATGGCACTTGGATAAACAATAACATCAACAACACCTTCAGTCACTTTTGCCATTTCTGTTAAAATATCTTCTTTGTTTTTATTCTTCGGGATACCTCCTACAAACAAGCGGCAGTTATCGACGCTGCTGCAAACTCCGAGCAGACGACCTTTACGAATCTCGAAATTGTTCAGATCTTTAATGGCTTTTTTCGCGTCCGCTCTATTTGTATACATACAAAACGCATATCCTCTATTAGATCCACTGAAGTCCATCATTAGCCTGAATTCATATATTTTGCCTATTTTTTCAAAAATGGGTACTAATTCATCTTCATAGATGTCTCTTGGGATTTTCCCAACAAATATTTCGCAACCTCTAATGGGTGGTTGTCCCTCCCATCCCGGTGGAGGTCCATACTTACGTTGACCATTTTCCTGCACCATTGGGTATCCTGTCTTTTCTATTAAAGCAAGAAGAGCAGTCTCATTTGGCAATCCTTTAACTCCTGTCTGCACTGAATCCATGTTCACTAATAATTATTCTAACTTCTAAGGACAGCCACCGGTGGAGATCACTAAAATATCTTCTGCTCTATCAAATGTCGCGCATGCGTTCTTTGTCCTAGCGACTGAAAGAGCTGATATGCAAATGAACCAGACCAATCACAAGCTCCACCCCTTTTCTTATCAGCGAACGTACTTTTGTCTGCCTGGAGATTGGACAATGTTATCTAAGTAGACATGTTTAGAACAGGCGAAACTAGCATTTATTGATTGCTGTGACATTTTAGTCTACTCATGTTTGATAAACAGAGATTCAGAATAGGGAACAAACTAATCAAAACACTTCACACAAAACTCAATGCCAGATCAACTTTTCTTTCTTGCACTGTTTCAGCAGTAATTAAGTGAAAGCTCTGCTTTCGCACCGTGTAATTTGTGTTATTTTGACCCGAACTCACCTGTGAGAGTCAGCTGAACTTTGACATGGATCTACTTTTGCACTAGTTCGGCTTAAGCGCTTGAATGTTTTCTTTATTTAAAATAACCCATCATGACAGAAGAGGTGTCGTTATATCCAGATATTTGTATGTATATAAATAAGCCTTAAAATCAAGTGTTTTCTGAATAATAGGTGAATTTAATATCATTATACTGCGCTTGGTTGATAAACATGATTATTGGTTTGTGGGGGACGGGGGAAGTGTTTGTTTAGTTTCTTTTTGTTTCTTTGAGCGGAGATACGAGTAGAGATTACGACAGAAGAGAATATTTGTGATTCTGAAAAGAAAGATTGAACGCCGCGCAGCCTTTAGAAAAAGCACCTTCCAGATAGGCCTAAATTGCATGCTCACGAACCAGGCCATCCAGTAAATCTTGGAGGTGTTTCGATTAACTAAATGTATAATATCATCATTGTAAAATACAAAATAATAAACACATACTTGTATCGACAAAATATTTGAATACTCTACTGTCTACAGTCTACACTACCGGGCAGTGGCGTAGCAAGTTCTTTTTAGGGCAGAACTTCGGTGGTGGGCCCCATTCGATTTCAAACGAAAAAAAGCTGCTACATACATGAATGGATATAGAGACTTCGGGCCAGCCACCCCCCACCCCCAATTGCACAACTCATTGCTACGCCACTGCTACCGGGGAATGGGTGGGTAGGGTGGAGGCCGTGAACTAGCATAGAACTAGCCAGACGACAGTGTGGGTGGGGTTTTTTTTTGACTGGGACTGTACCAATAGTGTTAGCCTATTCTGATCTGTAATTATATCGTCTTTCTCCAACCGCACACTGTCAGAACGGCAAACGGTGTGAGTACATTAAATTAGAAAACAAATGAGCTCTGAATAGACTTATCTGGTACGGCGTAGTATTTTCATTATGTAATATGCTCATCTAGTATTTTTAAATTTTAAAAAAATTTACAGGTTCAATTTATTTTAGTACATGTTCACTAATTTACGGTATACGCGAATATATTGTGATATTTTCGATTACTTTTATAAATATAGTTAAGTTTATAGTGCGACACGACTACTGCAGAAACAAATCAACTCGACACGACCTCTTCACAAACAAATCAACACAATCACTGCACAAACAAATCAACAACTGAATGTTTTGCGTTGCGTTTGCTTTTGTTCTTTTAAAAATGTATGGTTTCGTTTTATTTCGTTTTCTATTTAATGATGCAGTCCACTTCAGTTTATTCTTAAATGTGCGCGAGTGAGTAATTGATTAATAGGCCTACATGTTTCCTGATTTTGGCCAAATCATTACTGCTTTTGTGAGAAGGCTTACTTGCATACTGATTTTGAACATAGATACACTGTTTTCGTGAGTAGGTTTACGTGCATACCATGTGACACTGTATTCGTTAACTTCACAGCTGTGTTTAGTCCTTCACTCTTGTGTGTGTGTGTGTGTGTGTGTGTGTATGTGTGTGTGTGTGTGTGTGTTTTGCCTTGGCAAGTTGACCCAGTAATATGAAGCACCTTGTACACACATGCATGTTGAAATTTTTTAATTTATACCTGCTGAGTTCGCATGTCCCCATTACTACGTACGCAGACCGGAGATAAGCGGGAGACAGAAACCTGATGGGAATATATGTAAGCATAAGGGAGTATGCTACACCCCTACATTTGTTATACGAAAGCAAGGATGCTAAGTATATCAGTCCAAGAAACTGACAGCAAGAGAGTGCCAGATCAGTTGAGAGTAATGATGCATCAGTGTTTCTTGCGCATGAGGCTGGAACACATGCTGAGTGCAGACATTTTGACATTGTAACATTTTGACACTGTGACGTGATTGAAAAGGCCAGTAAAAAGACTGTGGACGATGTACTTAATCCAGTTTATGTGAAGTTTATAATAACCTATTCTAATAACTCCATTTCTATTCTCTGATAGGACTAACCTGCAATTTGTATTGACTCTGTTGTTGAACTATAATTAGCTGTAATTTTATTATTATTATTATTATTATATATGTAGAGAGAGACTGTAAACTATAATTACCTGAACGTGGAATATTGATGTCAAATTATCTGTTTCATTGTAATTGTCATTTGTATAGTTGATTTTTCTTTTTAATAAATGTATTGACCTTCTTACGTATATTGTGTTTGATATTCTTATGTTGGAGAAGAAATGGGTTGATGTTTTATGTTGTGGAATTGTGAAAACGTTTACAACGCCAAAATATCCGCCAAGTGAGAGACGAGTGGTCTGTTGGAGGATCATTAATAAAATAAAATTAATATTCTCATCACTTGAAATTAGTTATGAAATATTAATTAATAATAATAATAATAATCTTCATTAACTAAGTGTCACACGTGTTGCAGAAAGGTTCAACATTTAATGAATTGTACTATCTCGTTAGAGCGATGCATTGTTTGAATACGTCACGTGGTCTCTGTATGATAACAATTGCAGTTAAAACGTAGTTTCCTTAATACCAGATAAAACTTTAATTACTCTGGCCAGTACGTATGCATTCCTTCACCTGCAAGGTAAAACACATGTATCTCAGTGTCGGACGTAACTGACCTATGTGACTAACACATACAGCAACGCATAGTAAACATACAATGTAATACATGATAAATATATTCTTTATTACATGATAAACACGTGAAGTAGAACACGATACAGTCAGTGGATACGTAATAAATACATAATATACATATTCAGTCACACATAATAAACGCAGGGCTGTAACACAATATACACATGCAAATAACACGTAATAAACACAAAGAGTAACATATACACAAAACACATACTAAGTACATTCATCAACACATAATACACAGTCAACTTACTACACATGTAACATTTACTGAAATAACATAGAACACATTTAAGGCTGGAAGAGACAAGGCGCGAAGAATTACACATATATTTAAGAAAGTAAGGACTGGAGTTATAGGTAGGGTAAACTTTTGAAGTGCTTTCTTGAATTTTTGAGTTTTGAGTGACTCTATATGAATTACCAGGACAGTTCGTTTCAAGTAATAGGATCAAGAATTTTGGTTCCCTAACCAGTACCCTAAGGATACAAGTGCCAGAAAACGAGCGCAATTGTCCAGGAGTGTCTATTAGGATACGTATGTTGTGATGGAGTCAGTCAGTATAGTGCAGTGAGGACGCCCCGTTTTTGATTCTATAATTAGGTCAGCCACCACAGGAGTAATGAAGGGAACTAGGTTGCGTTATGTGACTCCTAGAGAGCGATCTGAGCAACCATTACAAGCAGCACCAGGTTTCTCCTGTGTAACGAGTACAATTTCTACACGTACATGGATATTACTGTATCATTGTCTGAGTACATGTATATAAATCTTGTACTTTGTCTTGAGTACATGTATATATAAATCTTACTGTACATGGATATTACTGTATCATTGTCTGAGTGCATTTATATAAATCTTGTACTTTGTCTTGAGTACATGTATATATAAATCTTACTGTACATGGATATTACTGTATCATTGTCTGAGTACATGTATATAAATCTTGTTGTTCTTTGTCTTGAGTACATGTATATATAAATCTTACTGTACCGTTGTCGTGAGTACATGGACATAAATCTTAATGTATCGTTGTGAGTTCATATACAATGTCATAAATCTGACTGTACTGCTGTCGTGAGTACATATACATTGTCATAAATCTGAGTTTACCGTTGTGAGTACATATACAACATTGTCATAAATCTTATTGTACCGTTGTCATGAGTACATGTACATAAATCTTACTGTTCCGTTGTCGTGAGTACATACACAATGTCATAAATCTGAGTGTACCGTTGACTTGACTACTTATACAATTTATAAATATAAGTTTGCAGTTATCCTCAAATTCAAATCATAGATCAATAGCAAACGTGTTCCAAAATACTCCAATTCTATTCTTTCTTTATCAGTCAGTTTTTAATCGCTTTTATGACCGGACTCGAGTTATGTTCAAATTCAAAGTGATTAGAATAGGGTACTTCTTCAACAAAGAAATTTCCGGTCTATCCCCTCACGACGATTTTGTTATGAACAAGTGTGAGACTATTAGTCAGAAAAACTACTCATCCAGTTGGATGGACGGTTTGGATTGCGTCAGCAATTTTCTAGCACATTCTCAACTCAATTTGTTTACTTCCAGCTTTAACACTTAAAAATAAGAGCATAAGCATACCCAAAGTCCGGTTATTATGACATTTAATAATTTATATAACAGTTAAGTATAGAAATAGGGATAGGAAAATTTACTCCGCCACAATATTTCATATTTATATTATTTATTTACACTTCTATTCAAATGCGATAATAGAAATAATAGTACTTATATCCTGTGATTTTTTTCTTCTGGTCTTCTTCAATATAATGTTTACAATTAAAAGTAATTTTTCAGACATCTCTCTCTCTCACACACACACACACACACACACACACACAAACACACACACACACAAACACACACACATATAAACACACACACACACACAAACACACACACACAAACACACAAACACACAAACACACACACACAAACACACACACACACAAACACACACAAACACACACACACAAACACACACACAAACACACACACACACACACACATACATCAAGTTATGTAAAAGTAACTACTGGATATACATTGCTTAAAACTGTAGAGCGAAATCGGTCTAGACCGGAAGCGCTCTCCCCATAAACAAAAAGTTAAAATTGTTTTTTTTCTACAATTCATACATGCAAAAGGAAAAACAAATCCCACTCCTGTACTATTACTAATTGTAGTGCTTACTATTTCCGAGTTATTTTTTTTTCTCTGTTCTCTGTTACAATAAATAAATTTCAACATTAGAACACTTACATTTTCATTGTTTTCACAAGTTTTTATCAAAACAGGCGCGTCAGCGAGCGAGTATGACAGATGACGCTTTTACTCACAACATCTCGTTAGTTTTCTAGTCGTGTTCATTTTTCGTTGTATTTGTGAAAGTTGTATCGTTATAACAAACAAACACACACACACACACACACATACACACACACATACACACACACACACACACACACACACACATACATACGCGCGCGCGCGCGCGCACTCGTGCATATATTTATATGCGCATAGGTTCTCTTTTCTTATTATTACAGCCCAAACATTCTTGTAAAAATTCTCTTTGGCGAAAATTCAAAAGTAATTAAAAATAGTTTATTTATTTTAAATATAAAATTTAGAATTTTTCACATTTCTGATGTTAAAAGTGCTTGTTATCCTTAGCACTAATATATCTAAGTCACCAAATTTCAATGAAATATGTCAGTAATAGGACATACTGGTTATAAATGAGCTATCGATTTTGGAGATTAAGGAAGGAAAAAGCTACTAATTCATGTTATTATAAACAAAATTTTAAACCCTTCATTGCATAATTATATATATTTATATGTCTTTATATTGTCTAGGAAAACGGGAATCCCCTTAAATTAATTAAAGATAGTTCATTGATACAAAATGTCATAAAATGCTGGAAGACTCTTTGAATTGATATACGCAACATAAGCAAAGGACTACGTTTGGACACTTTTAACTCTGAGAAGTTATGTTTGTACAGTTCCCTCCCATAACCTTGAACCCTCAACCTAGCTACCGCCACCCACCCTCAGATCAAAAGCGCAGTCTGAGTGAAACATTGTTTGACTCACGCGCGTGCTTATTTTACACCAGAAATACAGTACTGGCTAAAAATAGCATAAGATTTCACTCCAACTAGAACAGCGGTTAAATGTAAGATCAATATTGTAATATGTACCTATTACACAAGAGAAAGTCTATGCCAGCCAATTTAAGATCCATGCTGTATTTGCACTTATTTATAGAGGAGAAATTCGATCCCAGCTGAATTAAGATTCATATTGTGCATGTACTTATTATACAGGGAAAATATTCGGAACTGGCTAACTTAAGGTTCATTCATACACTATGTACTTCATATACAGGACAACTATAGTAACGAATAGTGTAAGTGTACGAAACTAATTTTTATTGCATTAAAATTGTTTTCCTCACGTATATTGTTCATTCTTTTAGCAAGGATAATAATTATATGTGAAAGTACAAGGTGTGCATAGGAACTTCTATAATTTAATCATTTATCAGAATGTAATTGCCATGACAATGTACTTGCATAATTTAATAATTTGTCAGAACGTAGTAACTATGACAACGTAGTTAAATTTGAATTTTGTCATAGTAATTGTTCCTTTTCTGAATGAATAGATGAATCTGTTGAACTGCAGCTATGATCAATGTCAAGGGTGAATGATTAGTTCGTAAGTGGAAACGGTCGTTCAGGAAGGATAGGCAGTTGAAAATAATGTGATCAAATTCTTTGCCTATACTGGTGGAAAATATTTTTAAAAAGTAATCCATTCTATCATTTTCATCGCGAGAATGTTAAGAAACTGTGATGAGAAGACGTTTTTTTTTTTTGTTGTAGAAATGACAGTTCTTGGCCTACCATAGAAACGCTTTACTCTGTTCTTTCTTGTTTAATGTGTAATTATTATTTCTTACTGCTTATTTATTCAAATGTATTACCTGGTGTCATTGTGTGAGTCAGACATTTACTCAGAGTCTGGTTTAATAATATTACTTAGGAAAGAAATACTAATTCTATAAAAGACAAGTGTTTTCACTAATTAGAACCAGTCTTATTAGCCTGGACACGGTGATCAGCTGTCGAACTGATTGTCTACTCTTGTCAGTATAGATGGGTGTCTCTTTCAAGCAGTGAGTGAGTGTAAGGGGGGGGGGGGGGCTGTGCAGGGTCACGTGGGCTCTTGACTCCTTATAGAAGTGTAACTCAAGAAAAGTGTGGGTGTGTGGCTGTAGAGGTTCGTGTGTGGGTGAACGCATCCAGTGTGGAACACTATTTCCTGAAAACTTAAGTTAAGCAAATGATTGATGACTGTAGAGAAGGTAGCTTAGGAAAGGACAGAGTTGTCATGCTATACATTTTGTTTGTTTGAGCCACTGTTATATTTGCTGTGATGATCTGAGCACAAACATACCTGATCAATATATATCTATTATAAATCAATGTTAGTCAATGTTAGTCAATGCTAGGTAAAGTTTGATGGAACATCTCATTTGAGGGGAGTGTCCAGGGTTTTGCAGAACATTGACCAAACTACAAATCACTTAGTACATATGTTTTGAAAATCTAAATGTTGGATCTTTCATCTAATTTTTACCTCCTTTAGAAATCTAAATGTTGGATCTTTCATCTATTTTTCACCTCCTTTAGAAATCTAAATGTTGGATCTTCATCTAATTTTCACCTCCTTTAGAAATCTAAATGTTGGATCTTCATCTAATTTTCACCTCCTTTAGAAATCTAAATGTTGGATCTTCATCTAATTTTCACCGCCATTTCACCTGTTAGAGATAGTAAGATAATAAGACTTTTGGCCGCTGGGAAACGGGAGTGACTTTAGAATAAGATTCATGTACAAGTATATGTTACAATTAGATTTATGATATGGTATATGTACTTAAGACATCAGTACAATCAGATTTCTGTACATGTACTCATGACAACAGTATGGTCAGATTTATGTACACGTACTCATGACAACAATACAGTAAGATATATGTACATGTATTCACAACGACAATACAGTCAGATTTCTGTACACGTACTCATGACAACTTTACTGTTGTCATGAGTAAGTGTACATACATCTTACTCTAGTAAAGTCAGATTTATGTACACATACTCATGACAAGAGTTCAGTAAGATTTGTGTACACATACTCATGACAACAGTACAGTAAGATTTATGTACACATACTCATGACAAGAGTTCAGTAAGATTTGTGTACACATACTTATGACAACAATACAGTAAGATTTATGTACACATACTGATGACAACAGTACAGTAAGATTTATGTACACATGACAACAATACAGTAAGATTTATGTACACATACTGATGACAACAGTACAGTAAGATTTATGTACACATACTTATGACAACAATACAGTAAGATATATGTACATGTACTCACGAAGAAGGTTCACTAATATTTATGTACATTTAGTCACAACAACAGTACATTAAGATTTATGATATGGTATATATACTTCGAAATCTTAAGTAATTGAACTATTATTTCTTCGCTCACTAATTTGACTATGCTGTGTGCATTATACTTGTGAATTTTGATCGATGCTATATTTCTTATGCTGTGTGTGTGTGTGTCTATCAGGTAAATAAATTGTTGCAGGATTTGTAAGTTGAGAATGTTTGTAAGAGGGAAAGGAGTTTAGAGATGAAATATGCCTGAAATTTAGTGCTGCCTTAACTTGAATTTTGCAGAACAGAGCAAGCCTTTTTGTTTTACTTTTGTCACATCGTACTATGGTGACTACTGTGCTCTACTATATTACGTTGGTGTGTGAATCCGACGTTGTCATCAACTTATCAGTAAAACGTGTTGCTGTAAGTTGATTCATGTGGATTCCGTTTGAGTACCAATATGGTGGAAACTGTGGCTTGTTCTCGAGAATTCACAAAGAATATTTTGAATGTACCTCTTGGTGCACTGAGGAAATGCACATGGAAAGTTGAAAACTTTCCTCATGATGTGCTTGATAGTGGAGGTGAATTTCAGGATGATCTCTATGGTGCGCTTGGAAAGCACATCGAAGATTCTGGAACAGTTGTTTAATATGGCTCTAGAAGAGACACATCGGGTTGTCACCTAAATAAGAAAGATTTGTTGCAACCATGGATTGTGAAACATGTTCCAGTGACAGCCGTCATCTTTGAACAGGTTATGTGCATTCACTTGAATTATTTCTCTGAAACACTACTCTCGTTTCCATGGTGATATCTCTGAACTTGATTACATATTCATGTTAATTGGCTGCTTATGTTTATGTTAGAATAAACTGAAATCGTCCAGCAAATTAGTTGAACATTGTTGTGAAGAGATGTAAATGTCACAGATCTTTTGATTTTATTCGTATGTTGTATATTTGTTGATTTAATACATTTATTGAGCTTATTACACATATTGATCACCATATTTTGGATAAGTCAGTGGATGAATGTGGGCTCGCTAAATATAGTTTAAAAGACGGATTTATCTTCTCCTTTAGTAAAAAGGTTTCCACCTACAGAAATATTGTGTGAGGGTAAATGTTATCTTTAATTTTGTGGAAGAGAGAAACGTTTACAGCGCTCACATATCCGCCAAGTGAGAGTGACTAATGGTGTCTTCTGGAGAATTATTAATAATATAAATTAAGATTCTCATCACTTGTAATTAGTTATGGTTGATTAATTAACAATCATAATCATAAGCCTTACTTAGTGTGGCATAGGAGTCACAAATATATGCACTCTTTCTTACATTTTCTTACTCTTTCTTACACTTTCTTACTCTTTCTTACACTTTCTTACACTTTCTTACTCTTTCTTACACTTTCTTACACTTTCTTACTCTTTCTTACACTTTCTTACACTTTCTTACTCTTTCTTACACTTTCTTACACTTTCTTACTCTTTCTTACACTTTCTTACATTTTCTTACACTCTCTTACTCTTTCTTACTCTTTCTTACACTCTCACACGACACCACACAGACAGAGCACTCATTCAAACATCAAAGATGCGTACAAACAGACTGTCATATATAACTCTTATTTCCAGCTTTAGGTAGACAATGCTTTAAAAACCAGAATTAGGTGGACCTCAGTGTATATATACAACCTTCAAAACCACAATTAAATTCACAGGAAAAACTAATGAAATATGAAATATATTGAAAGGTATTTACAATAGTAAGAGAGAAAAATGGCAAAAGTGAAGTTTTATTTATACAAATAAATAATACTTATGTAGACCACATATTTGTCTGCCTAATACTGTGGGTTGACATAAGGCTGGTTTGTAAGCATGTTTGGTCTGCTTTAGTCTGTGGGTAAGGTTATATTTTTAGATACAAAAAGACATTTTCTCCTCAACAAAAAGATTCTCTATATCTGTCTCACATACAGACTCACAAACACATATGCACACACATGCATCATGGCTTAGTTTCTAACAGCATCAGGTACATCCTTCCCCCACCCCCCGAACCTGAATAAGATCCCCGTCACCCTATGACACTGATTGAATGAATAATATTAAGTTGATGAAATACATCGCTTCAGTAAAGATAATAAATTCTGTGTTGGTTGAAATCCCATCTCCATCCACCCCCCGAACTCAGCAATCCCCCCCCCACCCCCCAACTCAGGAATCGGTTAACAGACGGCAGGATGTTGTCCGAAGTGTGGAGAGGTCAAGAGATCAACATTTAAAAACAGTGTGAAAGCGGATACGTCAGTCACGACCGTCATAACTTTACGGCTCGTGACCCGAACAGAGTACAGGGTTGCGCAGGACCACGTGGAATTCAAAAGCCAATTTAACGGTTTAATAACATATTTTATTTCACTTATTCAATACAAATGTTTTCTATTGCAATTTGCTAGTCCATCAACACTGCGCGTTCATGTGTTGAAGTTAATTCAATGTTGTTTCATGTCTTATGGGGTTTGCGAGGTTTCAATTACAACAGGGCTGCGTGGGCTCCTCACTCCACCCCAACATGTGGTAAGGACAGCGCCTATACAGTTTGTGGGTTTTCTTAAATTGTTTAAACAGCAAACGTTGTAAACGGACTGATCGATTTATTTTTACCGGAAAACGGAAAGAAGAAAGTAAAACGGCGCACTTATCGCGTGTTTAGTGTCGGTTTTCTAACGATGTTAAATGACCGTTTTAGTGTGCTCTTATGTCCATTTCGAATCTCTTAGAAACTGACTTCCTCCTTGCTGAAACTATTTCTAACATGGTAAATCTACCCGAACACCAGCGCTTAGCATTTAAATGTCCACATCTAGCTTGTTTAAAGGATTGGTGGGAAAAAAGTCACAGGGAAAAAAGTCACGGGAAAAATGTCACAAGTTTTGCTAGGAAAAAAGTCACAGGAAAAAAGTCACAGGAAAAAAAGTCACAGGAAAAAGTAACAGAATATAAATCACAGAAACATGTGTATGAATCTGACGTGTTATCACTAAACAAGTACGCATTTACACATCTAAGCAAGTATGAGTATCACATAAATAAATTAAATGTAAAAAATAATTTTGCGTTCTTTTCATATCACGAGAAAAATCACATAATATATCAAATTATTTTAAATGTTTAATACATGCAATAATTTCGGGAACTAAACTCAACATAAGACACAAATGAAATCATATGGTTAGAGTATTCAATGCAATATAAACACGTTTAGATAGTTGTATGGTAGGTGAGTTTTATTAATATTGCATGCCAACCATTCAAATTTATAGTTTATTAGAACTTAAAGATATGCCGACCGTTTTGATCAATTAATACCATATTTAAATTTTATAATCGCCGACTAGTACAAGAACAATAGAACATGCTTTCTGTGATATGTACACGATATACAAATCACACACACACACACATTTAACCACGATCCTAATGAGCCGTCGCTTTCTGTGACTTTTTTTCCTGTGACTTTTTTTTCTTGTGACTTTATTTCCTGTTACTTTTTTCTGTGACTTTTTTTCCCGTGACTTTTTTCCTGTGACTTTTTTTCCGCTCACTGTTTAAAGTGCCCACCCATTTATTTAAAAAAAACTTGACTCTAGTTGCCCGAGATTTGCTAATGTCATCACAATCCTCTTTGATGTAATGCTTCGTTCTGGTTATCGAGGTCCACTTTGTAACAAGACCTTAGTGTCGTCAGAATCATCTTTGATGTAATGCTTCGTTCTGGTTATCGAGGTCCATTTTGTAACAAGATCTTAGTGTCGTCAGAATCCTCTTTGATGTAATGCTTCGTGTTAGTTATCGAGGTCCACTTTGTAACACTTTGTGTCGTCAGAATCCTCTTTGATATAATGCTTCGTTCTGATTATCGAGGTCCATTTTGTAACAAGATCTTAAGTGTCGCCAGAATTCTCTGTAAATTTTCATGCTAGTTATCGAAGTCCACTTGTAACGGACAGCAGTTTCGTCAAAAAAGAGGTTTCCAAATACTCGTTCTGGCGTTTCCGAGAACTGTTCTCTTTAAAGCCAGATTACTACTGCACTTTCGAGGGACCATTTGTTATTGTTCCCTATTCTTCATTTCTTATTGTATTATTTTTCAATATTTATTTTCAGAGTTGGTTTGCTGGTCGTATTTTCGACTACCTATTTGTGTGAGAAGATTTTTTTCAGCCCTGTCGGTCATAAAAACCAAACAGAGAAACCGAACGGATGTCAATGCAGGTCTCCATCTTTCAGAAATAACGCTAGAGCCAAAGTAATCAAATATTCTAGCAAAGAAGCAGCAGCAGATTTCACACTAACTGTACTTGAATTAAATCGTGCTTTCTCAACAAGACGTTCTATTATTAGCATTTTTGTTTACTGCCCGGTATCTGGATATTTTAAATAGCTGTAGAATTTTCATTTTATTACATTTAATTATTTTTATTTCTGTCTTAGTAGTCCGCGAAATATTTCTCCGATTTCACCGGTCCGCAGGTTGAAAGCCACTGACCCTTAGGTCGTGTTTTTTCCCCCCTTCCGGTCACATGAAACCTTATTCAAATATACATTATTCTGGAATGTTGAAGATATAACTCTTGACTGAGTAATGAATTAAATGAAAAGTACTGCATTACCATATCCTATCTTTCACTCCCTGACTGGAACAATGACGTTTAAATCTAAGTCCTCAACTTCCTGTGTTCATATTAGATGTCAATCAAGTTACTCCCACTACCCTCTTGAACACGGAACCCGTCAGTCCAGGCTCTTTATTACCACACAATTCCGCCACTGTCAGCACACTACACGGAGCAATCCTTGAATCCCAAAGAGAGAGAGAGAGAGAGAGAGAGAGAGAGAGAGAGAGAGAGAGAGAGAGCTAAACGAGCGCGGCCCGTGAGGGGCTTTGAAGGCGGAGACACATCTCGATTGAAAATCGCAACTACTCGGTCCTCTGATCTCCAAAGTCTAGCCGACTTCAACCCCTCTCACCCCCACCCATCATTCCCGCTCGACCTTCTTCACAAGCTTACGAGCCGGCAATCGAAAGCAACATATCAGCTAAAGTATTTAATATGTATGCCTATAGAAAGCATAATGAATGGTAACTGTAAGAAAACACCTGTTAGAATACAGGAAGCACGAATTCCCGAAAGTGAAGCCTTTAAATGTATATTAAGTATTAAACGATATTTCACCAATTAAAAACCTTTAGTTTAAAATTTTCTTTGTGAGGTTGACATTCCTTGACATTTTTTGCAGAATGTGTCTTCTAAGAAATGTTTGATCATTTCATCAGAAGACGTGGCTATCTTAGGAATTTGCTGGTGGCCGTCTTGGCCGTTGTTCTGTGTGTATATTTTTGGTGGATTTCATGTTGTCCTGTTTGGGGGTTGGCAGCTGTCTGTTTTTGTACATCTCATTCCCAATTGGAGGACTTTTTTTTCCTCTCTCCTAAATTGTAGTCTGTGTGCTTGCTTCACTGATGTTAGTCTTGGGGATGATTTTTTTGTTGTTGTAGTCTTGCTTGATGTGTTCTCGGTTGTTGTTGGTGTTTGGCTTGTGTTTTCGATGGTTTTAATTTCAGTTTGTTTCTATGGTGGATGTATGGTTTCTGTTGTCTGATCTGTTGATAGCATCGTGGTCTGAAAAGCTAAAATACTATTGACATTTTGGGAGCAGTTTGTAATTATTTTTTTTAAATAGTTTCTGCACAACTAATAAAGAAGAACAGTTACACGCTCAGTTACTACCCACACTCCCATATGCAAGTGTCAGCTTCCAAGGTCACAACCTGCAGCAAAGAAGCGCTAATGTTGCTTTCATACAAGCCGTAACTATTATTTTTTGCTTTATTACATTTAAATTTCTTTCAAATCTCAACCAAGGAAAATGATAAAGATGTTTCTTTCTTTTTTTTTAAAAAGGGGGTGGGGGTAAAATGCCGCCTTTGTGTCCATCTCTTTTTATGACAGGCTTGTGTTTCCTATCAAAGAATAATAATAATAAAACAGCAATCCTATGTACATCATCCGCATCGACCACCGCTCTGCTCCTGCAGTACAAAATGGTCCAACATTGCGGTTTCAGTCTTCTTGCAGAAGTCAGAATAACGGACAAAGGAAAATCAAAGAATTAACAAAGAAAGTGATTGCACATACTGTCAAAAAGTAGATGATTGCACTAGTTCGGAATAAGATGAGCTTTTTAATTGCTCAGAAAGCAATTCTAACTTTTAGTAACGGTTCTCTCAATCTGACATAAAAGAATGTTACGCCTTGGGAGACACTTTTACAGACAGACGCACATACGCACGCATGCACACATATTTACAAACACGCACACAAACACTCACCCTCTCTCCCTTCTAAAACTTGATCATGTGCCTACTTTTCAAACTGCATTTTTTTTAATGAATGGACAAATATTTATCTCCTATTCAAAAGCACACAAACCCTGCAAGGACTGTAGTGCAGCAAGTTATTCCATTTATCGGCTTATCCATTAGTGACAATGGGCTTGAAGATATAAATAAAGGGAGACAAGAACAACATCAAGACTGAAATAACTTCGTAGTGTTTATGTCCCTTGTAAGACATCGACTAAAAATACATGTAGTACCAATTCTATTAAATACATTATCTCCATTATAAATAGAGGTTAATGATATATATTTTTAAAAGCCCAAATATTAATCAATGTATTATCCAAAGGTTTCGGAATCAAGGTTTTATGGACGGTATGGGCATTTTTTAAGAGCACTGCTTTTTCTAGTGGTGCGAGTCTGTGGTTTCCAGATAATTTATTCATTTAGCCTTACAAACTCAGATGTTATGTTCCCCAGTCATTGGATTTCTAATCTGAGTTCCTGGTATTTTTCTTTTGTTTTTGTTTGTCACTTTTGGAACAGCTTCATCGATGATTAATGATTTTTTTCTTTTATTTTTTAATGACTCGTTGAGAACTACAATGTCTGGCCTTCGTGCAGGAGTCACTCGATCTGCTCCTATCTCGAAGTTCCACAGTATCTTTCTTTCTTTCTTTCTTTCTTTCTTTCTTTCTTTCTTTCTTTCTTTCTTTCTTTCTTTCTTTCTTTCTTGTGAATACAGTCGAATGCCTTCAACACTTAAAACACAAACATTTTATTTGGCTGATTTACGAATATGAAACTGAATAATGTTAAGTTTATAAATACATTTTACTAAGCTTGAGGAAAGTTTTTAAGTCGCTAATAATTTCAGAACCAAGTTTGAACAAGTATAATTAATGACACTGTTAAGCTACTTGAATACGTCTGTGTCGTTGTTGTACTGGATGGTAGTACATCAGCTGGAAAAGAGTGTCAAGGAGAGAGCATAAATAAAAATATTAATTTATCAACACTATTAACGATCATGGAATAATGGCAACGCGTTGCTATTGCTGAGGGTAATGGTGATGATAATGAAGATAATACATCTGCAGCCACTACCAAATTACAGTTCGATTGTGATGAGAATTATAATACTAATGCTGCTGCAACTATGCTCTTCATGATTATTGTTGCTACAACTATAACCTTCATGATTATACTGTTCCTGCTACTGTTATAATTACACTATTATAGAACGTCGATTATCCGAACTAATTTGGAACCACGGTTCGGCTAATGAAATAGTTTGGATAAGCAAACATGCCTGAGAATACCCAGTTTATACGAATAATTTTATATGAAGCAAAGTGTCATTATACAGTTAAATTATTGTACGCAAGGTTATTACTCCATGCTAACCACCACCCCCACCCACCCCCATTGCACACTTCCGAGCTCACAACAGACAGCGGTGCAGTGATGACACATCTAGGTTACTGGTGACGTCACGAGTCCACACAATCGCCAAAACCCAAATTTTGACTGTTATACTACAAATATCTTCGAATACATAATCGGAAACGATCTTTACAATCTATTGAATGACGTCATTGTTTGCGTCCAATAGTTTGGAACATTGTAAACTACGCTTCCATTGCGAAGACATCAAGAAGTCTTGGCTAGTAGTGTCGAGAGAGGAAATTAAGAAGTCTTAGCTACTTGTGTGGAAAGAGGAATCTGTCAACTAGTAAAGCAGCATAGAAGGGGGTGTTGGCGGTGGTTCGGATAAATGATGTTCGGATAATCGACGTTATGCTGTATTGCTAGTACGATTTTGCAGTTAATGATTTTTTTTTAATTACTACTAAGATTATGCTCTTAATGTCTATACTAATACTATTTCAATCTAATTGTCATTATTACGCTGTTTTCTAGTTTCATAAATAAAATGTATTAGTGAGATGTTTAGAAAACAATTAAATTAATAGTAGCTGATAAATTAATTTAGATCTATTTTTTATGTCGTAGTACTGACGAAATATGATTACACAGGATATACAGATAACACAGTTTGAAACAATGAAGAAAAAAATTAATTTCCGAAACAAACGGCAAAAGGACAAAAGAAATATTGGTCGCGAATTTCTTAGAACAATTTTGAAATGTTACGGGTGGGTAAGCCTACATGGGAACGACACATCTAAAGCAGGGGTCTATTCATAAATTTAACTATAGCAATAGAAGTGATCCTGACATGGATTTGACGACTGTAGATCTGACCTTTTTCAATGACTGATTGTGCAACTGGTTTATGCCTGACTGGGTATCAGTGTTGTCAATCAGTGTTGTTCTGAAATAGTTGAACTGACGTTTTGACTGAGAAGTGGCTGGACTTAACTTATAAATACGTTTTGGCTGCTTAAGTGACCTATTTTTGACTGGAAATGATCTGGGCGGTGCTTTGGTTTTGACCTATTTTTGACTGGAAATGACCTTAACTTCACTGTCATTGAGACATTGTTTGACTGTTGCAATAACCTTGATTTGCACTGGGGTTGTGACCTGTTTTGACTGTTGCAATGACCTGGATTTGCACTGTGGTTGTGACTTGTTTTGACTGTTGCAATGACAGGACACAAAACACATGGGTAGGACTCGTCCATAGAAACAGGACACAAAACACATGGTTAGGACTCGTCCACAAAAACAAACATACCATCATTACTGGTAAGTTACAAACTAGGCACAACGCACACGTAAAACTCATCAATGAAACAAACATGAGAGCGGCCTGAAACGCACAGGACATAAAGTACTTGAGTACTAACTAAGTACCTTTGCACGGAGACTAAACAAAACAATCAACGTACCGTCGTAGGAGTCCAGCGCATCTGAAACAGCAAATAAAGCACTCAATACCTCAGTAAACAAACACACAAATAAGCAAGCAAACAAACGCAGTTATTGTTTCATGAATCATCCACAGACATATCTTTGTAGTATAGGTGTATTAGTTCATATTGTCTCAACATTTCAAGATAACATATTATAAATTCCAAATACAAATGCACAATTATGCATGCACACTGATATTGAGAGTATATATTCGCGCACATATGTGTGTGTGTGTGTGTGTGAGAGAGAGAGAGAGAGAGAGGGGGGGGGGAAAGTAAACTTCTTACGAAGCACGCCAATCAAATTTATTCGTTTGGAACTATAGATGAGAGTCATTTTCAATGATATATCAAACATACTACATAATTCTCTCAGTCACCTCGTTCTGTTCTGTCTTTCTGTTCTTTTGCTAAACACACACACACGCACAAACACACACACACACACACACACACACACGCACGCACGCACACACACACAAGCAAACGACCTCTCTGGACACCCTTCACTCGCTATGTCGTGTGTGCGTGTGCGCGTGTGTGTGTGTGTGTAGCAAAGGAACTATGATT
Organism: Sinotaia quadrata; assembly: GCA_028829895.1. Taxonomy (NCBI): domain Eukaryota; kingdom Metazoa; phylum Mollusca; class Gastropoda; order Architaenioglossa; family Viviparidae; genus Sinotaia; species Sinotaia quadrata. The sequence continues at coordinate 8,903,556 of CM054184.1, forward strand.
ATTATTTATTAATTAACAACAAATGACTAATTACAAATGATCGAGAATCTTAATTTAGGGTTAGGGTTAGGGTTAGAGTTAGAATTTATAGTTATTAATAATTACCCCGCAAGACCAACACTGTCTCTCACTTGGCGGATTATAAGGGCGTTGTAAAACTCTACTCTTTACACAAGTGTAAGATAGACGTTTGACTGTCATATAATGTTCTGTAGATTGAAACGTCTTACTAAATGAGTAATAAAAATCCGACTTTTATTTAATTTAACGAGACCCCCATCCACCCACTATTACTCCAACTTACCTTGTAATATACATGCAAGAAGTTTAATAAATTTAGCAATATTATCATTTCACAAGAATGTTTGAGAAAAGCTAGACAATAGTTCAGTTTATCCTAGCATAGACATCAGATTAACATAGATATAAAATCAAGTTCATGGACATCATTCATCACAGAAATGAGAGTGGAGTGTTAGAGAGATAATTAAAGTCAGTGTACATAACCTTATCAATGATGGCAGCTGTCTCTAGCATGTGTTCACAATCACACAGTTTGCAACAAGTGACAGTCTTTCTTATTTAGATGACGGTCCAATGTACCCCTTCTAGGGCTAAAAACATTACACAACTCTACCCAGAATCTACAATGCATTCTCAAAGCACATCATGGAGAGTCACCTAGAAGTTCTCATGCACTATCAAAAGCACATCATGGAGAGTCACCCAGAAGTTCTCATGCACTATCAAAAGCACATCATGGAGAGTAACCCAGAAGTTCTCATGCACTATCAAAAGCACATCACGCGGAGTGTTCTAGAGTCTTTGCGTGCACTACTCATGAGGAATGTTCAAAATAATCTTCAAAATTCTCGAGACAAAACTAAAGCCTCAATTTTTGGATCCACACACCAACATGATCCGGTAGAGTACAGTAGTCGCTGCAGTCTGAGGCAGATCAAAAGCATCAAAGAAAAAAAGGCGTGCTCCTCTCTGCAAACAGCAAATTAAGGCAGTGCTAAATTCCAGGCATATTTCATCTCTAAACTCCTTTCTCCCTTACACACATTCTTAACTTACAAATCCTGCAACAATATGCGTTAGACAGATACATACACAGCATAAGAAATATAGCATCAATCAAACTTCACAAGTATAATGTACAGCATGATCAAGTTAATGAACAAGGAAATATTGGTTCAATTACATAAATCAAAGAAACATGTATGAAATATTTCTAAGTCCATTCTTTCTTTATCAGTCAGTTAACTTACCATAAGCTAACAATTGCCTTTGTGACCGGACTCAAGTTATGTCAAAATTAAGGTGATTAGAATTCAGACTTTTTTCAACAAAGTAACTTCCGTTCCATTCCCCTTGTTTGAAGTTGCTATGAACAAGTGTGAGACTATTACTCAAAAGCTACTCATCCAGTTGGAACTTGTTTGGATTGCATCAGCGATTTCTAACATATTCTCTGCTTGAGTTGTTTACTCCAACTCTTACACTTACAAAAATTACCATTACAAGCAGTGTCCAAAGTCGGGTCAGTTAACATCTAACAATTTATATAAAAGTTAAGTTTATAAATAGGAATAGGCAAATTTATTCCGTCACACACACATATATACACACGCATGCAGACAAACAGTTCACTGGGATTGGGTAAAGCAGTTTGTAAAATGTCCGACAGTTAAGGATTAAAGCGTACAATATATGCAAACAATCCATGATGTACAGTAACGTGCGCAACACTAAGGCAGTCATCCCCTTCCCCCCAAAAAAACATATTTTTAAAGTCCAAATTATAACTTAGAAATTCACCAATCACTTCGGAAATACGTTTTCAGCAAAGCAAGGTGAACACAGACTGTCACCGATCATTCTTAGTTAAATGTGCACTTGTCTTCACTGAAAGTTTAACTTTAGGATATAAATTATTGGTCACAGTAATGCAAGGTTCTGCTGTGAGAAAGACGGGAGGATGTGAATGAATGTCAAGCTGACTGTATATACACGTACACAAGCCTGTGAATAACAGGAAGCCTAAGTTAGTTCTCACCTGATTAAAAGAAATTCGGAAAGCATGACATAACAGTCAGGAAAAGAAGGTGTACTATTAAACCAGCGTCCTGTTTTAAAATTACTTCTTATAACTTGCTGGCTGAGAAAGCCTCTTGAAAGGGAGGTCATTCAAGAAATACTTTGAGTATAGTTAGAGTTACGACTCTTCTTGGAAAAAAGGGAGAAAGGGAATTAATAACAGATTATTTTGTGTTCTTCGCTGAGATTGTGTGAGAAACCGTCGGGATTAAGTAAGCTGACTTTATTTGCTCCGAGAATGAAAACTTTGTTATTTACAAAAAGCATTTAAAGTAGTATTCTATTGCAGATATAGAGTATTGAAATGTGTTCACTGAGGCACTAGTCTCAAGTTTCATATTCAATTGCTAGTATGATAAACTTTATTTCAAAGATGTCAATGATTATAATTATTATAAATAATTATTTGTAGGATTTTCCAGACCATTTGTGAGGCCATTCTTTCGACACCGAGTAGTAGGTCAAGTCTATGATCCAGTGTAGGTCAAGGGATTTAAACTTTATTGAGAAATTCAATTAATAAATTGAATCTGAATGTGCTAAGACGTATATGTTGCTGAGGATAGACAAGGGCCATAATCGACAGAGTAGCAATGAGTGAATCACACAAGCAAAACCCCATTAGTTATCTCCCTTCTCTGCGTCAAAACGCGAGTAGAAATGTCCTACAACATAACCGTCCTGATGTTATTACTGTAATTTATAGTAAGGAATTGATGTTCACCTCCACTTAATCTTTTCGGATTAAAACTTTATAAATTCAAATAATTTGAATCGAAAATTTGCACATCATTCCGACCATGACAGCACCGAGCTCATTAGACTTGTCATGAAAAGCACGTGTGAAGGTATAATTTATTTCCTTCCTCCAAGTAATATTCAATCCAGAAAGAAATGGCCGGCGACTCTCACATCTCTCGCACTAACATTTCTTCCTTCCACTAGACATGCATGAAAGCATTCAATCAATCAAGTGGAAACTTACAAGGACAGAGGCGACACCTGGTGGGGCAGATTACGCTGGTGCCTGAATCACAGGGTGGGGTTTTGTCTTTGCAGAGAGGAGGGTCCATATCAATTCTGCACTTGACTGTAAATCATGAAGAAGAAAACAACAGCAAACGTGCAAATTAAGCAATCAGTTTGAAGTTATGTTCATTTCCGCTTCATCACGCAAACACTTAGTTATTTCACTACAAATGAGCAGGATACAAAGTGAGTATTCTAACTATATTATAAATAGCAATGAACCATCAGTTTAAGTAATTAGAAACTATAACTGACAAAACATCCATCACGTGACAAGAATTTTTAAAACAGACGACAGTGCGCCATTAGTTGAAATGATTACAATTCAACTAAAAGAACCGTCACACAAAAACATACTTTAGAATGAAACAATATATTTAAAAACTATAGTCAAACCATAACAAGGAGCCATCACACAAAACATACCTTTGAAATGCAGCACTAATGTCAACAACTATAGTCCAACTATAACAAAGAACCATCACACAAAACATACCCTTGAAACGCAGCACTAATGTCAACAACTATAGTCCAACTATAACAAAGAAACATCACACAAAACATACCCTTGAAACGCAGCACTAATGTCAACAACTATAGTCCAACTATAACAAAGAACAGACAAAGAACCATCATATGAAAAGAAGATTTTAACCAGACTCTAATTAACAAAGAGCCATCATACGGAGATTGTAATGAGATTGTACTAGTAAAGTTCAGTGAATGAAATAATGATGACAATAATTATAACAACAACAACAACAGAGAACAACAATAATGATAATGTAAAGGATGACGACGAAGAAGAAATTGACTGATCAGTGAACATATTCTTATATTAGCTCTAAACGTTTTACAATATTCACACCCAAATACACAAAATACGTTCACACAGAATGCGGAAGACACATAAGAAAACTTAAGATAATATAACGAAACAAATCAATAACTCTACATATAAATTGACAGTATATAGCAAATAAATGTAATTACAAAAGAAAATTTTAATCAAATTACCATGATCATATGAATCGCCTCAAATCTAAAGGTAACGTATTTAAGATGAACCTTGTTAATAAATGAACGTTGATTGTACGTTTTAAATATTATCTCGGATTGCAGGAAACGCACGTCAGATAATGAGTCCTCTGCAGCACAATTGCACGGTATGGAACCAGACAGGTATATCTGGCTGGAACCAGACAGGTGTATCGGGCTGGAACCAGTGACACAGAGCAAAAGAGAAGAAGATCCTTGCTGTTTAAAGATCTCCAATGGACTGTGGAGTGACACAGAGCAAAAGAGAAGAAGATCCTTGCTGTTTAAAGATCTCCAATGGACTGTGGAGTGACACGATCATGTTCCAGGTAGTGCTAAGGAATGACCGTTGACGTCAGAGTTTTTTTGAGCTTTATTCGATTACTTCAGAAGACAAGAACGATCGACCTTGGAAGAATTTTTGTTCACGTCGAGAGAATGAATACCAGTGAACACAAGGACTGTATGTAGCACCAACGTGTGAAACACTTTTGTGAACGATGTCGAGAGAATGAATACCAGTGAACACAAGGACTTTATGTAGCACCAACGTGTGAAACACTTTTGTGAACGATATCGAGAGAATGAATACCAGTGAACACAAGGACTTTATGTAGCACCAACGTGTGAAACACTTTTGTGAACGATGTCGAGAGAATGAATACCAGTGAACACAAGGACTGCATGTAGCACCAACGTGTGAAACACTTTTGTGAACGATGTCGATTAATTTGAACTCCATATATGCTGCTCTGCTTTTAACAAAGATAATTATGCTTGTGAAGAGAGAAAGAGCTGTCGGAAAAAATGACACCATATTTCTACCTGACTGGCTAAACGTAATGGGAACGCCACTGACATTCTTTGATTCTGCCAGAGTTAAAGATTTACTCTTTTAGGAGCAATGGACACAACCAGTCTTATCAACGCAAATTGGTAACTTACATGCAACATCCAAGACTGTAACATCAGAAGTACCTCCATACCTTATATTGTGGAAGCGATTTTTCATTTCGGCAACTAGACTTTTGCATTTGAGGATCCTCAAAAGCATATGACTAGTGGGGCACAGGCTAGCGACTTAAACCATGGAACAGTGGCTGTGCATATAAGACAAAACAGGTCCGATATCAGAGACCTGTGGGACCCCCTAAAAGGGATTGTCTGGGACTGGAATGTTTACCATTTACTGATACAATTTGTTTTAATTCAGAGAGATAGGATTTGAACCAAACAGAATAGATCACGCATGCAACAAAAAAGAAAGACCCAAACAACATTCTGGAGACAGTGAAGTAATAATTTGTCATAATCAATTGTTGAATAGGTCAAGACATCTGAGAGCAGTTTATTCCCACCATTCATACAGAGAGGTTTTCAACAACTGTTCAAAGTGTTTTCAATCATTATGCATAAGAAATGACATAGTTTCAGCCATTCAAATACACGTTAACAGGAAAAAAATATTTGCTTACATTAGAAATAAAATGTAATTTACATCATTAAAAATTGCTCTGTATTAAGGGGGAAATTTAAAGAATGCTTTGTATTAAGGGGGAAATTTACATCATTAAAAATGCTCTGTAATAAGGGGGGAATTTACATCATTAAAAATGTTCTGTATTAAGGGGGGAAATTTACATCATTAAAAAATGCTCTGTATTAAGGGGGAAATGGTTGAGTAATAAAAGACGTACATGATTAATCAAAAATAGAAATTAATATTAAAAACAGATACATACGGGAACACTGCTGTCTCTCATAGGAGTCATAATTGATACAGGTACAACTACAGGTTGACGGGTCCAAGTACCCGAAGTTGAGGCAGGTAAGTTCACAATCTGGAGCACAGGCAAGGATACACACACACACACACACACACACACACACACACACACACACACACACAGAATGCCAGTCCAGTTAATCAGCATGTAGTAAACAATTAGATGAGGGGAATCATGTTTGCAATAGGCGATGCCATCCTATTTATTTACCATTATAACATTTGATGGCTTGGCATTAACTGAAATAAACTTAGTTATATTACCTTAGTAGCATTCAATGCTTATTTTCTTAAGTAAATTTGCCTCATTCTATTAATCTGTTCATTTGTGTACATCAACTTGAGGGGCAGGGACCTTTAAGATTTTGGATAGTGTGACATTCATTTCCGAAACCACTAGCAAGTTGAACCATATAAATGAAGCACAAGCGCTTGAGTTGGAAGAAGATTTACAGACAGAAATATCTCTACTGTTCTGGCCATGTATTAAGGAAGGTGGCCCGACAGGTGGGCGGGCGACAAGAGGTTTGCCACAACTGGCTAGACACAACCGGCTAGCGACAACTGGCTTACACATAATTTACATCTGTAGAATAAATTAGATTATTACTTAAGTTTTTTCTGTTGTTTAGCAAAATGTCGTATATCGTATTATGCACAAGTCACTTGCCGTTCGCCAGTTATTGCTAGGCATATGTCAGTAGCTAGTTGACGTTCGCCACTTGTCGCCCGCTAAGTGTCGTTTGTAAAATGTCGCCCGCCCAGATGTCATAGAACCGATAGAAGGGGGTACAATAATTTTGTTCAATCTCGTAGCTTGAAGAATAACTAGTGGAAAAGGAGTTTTATTTTTGGCACGTATTTAGTTCTGGGTCTGTGAATGACTGCCTTTATTTGAATTTAGATATATTTTGTATTTTGCATGATGGTTTATTTCCTTTGAGATAATTCAGGCACTAATTAATTACTAATTAAGAAAGTTTGTTTTTTTGCTTGAGAAAGTTACAGACTGACTAAAGAAAAACCAGTCACAGATGCAGGTAAATTTGTCACCGATGACTGTAAGTTAGTCACTGAAGATTTGTACTTTTCAGTCACATCGATTGCAAACAAGCTTTTAATTTTTCCCCTTTCTCGGACAACTCGATGTTAGAGCCAAGATAGACAGCCTTGTCTTTTCTCAGCCAAGATAGACAGCCTTGTCTTTTCTCAGCCAAGATAGACAGCCTTGTCTTTTCTCAAAGAGGCAGACTTCTTTCAAGTGGTTGCCCAGGGAGGTAGCTCGTCATGCTTACGTGCAGGAAACGGCCAGTGTGACGGTCATCTTTATTTGTGTAATAAATAGTCTTTGAAGAGACTATTTTCTATGGATGGAGCTTCATTTAAAAACTCATTTGTGGACAAGGTATCTAATGACATGAAGAGCCAGTCCGAAAGGTAAAAGACAATATGCTTTCATCTTGCCTAACTAAATCAAGGACCGTATAAGTTCTAAGTGCGTTTTGTGACAAAGTGTTCTATGTGTCGGACATCTATTAAGTGTGACAAAGCGTTCTATGTGTCAGACATCTATTTACTGTGACAAAGCGTTCTATGTGTCAGACATCTATTTACTGTGACAAAGTGTTCTATGTGTCAGACATCTATTTACTGTGACAAAGTGTTCTATGTGTTAGACATCTATTAAGTGTGACAAAGCGTTCTATGTGTCAAGTAGCTATACAATAACTGAGACAAAGTGTTCTTTGTGTCAGATAGCTATTAAGTGTGACAAAGTGTTTTATGTGTCAGATAGCTTATACAATAACTGAGTCAAAGTGTTCTTTGTGTCAGATAGCTATTAAGTGTGACAAAGTGTTCTATGTGTAAGATAGCTATATAATAACTGAGACATAGTGTTCTATGTGTCAGATAGCTATATAATAACTGAGACAAAGTGTTCTATGTGTCAGACATCTATTTACTGTGACAAAGTGTTCTATGTGTCAGCTATTAACTTAACTAAGTGCTTTATGTGTCAGATAGCTATTAACTGTGACAACGTGTTGTGTATATATATATATATATTATTTTACTTTTAATACAAGAAGAATGTGTTGTAGAAAATAATTTAATAATTGTTTAAATCAGGAGACGAAGTACATTTTTCGGGGGGTAAATCTGGTTTATAGAAAGATTTTAATCTAATCTTAATTTATTTGTTTGACATAATCTAACTTTAATTTGCTGAGCGATTTGAATCAGACCTCTTAGCCTATCTGATAAAGTATAAATTTTACTTGCCTTTACATTTGAGTGCTTTGTGTTGTAATGTTCTTGAAAGATTAACTAAAAGTTAGTTTAGAGTGCTCTGTGTATTACAATGTTCTTACAAGATTAACTAAAAATGAGTTTATTAAAATTGTTTTTGTTTTAAAAGAGGCTGATTCTTTTGATTTAATTGAACTACAGCACGAGGTTAGTTGAGTGTGTGTGTGTGTGTGTGTGTGTGTGTGTGTGTGTGTGTGTGTGTGTGTGCTGTAAAGCAGTGGTCCCCAACCTTTTTATGGCCGCGGACCGGTCAACGTTTGATAATTTTACCGCGGCCCGATGAGGTGGGGGATGTTGATTGTTTATATTTTGATTGTTTTGATTTAATAATTTTAATTTAATTGTATTTAAACATGCCTTCAAAATAAAACACAGTTACATCAAAAAATGAATATAAAGTGATTTAACATTTTAACTCACTAGAACGCTAAATCAATGAGAACCCTGAGCTTGTTTCTTTGCAACGAGAAGGTTCCATCTGGGGGTAATAGGAGACAATGACACCCGAAGGGTGTTGCTTATGTCCAGTTTATTCCGTTGTTTTGTTTTGGTTGCTGTCACTGCAGAAAACCCCGCTTCACACAGATAGGATGTCGGAAATCGCAATAGGGATTTAAGTGCTGTGGTGGCAATCTCAGGGTATTCCGCCATGACTTTAATCCAGAACACCGGCAGAGTTGTTGTCTCGAAGGTAGTTTTAAGGCCGCCATCATTTGCAATCTCCAGCAGTTGATCTTCTTGCACAGACATGCTAGATTCGCCTGGTTTGTTGACAAATGGGTTGCGGATCCATTCCTTACCAGTTCGTGGGTCTTTTGTGGTTGGAAAGTAGCGCTCGAACTCTTTTAAAAGCAAAGATAGGTGATCGTGCACCAACTGGGAGAATGAATGCTCAGGCTCAGTCTCGCCTAAAATCCCAGCTAATGTTTGAAACATATCCAAAATGCCTCTGTTCACGCGCCGTCCCCACAACTCCAGTTTGGCTTTAAATGCAGCTACTTTGTCTGCCAAATTGAAAACAGTTATCATTTTCCCCTGAAGGCACAGATTGAGCTCATTGAGCAGGCTGAATATGTCACACAGGTAAGCCAGTTTTGCGACCCATACCTTGTCATTGAAATGTGCTTCCAGCGGTGAATTCTTTTCTGAGAGAAATCTTTGCAATGGCTCTCGTAATTCAAATACTCTGGTTAGCGATTTTCCTCTGGATAACCATCTTATTTCTGTGTATAAGAGAAGGCATCTGTGCTCTGCATCCATCTCCTCACAAAGCTGCTCAAACAGGCGCGAGTTAAGGGCGTGTGCTTTGATGTGGTTAATAACTTTAACGACATCAATCAATACGCTGTTAAATTCCGGTGACATTTTTCGGCTTGCCAGCATTTCCCTGTGAATGATACAATGCGTAGATTCACTCTCAGGTGCAACCTCCTTAATCCGAGCAGTTAAACCAGACAGTCGTCCGGTCATGGCAGCAGCTCCGTCTGTGCATATGCCGACACAAAAGGACCATTTTAGTTGTCCTGATATATAACCATCCAGTGACTTGAACAGTTCTGCTCCTGTGGTGTTGGTTGGCAAAGATAGTGCACATAATAAATCCTCATGCACATCCTCCTGATATAGATATCGCACATAAACAAGTAGTATTGCCTTGTTGTCGATACATGTAGATTCGTCAACCTGGAGTGCGTACCACGGGGATGTATTAATCCTCTCCAACAATTGTGTCTCAATGTCTTCGGCTATTTCCTCAATGCGCCTAGTCACACTGCTAGCCGACAAAGGCACATGAGCTATTTTTTTCCATAGCAGCCTCTCCTAGAAGTTCACGGCAAATGTCTTTAGTGGAGGGCAAGATCAATTCTTTACCGATAGTGAAAGGCTTTTTAGCCTTAGCAATACGGTTAGCCACCAGATATGATGCTCTCAGTGCATTCTCCTTTATTGATGTGGTGGCCCTCATACATTTCTTCTGTCCTTCATGTTCCCGTTTTTTTCTTTCAAAATACTCCAGGGGCTTGTCTTTTAATCCAGGGTGCTTGGCGTTCAAGTGGCGAAGCAGTTTTGAACATTTCATTGCATCATTAGAGAGCTGGTCGCTGCAAACTATGCAGAGCGGTTTTGGTGTGTGGGAATCACCTGTCCCGATAAATCCATATTTCAAGTAGGACTCATGGTATTGTCTGTTAAAAGGTTTATGTTTCTTTGATGTTGAAGGCTCTTCTTCTATCTCTTCACAGGGCCTTTTCTTTTTCCCAAGGAAACTTTCTAACGACGCCATTCGTACTCATGTTTGCTAATTTGTGGGTTAAATTTGAGCAAACACAATATACACGTACACCAAGCACTGTTAAATTAGTAACCACAATATACACGTACACTGTCACGAAAAAAAGGGGGGATTAATCATGAAAATTTATTTTTTACCCTTGATTGTCCCCACTTGCCCCGTGCGCGACCCAACGGACTTTCTTACTGGGGTGTGGGGGGGAAGGGGTCATCTGAGAGGCAGGGTGACGGGTTAATTAAGTGCACTGACAGCGAGTTTGTTTCCAATTACTGTCAGGGCGTTTGTTTATTTTGTTTGCATACACTGCCAGCAAGTTTGCTAATTTCATGTTTTTTTATAAGTTCACAATATGTGGAAAATGTGTTTGTCTTTTAGGGTTAGATATTTTTCTGAGGTCATTACCGCTAGTTGTGTATTGTATTGGGGCTACGCCCAAAGTATTGTGCCACTCGATATTTGGCAGAGTTGAAATCGGTCATCACCGTTTATTGCTTTTTCTTAATTTTTAGTTTATTCAGCATATTAATATTTTTCATTTTCATCGCTCACCCCATGAATGTCGGAGTGTGAACGTCTCGGAATGAATGACTAACACCGTGTGAAAGTTAAGCCCATTTTTTCTTTTAAATTAAATTCTTAACTCTTTCTCAAGAGATGGGCTTACTTTCTCTGTTTCAAAAGTGTGTGTTGGTGCGGTTGTTTGTTTGTTCGCTCCGTACGTCACTTACACGACATTCACACGCCTGCTCGCACACACAAGCGCCGGCTTTCACATTTTACCCCACATCTCAGAGTAAAGCTAACCCATCCCCCACAAGATTATTCGTTGGTGTCTGAGTGTGAGAGTGGTTATTGTCATCTGACCATTCGATGTCGGCAAATCGCGGCAACTGGTCTGACCCCCCACCCTTACCCACCGAGGAGGAGAGAGAGGCCAGCAACAAACCAGCAACGACAACAACGACGACCCGCGACATACACCAAGCACTGTTAAATTAGTAAACACAATATACACGTACACCAAGCACTGTTAAATTAGTAAACACAATATATATGTACACCAAGCACTGTTAAATTAGCAAACACAATATACACGCACACCCAGCACTGTTAAACAGGAGAAAGTACCGGTGTACAGAGAGAAGAGCGATACACACCTTCTCTTTGCCAAAGCTACAATGCCACTGCCGCTTGCAGCCGCTCAGCTCCAGACGTCACCCAAAACCGCCCCGATATCACGATATTTTGCGCATGCGCGGTATTGGTGCGGCTTTAGGTGACGTCTCTCAGCTCCCTGCTAACCTCCCGTATATGGAAAGTCGCACAAACCCGAGAGAAATACACCCCAGTAAATAAAATTGGTAGCATTTGATCCACGGACCGGGGGTTGGGGACCACTAAGTGTAAAACAAAAATTGCGGCCGGCTAAGAGCATTTCGTTATCCCTCAAAGTTAAAGGAGGAAAAAAATACGTGGTGGCCGACATTTAACTGATTTATATTTAGTTAAATATCGATCTGGTAATACACTTTCCCTACACTAATAATTTAATGAGCTGTGCCGAGATAATTTTCCTTCAACAGAGTATTCTTGATTTATTATTATCGATATCAAGAAGATATTGATAACTTATTTACCCCCTTAAAAAATGAAGTTACAGATTGGCGCGAGGTTCATACAATGAAAATATAAGTGGGCAGTAGATTTTTGCTATTTAAGCTGGTTTATTTCATGGCAACAGTGCGTTTAATTTTTAAATTCTCGTAACTTTTGAATCATACGTTTTCAATGACACATTATATATTACTTTTAAAAACATGGTGATAGTACAAATAATATATTTTAATGATATAAACAGGGTTTTTTTTTTGATTGTCTTTCAAACAAGAATAATTGGATTGCTTCAAAATCACAAATTAAAAAGCTCTTTTCGAGTATATGCGGATAACAAAAAGACTGATGTAAATAAAGACAGCCTGATAATTAAACAGATAAACTGATATATATATTATATATATATACATATATATATATATATATATAGAGAGAGAGAGAGAGAGAGAGAGAGAGAGAGAATTATGTATAGATAGAGACAGTCAGATAGATAGATAAATGGAAAGAATATTGTATAGATGGATAGATAGATAGATAGATAGATAGAAAGGAGGAAGGAAAGGAAAGAGAAGAGCGAGAGAGAGTGAGGAGTGTGTGTGAGAGAATGAGTGAGAGAGAGAGAAATTTTGTGTGAGTGTTAAAGTTCAACATAAGTTTAAACTTCGTTTGCTGAAAATAAATCGTGTTGCCATCATGAAAATCTAATTACTGACCACAAAGTTTGTCCCAGCATTTATGTGGACACTTCTGGCACGGTCCCCCGGTTTGGTAAGGATAGCTGAGACTGTAGGGATCGTTACCTCTGACAAGAATTCCATTGGAGAATTAACCAAAGTAACAATATCTATATCACGGATGTATATTAGCTTATGATAACAATTCAAAGGATTCATCGTGAAAGACGAACTGTAAACGCCTGTTAATTAATAGAGAATAATTACTATAATTCACTAAATAACATTACAGGTATTGTGGAAGCAGAAAATTAAGTACCTCTTCATTGCATAGGAAATAATTACTCTATTTCACTAGATTATTTTACGGGCATTAAAATAAAACGATATTTCAGACAATTAGGTTAAAAATTCCAGTTATTCCGTTTACAACTGTCGTGTTGAAAATGACAAGATGTATATACGTCATACCAAAGGACAAAAGTTATGTTGTACATAAAAAGTGTTGATCGATGCTATTTCTACTGCAATATTTAAGTTATTAACAAACAAATTTGGCAGAAACAAAAATACTAAATGATTCAAGAATAGTTAATGAAAAGATAACACTAAATAAATACAGATCTAAGATATGGATTTACTTTCGTTTTTAATACGGCTGTTAACCCTAACTCTAACCTTCTCCAATAAACTCTGATCTTAACCTTTCTCTAAAAGTACTTATCTTAGTGAAAGTATAACTCTGAGTGTACGTGTGTGCGATCTTGTGCGTGCTATGCTGGTACTCGGAAACAATTAGCCACAATATATGGTTCTAGATTCACATACAGGAATCATGAACACAAGACTTGCCAACTGTTTGTAGTGGAGTTTGTGTAAAATAAAACAAACACACAAAAAACAGAAACACCCAAAATCCAACCAACCAACACGCACCAAATAAAGGTATAGTTAAGTAATTTTACCATATAATCACTTGCACTGTTTTCAATATTAGTTTCATTCAGAAAACATTAGCAGCAAATCACAGATTAGCAAGTATGAATGTATTGTCGGCTCAGTATGTAGTCACGGTGCTTGGGATAGATTCCCAACGTGCCTCGTTTTCGCATCGCTTTCCGTTAGCTAAGACTGAATGAACCGAGTTAGCTCTGTTAATAAACGTCAGTTCCGCTATATGAAATCACCTGTCGGTTCAATCTATTGTTTTCTGTCAACTAAACAAATAGACATTCTGCAGGCACTAGTTCCGTAAGAGGCCGTTAGAGCAGCTTGTCTTAAAAAAATCTGTGAGAAATTAATTTCTAAAGACTATTATCTGCAGGAACCCCCCACCCGCCCTGAACGCTTTATCAAGCTAAAAGTCTAATATGGAACTCACGCATCCTGAACATTTTATCAAGTGACTTTAAGAAGTCAATACGGAACACACATACTCAGAACACTTTATCAAGTGACTTTAAGAGACCAATAAGGAACGCATCTACCCGTAACATTTTATCGTGTCTCTAAGAAGCTAATATGAAACCCATCCACCCTGAACACTAAATCAAGAGACTTTAAGAGGCTTATATGGTACCCATATATCATGAACGTTAAATCCAGAGAATATTAAATGCCAATACGGGAGTAATATTGGAAAAGTTCGTGCGTTGATGGATAAACAAAATGTCACAGAATATTATAGGTTATATATGACTGATTTAATTTTCTAAACGTGCACAGAGATATAACAACATCATTCTTATATATAACCGCACGAACTTTAAACGGATAACTTTCAAATGAGTAGGTATGTAGCGTTTCGGTACATACATGTAAATCAATTTCGTTACTGTGTTACAGTGAGGAAATGGCTTGTGTCATTAAACTATATTTAAAGAAATGTTACACGTTACAAGGAAATATTTTCTACGTTATTTTTATTTTAGACAAGGATAACTCAGGCAAAAACTATAACTCGGCAATCAAGTCCCATATTAACAGTACAAAATCTATAACTCGGCAATCAAATCTCATATTAACAGTACAAAACTATAACTGGCAATCAAATCTCATATTAACAGTAACAAACTATAACTGGCAATCAAATCTCATATTAACAGTATAAAACTATAACTGGCAATCAAATCTCATATTAACAGTAACAAACTATAACTGGCAATCAAATCTCATATTAACAGTAACAAACTATAACTGGCAATCAAATCTCATATTAACAGTACAAAACTATAACTGGCAATAAAAACTATAACTGGCAGTCAAGTCCCATATTAACAGTATAAAACTATAACTGGCAATCAAATCTCATATTAACATTTCAAAACGGAACAACAGTGAGGTGAAAGATGAACGTAAAATACGCTGAGATTTACTTCGGAGCATAGTTGCAGACGTAAAATCCTCTAGCTAGGCATAAGTTATAGCCACAGCCAATCAAACTTGTGTTTGCCCACATTAACTGCAAAACGTAAAGGGGGACAAATATCGTTGGAAAACTGTCACACATTCGAAATAAGAAGATACTAATAAATGGAAATGTCCTGTAAGTAGTAATAATGGTCAGTTATACATCACAAAAAATGAAGAAACATGTTATTTATTCAATTGCTAACCCTACGTTTACCTTATATTCTTGAAAAGCAAGAGTGTTTACATATATATACATCACTAGAACTCTGTCACGTGAATTTTGCATTTATACTGAGGTAACATTAAAGGCCAACCTCTTATTTAACGGCATTTAAGATGGCGATATTGCACTTTATAAATATTTGTCTTTATTCATATGTAACATTAAAGACATTTACCATCACACAATATTTCCATAGGTGGAAAACTTCTTTCTAAAGGAGAAGATAAATCTGCCTTTTAATCTATATTTTGCGAGTTCCCTCCCACCCACTTTGTTCTCCAACATAAGGTGTAAGAAGGTCGATAAATTTAACAATAAGTTTATTAAATCAACAATCAAATATCCAACATATGAATAAAATCCAAAGAGTATTGACACTTACAACTCTTGACAACAATGCTCACTTAACATCGCATAATTGTACAGTTTATCCTAGCATAGACATAAGCAGTCAATTAATCAATACACAATCAGGTTCATGGATACCATCACGGAAATGAGAGTAGAGTTTTAGAGAATTTAAAGTCAATGCACATAACCTTTTCAAAGATGATGGCTCTTGCTGACACATATTTCACAATCACACAGTTTGCAACAAGTCACTGCCTTTCATATCAAGGCAAGGGTCCACATGCCCCTCCTAGACATGTTACACAACTCTTCCAGAATCTTCAACGTGCTGTCCAAGATTCTCTCAGAGAATCATCCTGAATTTCACATATGCTATCAAGCACAAGGAGTGTTCTTGAATTTCTGTGTGTGTTTACTCAACACACCAGGAGGAACATTCAAAATAATCTTCATGAATTCTTGAGACCAAACTCAAGCCACAATTTTCACTGAATTCCAGTTTCAAAACAAGGCATAATCTTATTTCGTCAAAGAAAACAAAGAAATATAACATTATAAATATTATAAAAATTTAAAATATCTATCTACATGCATTTTGAAGAGTGAGTTTAAGCATTCTTCAGGTAAAGCAAATGCCTATTACTACTATTATCTTTGTAGAGTTAATGATCATCATCCAGCCATTTAGTGCATTTTTCTCACTGCATAGTACCAGAGGCACTCAGAACTTACTTTTCCTGTTTAGTCACTGCGTACAAATATAATATCAAATATCTATCTATCTATCTATCTATCTATCTATCTATCTATCTATCTATCTATCTATCTATCTATCTATCTATCTATCTATCTATCTATCTATCTATCTATCTATCTACCTATCTGTCTGTCTTTCCATCCATCCATTCATCCATCCATCCACCCATCCATCCATCCATCCATCTATCTATCTATCTATCTATCTATCTGTCTGTCTGTCTGTCTGTCTCTTCGTCTGTCTGTCTGTCTGTCTATCTATCACAAAAATATTTCCAAAATCATTCTTACTTGTGTATAATGACCTGTTGTTCTTTCTGACACATAACCGCCATATTCAAAGTACTGTTTCTGATTATACCAGGAACTAATGGCGCCCTCCCAAGAGAGGTATCCAATGGCAATGTTCTGCCCGACTTCATAGCGCCCTAAAACAAACAGACAATTATAATGTTCATTACAGTGTTCTCGCCAAGTCAAAATTATTGTTTATTATTTTATAAAAACGTCCCGAAGCAGAGCTACAGTCTTAATGATCCTACAATTATCTGGCTGGTGTCAAACATCCTGGAAGAGAGAGACAGTCATAATGAACCTACAGCGTTCTCTCAGAGTCAAAGCGCCCTGAATGATCGTACAGTTTTCTCAAAGTCAAAGCGCCCTGAGGAATCGTACAGTGTTCTCTCCGAGTCAAAGCGCCCTGAAGAATCGTTCAGTGTTCTCTCCGAGTCAAAGCGCCCTGAGGAATCGTACAGTGTTCTCTCCGAGTCAAAGCGCCCTGAAGAATCGTACAGTGTTCTCTCCGAGTCAAAGTGCCTTGAAGCGCAGAGACTGTCATAATGATTCATACAAAATCTAGTAAATAAGCTTTCACTTCTCCAATCTCACCAAGACACTACGTATTTTCCTTGCGCATTATAAAACTATCCAGGGACGCTTGCTTCCGTCAGCAAAATTATGAGACAATGGGAGGCAAACAAGTAACCTAAATCAAGTACAACAAAAATAATTCAAATAATCTTGAAATGAATGCATTCAGGTTATTTAAAACAAAAACGATATTTACAGGATCATGTACTGGTCTGACCCTTCTAATCTAAACAAGCAAATCATTCACGTGGTCTTGCACTGATCTGACCCATGCAATCTAAACATTAAGGTCATTGATATGAATGATC
Source organism: Sinotaia quadrata (assembly GCA_028829895.1). Taxonomy (NCBI): domain Eukaryota; kingdom Metazoa; phylum Mollusca; class Gastropoda; order Architaenioglossa; family Viviparidae; genus Sinotaia; species Sinotaia quadrata. The sequence goes on from CM054184.1 coordinate 8,921,323, forward strand.
CTGCACTGATTTGACCCATGCCATCTAAACATTAAGGTCATTGATATGAATGATCCTGCACTGATCTGACCCATGCAATCTAAACATTAAGGTCATTGATATGAATGATCCTGCACTTACCTGACCCATGCCATCTAAACATTAAGTCATTGATATGATCCTGTACTTATCTGACTCATGCCATCAAAACATGAAGTTATTCCTGTGATCCTATACTCATTTGACCCATGCCATCTAAACATTAAGTCATTCCTATGATCCTGTACTGATCCGACCCATGCCATCTAAACATTAAGTCACTCCTGTGATCCTGCACTGATCTGACCCATGCCATCTGAACCAAACTAGAAAGTCATTCATATAATCCTGCATTGATCTGACCCACGTCATCTAACCAGTAAGTCACGCACACGATCCGGTACTGAGTAGATCCATGCCATCTAGACCAGCCAGTCATTGACATGATGCTGCACTGATCCCACCCACGTTATCTACACTAGAAAGAAAGGTACTATTATTCGGCAATATTCAGACACCTTTGAAAAGTCCTGAATCTGAAAGATATTATTGTGACCGTTTAATGTTACCAGTCCACGATATCTAAAGCAGACAGACATTCATAATGATCCTTCGTTCTTGAGTTTACCTCACCTAATTTAGAAGGAAATAAATAATTAATTATCTTACAATGCTGTGACAAACCAAAACTTTCTGAAAAAGACAAGTTTTATTATGACCGTGAAATGTTTTGCTCTATGTTCCATTGATGTAGTAAGAATTTCCTACTGACCCTCAGTGTTTCTGTCCACATCAGCCAAAGCAGAAAGGATTTCCTACTGACCCTCAGTGTTTTGATCCACGTCAGCCAAAGCAGAAAGGATTTCCTACTGATCCTCAGTGTTCAGCGATCTGGTCCACGTCAGCTAAAACAGAAAGGATTTCCTACTGACCCTCAGTGTTTTGTCTGCACCAGCCAAAGCAGAATGGATTTCCTACTGACCCTCTGTTTTGTCTACGTCAGCCAAAGCAGAAAGGATTTCCTACTAACCCTCAGTGTTTTGTGTACGTCACCCAACGTAGAAAAGATTTCCTACTGACCCTCAGTGTTTTGTCTACGTCAGCCAAAGCAGAAAGGATTTCCTACTGACCCTCAGTGTTTATGTCTACGTCAGCGAAAAGCAGAAAGGATTTCCTACTGACCCTCAGTGTTTATGTCTACGTCAGCGAAAAGCAGAAAGGATTTCCTACTGACCCTCAGTGTTTATGTCTACGTCAGCGAAAAGCAGAAAGGATTTCCTACTGACCCTCAGTGTTTATGTCTACGTCAGCCAACGCAGAAAGGATTTCCTAATAATCTCTGTTCTTTCGGAAACGTGTTTATAGTGATCCACGTTAACAGGTCCCGAAAGTAAGATCAGCATTCTTGACTCTCTTACACTTCTTTGAGTACGCCATCTCTAATAGAAGATAACGAAGCATTAACATTTATTCTATGCTCTGTTTTGTTCCACGCCAAAACTTCTGAAGTCTTAAAAGCAGTTCGTAATTATCTGTAGCGATGAGTTCACATCAGTACACAGCAAAGAAAAATGACGTCATAATTCATAGTTTAGTCCACGGTAAAACCGTCCAGAAGGAAACAGTGTTTAAGCTATAGCGCACTGGCAAAGCTATACACAGAATGTAAGCTATAGCGCTTGGGAAAGCTATACACAGAGTTTAAGCTATAGCACCCTGGCAAAGCTATTCCTAGAGTTTAAGCTATAGCGCCCTAGCAAAGCTGTACGTAGTGTTTAAGCTAGCGGGCTGGCAAAGCTATAAATAGTGTTTAAGCTATAGTGCTCTGGCGTGTTGGGCAAAGTTTCATAATGAAAGCTTCCTATGGATTTGTTGGAAGTGTTTCCCGATTGCTGATTTCGCGCTATGCTATTTTGTGCTATTTATATATCACCCATTCCCACAAGTCTTCAGTTAGTTCAGTGTTCCCTTCCATTGAAATTAAAATATCAGAAAGCAGATAAATTTCTGTAATTAATCATGCGACGATCCGGCCCATGATTATTTCCAACTACTTCAAAGAAACACTTCAAAGTATAAACCGGCGATCCTGTGCATTTTGGATGGAGGGGGGGGGGGAATTGTGCTTTTCAGATGAACTTTGCAGGAAAAAAGACAACAGCTATGACGTAAACATTGTTGTACCATTGACTAACGATAGCTATGACGTAAACATTGTCGTACCATTGACTAACAACAGCTATGACGTAAACATTGTCGTACCATTGACTAAAGATAGCTATGACGTAAACATTGTCGTACCATTGACTAACAACAGCTATGACGTAAACATTGTCGTACCAATGACTAACAACAGCTATGACGTAAACATTGTCGTACCATTGACTAACAACAGCTATGATGTAAAAATTATCGTACCATTGACTAACAACAGCTATGACGTAAACATTGTCGTACCATTGACTAACAACAGCTATGACGTAAACATTGTCGTACCAATGACTAACAACAGCTATGACGTAAACATTGTCGTACCATTGACTAACAACAGCTATGATGTAAAAATTATCGTACCATTGACTAACAATAGCTATGACGTAAACATTGTAGTAACATTGACTAACAACAGCGTACATTCTTTATACACGTACCTGGTACGTGCGGCCTAGTGTCATAATCCATTTTACAGGCCTCTGCCCACTTCTGAGCAATGATTTCCAATTCCTCGTTCCACATCTGCATAAATAATAAATATAACAATTATTATATAATATACTTAACAGTCTTTAGATTTTTCTCGCTGTCTATAGTAGTTGTAATCCGTGCGTTAAAATTACTTTTATAAAAATAGTCAATTAATTAAATAATAAATCATTAATTACATCGATAAAAATAGTTAATGAATCATCCATTCAACCGATTAACAGACTCAGTTGTTAAATACATCAACCAGTGAATCCACTATTAGTTCAATCGGTCAATTAATAAAGCAGTTCATCAATCTATTCATTTCTCTCTCCCCTTTCTTCTCATACATATTAATCATTCTTTCCGCACATATGTACAATCAAACAAATGCGAGCACATGCATACACAAACACGTATATGCGACACACCGATTCTCAAACAGAAATAATACACGAATATCTATCTATCTATCTATCTATCTATCTATCTATCTATCTATCTATCTATCTATCTATCTATCTATCTATCTATCTATCTATCTATCTATATACCTATCTATCTACCTATCTACCTACCTACCTATCTATCTATCTATCTATCATATATAGATAGCAGTTGGGGGCATAGCCAGATGCCGTAATGACGTACTGAAAGTCGGTTGCATACATGCCTGGAATAGTTCCTGCTATCGGAATGAGAGATTGTGGAGGGCTAGAAGACAAATTGACGGACAAGATAGTGCTGTAGAATCTGTTATTCTAAAACAATGATTGAGAGGGGAGACAACCAGTGGGTAGAACTTTCAAGGTCTGACTTTGTCACTCTCAACCGCAAGACCAAGTCCATGTCGGTGACTGATTAATTGTCTGAATGGAAGAATCTTATCTGTGTGTAATTTAAGGATAATTATTCAGATAGAGATTGACAGTTAATTAATCAGAAACTTGGAACGTGCCACACTATCTATCTATCTATCTATCTATCTATCTATCTATCTATCTATCTATCTATCTATCTATCTATCTATCTATCTATCTATCTATCTATCTATCTATCTATCTACGTACGTACCTGTCTGTCTGTCTGTCTGTCTATCTATCTATCTATCTTTCTATCAATCTATCTACCTATCTATCTATCTATCTATCTATCTATCTATCTATCTATCTATCTATCTATCTATCTATCTATCTATCTATCTATCTATCTATATGTCATTTAAAAGCAATAAGAACGAAATATTTCATTTCCTGCACCTCTAATTGCTTACAATTTAAAGTGGCAAGAAGTCTGGTCTTGAAAGGCAACCATTAGCTGGATGGTGAGTTAGCTGACTGATTGAGAGAGAACTGACTTAGAAATATTTCCTGTACATTTTGCTATTGATATGTTATACTTTTGTTTTAATAAGATGCTGCTAATTTGTACAGTTTTTTTAATTTGCATGAACGGTTCTGCCACAGGTTATTTCATACATCTCTACACGTCTATGATAATTATTATAGCTATTATTGCTTGTCTCTAATAACTCCATTTTTGTTCTCTGATAAACTATCCTGTGATTCGTATTGACGTAATGTTGAAAATTGTATTTTATATAAGACTCTGAAACAGAATTGTTCGAACATGGTTTCATAGACATGATGTCAAAGTAATCTTTTTCATTGTATTTGTCATATGTATATTTCATTCTTGATTTAATAAATTTATTGACCTTCTTACACATATTGAGAAAGATACTACAGTAATGAATGTGTTTCAAAGCGTTTTGTCCTGAGGATATAGTGCAACGAATACGACTTTGTACCTTGAAGCATTACTGGCACAATCTGGAATTCATGAAAAACCTCAGGCATGTTGTTCTACTCGGGTAAGCGTGTTTTACCAATTTATTTATTTGATTACTTATTTACTTACTACAATCTCAATAGATTGGAAAAGTAGTATTTATCAATTATCAATATTTTAATATTTCATTTTATTATAATATAATTTGCGTTCATCCTTTTTCACCCCCCCTAAAGTCATGTCAGACCGTACATTTTGTCTGTTGCTCAGTTGTTTACATTTTTAAGACAACAGCATGCTTACTGTTGAAGATCGAATTGATAAAATAAGAAAGATTAAATATATTTCTAAATACTAATTTTAAATTCTTTAGTATGTCTACCATTAGCAACACTGTACTTTTTCAAAATTCATTTGTAATTAATTACAGTTGCTTTTCATTTTTTTTTTAGTAAGGTCACCCAACAATTTTTTTTTTGAGCGGCAAAATAACTGCACAGGCTCATGCATCGCGATGTCTGTGGTGCTGACACGAAAGAGGTTAATTCAATTTTTCTCATTATTTCAGCATAAATGATGAGTGCTCCCACACATCAGCTAAATACTTTTACTACATCAACAACATCTGCATGACCATCATTAACAGCACAACATCAATGTCTTACTTTCATGTTTTAAAATGCTGACAACTTGAAATCGATTTAATCCAAACTTACCAGTTTCTGCATATCACTGGCAACCGGAATAGGTTTTGAACGGAACTGGTTGTGCATTGTCAGAATCAACTCCTTCTCGGAATAAAGCAGTCCTTAAGCAAACATCCCATACAACAGAAGTGAGACTAATTGTAATAACTTGTCAATAGACTGAGAGTAACAATGCATGAATCATTCTGATCTATCTATCTATCTATCTATCTATCTACAATTTAAGTATTACATTTTTTCGATAACTTCTTTCCTCACAGGAGCTGCAATAGACTTTTCATCTTTTGATGTTCTCTGACTTGGCTTGTTCCTGTGAGGATTTCCTCTCCTCTAGGTAGGGCACTCTTCTTGTTACAGCTCATGTAGAGGCGGTTAGTTCCTTATAATGCAAGTGGTGGTTGTATTTTTGTCTTTATTTATTTAGTTTTTGTATTTATTTAAAGAAAGTGTATTGTGTTTGTTTCGCAAGAAAATCAATGAGTGCATTTTGAATTATTTTTTCTGTTTATTGTTGTAGATAAGGTGATTGAGTGGAGAAAGGTTGTAACAGATCTGGGTGTCAAGAATTGTTTTTCTTTCTTCATTGTTTAGTGGACAGTGCAGTAAGGACGTGTTGAATAGCGTTTTTGTTTTGTTCTGCACGTTTTTGTTTTGTTCTGCATGTTTTTGTTTTGTTCTGCATGTTTTTGTTTGATCTAAAATCTTGTGTTAGAAGTGTTGAATTTAGCAGTACTACAGTTACACGCAGTTACACTTTTGTCACGCGGATAAAGCAAATCAAGTTATTGCCAAATCTTTATGAACTTATGGACTTAATTACTTTGCAAGAAATGATTGCTATTAATCTGAAACAATGATAAGTGATGGCTGTAGATGAAAGCAACCACAGCTCCACTGTACACTTACTCTTCATCGGACCTGGGAAGCAGGCAGTGTGGACACGGGTTTTGTCCAGTTGGAACCTGGCATGGCAATTAGCCTGTAACAGAGATTTCGTCACTTAGTGACTGGAAAAATAATTCGGTATTTCTGATATTATGGAATATATTTATTTTATACCAGACTAAAAGAAACAAAACTACGAAACAAGAAACAAGCCATTTGAACTATAAGTAATATAACGCTCTCTCCGTCTTACTATCGTTAGTGTGTCTACGCTTGTATGCTAATGAGCGAGTGTGAGACTATGTATACGTGTGCTAGAGACTCGTATGAATGAGCCCATCCTTACAAAGATAGGTATGCATGTATCTGTCTGATGAAAAATATCCGCTCCCCTAAAAATTTCCAGTATTATTGTTTAATTTATCTATCTATTAATTCCGAAATGAATAACATTATGTGTACATGTAAGGACCTAATTTTAAGTTTGTTTTTAATATAAATTGAAAACGGTTTCCTTGTGGACCCTCGTTTTGCAGTACTCTGGAGAAAAAAAAACTTCAAGACTTTGTTCTTTAGAACACCATTTACTTTTGTCTCTGTGTATTGAAAGAATAAGACACTGAGGGGAATTAGCATACCCAGAGCCAGAATATTCTTTAAAGCATTAAAACATGAAATAAACTCTTAAGAGCAAAGTGCTCTGTGTGAACACTGGATTTCTAAACGAACAGTCCGTCCGAATATCCTTAGATCGAGACGAAATATAGGCATGATCAACCCACTGATCGCATATTGCATTATTGTTATATATACCATATTAAATAGCTGACCCAGATACCAGTCGGATCAATACTGACCTTCTAAGGGAAATCTTCAATACTTGTTTGTGAAGCGCTATTTTATTAAGACTCAAAATTATTTCTTGGTAAAAGCAAAAATGTTATTCTAAAATATTTCCAAGCTAACAGATAGTGAAGATCTGTGTATTAAATAATCCTAATGATCTGACTATAATTAATTTGGTTCCAGCCCTACCCACTAATAAGAATAAGATATATAGCCTAAAAATAAAACACCGATGCTTAGAATTGTATCCAAGCGTATCAGGTAAATAAAAACAATTTTTCTGTAGACTCCACACTTATAATTGTCCGATTGCAATTTAAATAGTCCTAACACACTATTTGAAGGTGAACAGAAAATAATAATAAAATTTTAATCACTAGTTTTTGCTGAGAGAGGACAAAATAGAAATATATAGAGTATAGTATAAACCAACATATGCAGAACTATTGCCGACAGATGAAATGTGCTTGGTGTGGCAAGCTGGAAGTAGTTAGTCCATCCTAGTGATGTAAATATAGGTTACCAGATGGATACTAACTGGAATACACGTCGATATATCTTGGAGTATGTCACCTTGCTATGCCAATTCTTTTGGAGTCTTTTGCCTCTGCTGAATTTTGTTAGATTAATCAATTTTAACCATTGCTAAGAAAATATTCCCGCTTGTACACTGGTTAAAGTGTATGCCCAAAGATATATAACTTTGCATTACTCCCATGCTGTCTTCTGGAACAAATTCACGTGCAGTACTATTAAAGAACTCTCCTAGACAATCTCGGTCGCCTCCTAGTCACGTGACACAGATCAACCTGACACTTCTCTTACATAACAGAATGTGGCTATTATCAAAGACGGTGTGTATTCTGCCGTCGGTCAGTCATACGCATCATGGCTAGCAGTTGTCAATCCATCACTACACCTACATCTAAATGAGCACTGACTGACCATCCTTAGTACATTTAGGAAAGGCCTCTAATGGTTTTAATAGTCTGTCACCCAGTGTCTATGCAACACCAGAATAAAACGAATGGTGTTCACAAAGAACAGTTATATTTTTAGTAAACAAATACAAAGAAAGCTATATTGAGGAACAGAGCTCCAAAAGTTTATCAACCAGAGTCCACTGCAATGGATTTAGAAAATGTTATGTATGATAAACGGGAATACACGCCACAAACTTACACGACAAAGTTGTTATTTGCGTGAAGCAATAATGTCACCTTCAACTCAGTATCTAAACGTAAAAGAAGTATTAATTTCACAAATAATTAATAGGACTAAATGAAATAATAAAAATAAAATGAGCAAGTTGAATCTATCTATCTATCTATCTATCTATCTATCTATCTATCTATCTATCTATCTATCTATCTATCTATCTATCTATCTATCTATCTATCTATCTATCTATCTATCTATTTATCTATCTATCTATCTATCTATCTATCTATCTATCTATCTGTCTATCTATCTATCTATCTATCTATCTATCTACCTACCTACCTACCTGTCCGTCTGTCTGTCTATCTATCTATCTATCAAAATGTTAAAGTATGGCATAAAGTAATGTAAACATAATTCTTTTATTGCAACGTTTATGTAAATATAATTCTTTTATTGCAACGTTTATGTAAATATAACTCTTTTATTGCAACGTTTGAATATCTATAATATAGATTATATTATATTAAAAATAAAATACTAAGCCTCTCTGCCCTCTCACCTTCCTCTTGACTCGAGAATTCCCGTGTTCATTGCCATTTTCGTCTATGCCCTCTATCATCAACACTTCATAATAAACAAATTATTTTATTATAATAAATAAAACTCCATACCAACAGACAGTAATACCATCATACACTCATTAACACTGCACTAGGCACAATACAAACCATCATTAACACAGGAAAGCACAATAAAACACCATAAACATCTATCATTAACACATCATTAAAACAATATGAACCATCATTAATACTGCAGAAAGCACCAAGAACACATCATAAAACACCAAATCAACTGTCATTAACACAGCATTAAGCACTAAACCAACTATTATTAAAACTGCATAAAACAGCATGCCCAACTGTTATCAAAACTGCGTTAATCATTATAACAATCGTCATTTAACCCTAAATAAAACATCAACTGTCATTAAAAAGATATAATACAAAACTGTCACATTTTGTCTTTGTGTGTCTGCGTCCATGAATGTTGACGGTTGAATATTAGGAAAAGTATTTCCTTCCGATTGTTTTAAAAATTACGTTATTAGCTAGTAGTTTAAAACTGTTAGGAAGTATCGTGGTGTCCTGTAGTAGTGTTAGGAGTTTAGTCCCTGAGGTTCAAGTTAAGCTATATAATCTAAAACCTGTCTCTCAATCTGCACACTATATATGACCTTTCACTTCGCTTTCTCACTGTATTCATGCCTATCTTGTGGGATGCGTGAGGAAAGAGTGTGGCACACGGCACCATCATTTATAGTTACATTCACTCAGCCAAACATCACATTTTCTATTTCGGTAGCTTAGAGAACTGTTGAGAGCAAAGTCTTTACCTTTACACGATTTGCTCCTTTGCGTGCAACTACAGATTCCGAAATAAAACTCCAGTACACAATTATTTTAGAAAATAAATATATAAAATAAAACAAACATATAAAATATAAACTAAACAAAAACTTATTCGTTAAGAATATTCATCTATAGAAAGAGAATCAGATTCATATTGTTCATAAAATGTTTGTACATATTCGATCTCAATATTATAAAAACAAAAATTTGATTTAAAGTCCAGGAAAACATTGTAATCTTATCCAGCATTTTCCTTGTGCAGGCTACAGTATAATTTGTCATTACTGAAGTGCACTAAGTCGCATGTGAAAATTGAAAATCCCCTTTAGCCGAAATTCGGATTTTGCTCATTGGTTAAGAGCTAAATAATCGGCACATGCTTATAACCTAAACTCTTGAAAGATGTACAACACAAAAACAATTACAAAAAGCAGAACACTGCAATTATTATAACAATAACAGATGAGTAATGAATGTATAGCACTGTGAAATAGATAGATGCATGTAAATAGACAGACAGACAAATAGATAGATAGATATATAGATAGACAGATAAATAGATAGATTGATAGATAGATAGACTGACAAACAGACAGATAGATAGATAGATAGATAGATAGATAGATAGATAGATAGATAGATAGATAGATAGATAGATAGATAGATAGATAGGTAGATAGATAGGTGGGTAGATAGATAGGTAGGTAGATAGATAGATAGATAGATAGATAGATAGATAGATAGATAGATAGATAGATAGATAGATAGATAGATAGATAGATAGATAGATAGATAGATAGATAGATAGATAGATAGATAGATAGATAGATTTTAAAAAGTTGAAATGTTTTACCTGAGCTCATCAAGAAGAAAAGAGAAAATGTACACCCCGTGTAGAACAACATGCTACCATCCCGTACCTGCCGTTACATCTAGCAAACATGTAGAGCAGAATCTCAACGGCGTAACATTGTGAACGATGAGGGCCAGTTAGAGGTCTTTCTAGCAGACAGAAAGAAAAAAAACTAATAATGACGTCGCCACGACGCAAAACTCTGTTATGACGTCATACCTACGTGTAATTTTGCTTGCAATGGCCCAGACACAAAAACATAAACACCGATTAGTATTATGTTTTTAAATTACCGGTAAAATATATTTTATTGTTAATAGCATTTTAAAATATATTTACGTTTATAGACAGCTTAACATTAAAAGAAAAACTTAAAAGAACCAATACACAATGATAACGCAATCCTAAACTACCATCGTCACTTAAATAAGCAGCATCTTGTGGCTTATTTATCACTAATTGTTGAATCTCCTTTCTTAGATTCCAAAATCTTTTCAAGTACTTTTGTGCACAAGCTTTCCTGGTGTATAATGCAGTGATTCACCACAACCCCATGTGAACAGATGGTATCCAAAATTTTCCTGGTGAATCCACCGGTTCTACCTGTCATGGAGGGTGCTCCATCAGTTGTCAGCCCGCACAGTTTAGAAGTGTCAAGTCGAAACTTCTCCATCAACTTCAAGACATGTTCACTAATGTCTTGTCCAGTGGTTGTTAAAGACATACTGGCCATGTCCAAACATTCTTCAGTGATTTCAGAATTGTCAGTAACTCCTCGTACAAATACAACCAATTGTGCAGTGTCACGTATATCCGTGCTTTCATCAAGAGCCAAACTATATGCTGCACATCTATTTATCCTCTCTTTTAAAGTATCTTCAATATTTTCTGCAAGTTGATTTATCCTGTGTGATACAGTAAAACGAGAGAGACTGGTTTGCTGTAATAAAAGCTTCTTTTTCAGGACATGCAAAATCAGTAAATATGCCCAAGCAACTTTTTATGAATTCTCCATCAGTGAAGGTTTTCCCATTTTCTGTGATTGATTCACAAATTTTGAAGTAAGCTTTGTTACAAGTTCAGAGTTTTTCTTATAAGAAGTAAACACTCCTTGTTGCTTCTTAATTGACTTGGTCATCTGTTCTAGTTTGTCCATTCGAGCTTGACCTACTAATGTATCGTGTATACTGTTTAATGTTTCGTTGTATAATGACATTTAATGTTGTATTCCGTCATTACGGCTGTTGTAGTTTGGCAGATTACACTAATGTTAAATGTTTCGTTGTATAATGACATTTAATGTTGTATACCTTCATTACGGCTATTGTAGTTTGGCAGATTACACTAATGTTTGTTGTTTCGTTGTATAATGACATTTAATGTATTCCGTCATTACGGCTGTTGTAGTTTGGCAGATTACACTAATGTTAAATGTTTCGTTGTATAATGACGTTTAATGTTGTATTCCTTCATTACGGCTATTGTAGTTTGGCAGACTACACTAATGTTTAATGTTTCGTTGTATACTGACATTTAATGTTGTATTCCTTCATTACGGCTATTGTAGTTTGGCAGATTACACTAATGTTTGTTGTTTCGTTGTATAATGACATTTAATGTTGTATTCCGTCATTACGGCTGTTGTAGTTTGGCAGATTACACTAATGTTAAATGTTTCGTTGTATAATGACGTTTAATGTTGTATTCCTCCATTACGGCTATTGTAGTTTGGCAGATTACACATGCAACACCTTGGTTGTGATAATCAACAAAATATTTGTTGCTCCAGTCATTGTTGAATATTCTTCCCTCATCATCAATTTTCTATTTTTTTTTTTAGCAGCAAACATCTTTATCTGCATAAAATATGAAAAATATTAAAACAGTTTGAATTATCACAAAGGCAATATGGAAGGGCTCAAAGAGTGCAATTAACTGACACTGTGCCAGGGTATAATTAGCACATTTTCCATTTTGACTCGGAAATTAAATTTAAGCATTCAGAACAAATTTATTTTAAAATTTGTTAGTACTTCCCTTCGTAGTAGTATTTGGCTAATTACAATGTATATCTGCTTTTGGGCTGACTAAAGTACAACAAAATAACTGATAGATTGGAGTTAGCTCTGAGACCGATGAAGCTTAAATACATTGATAAGCTCTATTGAATATAAACATCATAGCTACGACCAGACAACCACTAATAATTATTATCACCCAGGCAAGTATTTTTTAATGCTCACAGCATTGGGTAACCATTTCAAATAAATAAAATTACTAAATTTTATTAAAAAACTTACCAGCAATCAGCAACAGTAACTGTAAAAAGTTCTTCAAACTTTGAATTCAAGACTTTGTGTAGCTGCTGTAGCACACCCGCTCGAGAGTAAAACATGTGATGTCCCTGACCTCGACATTGTGTATGGTAGTTTCGAATACTGTAAAATTTGTCTTACGGCTACGAAAAAAAATATTGAAATTGCAAAAAATAAAAACGGTTAGCGAGGGCCACACTGACTGGCCTGGAGGGCCGGGTTGTGGCCCGCAGGCCGCCTGCTGCACATCCCTGCTTTAGCGTGACGCGGCATTTTTGTTTAATATCGCAGTAAGCCCTACCATATCTAGAAGGCAATGTTCACTAGTTCACTATGTTAATTCGAGTAATTGTTCCGTTAAATTATTGCAGCTTGTGTTACTATTTTGATAGAAAGAGTAGGCTAGGCCGTGGGGCTGGTATTAGCCTTATTTCTTAGTAATTAAACAAATAATATTAATAATTAATTCTAATAACCGGGTCAGGTATAAACCCCACGTGTAACAGTTACATTGTAGGCACACACAAGCACAGACACGCCTTGCTCTTTTCCCATAAAAGCCTCAAAAACAGAGTGACTAAAGGACTTTCAGTCACTACAATGGCGTCTGTGGTCAAAAGGTGTTGTTGTTCTTTACGCGTTTTCCTCCTCGCTTTCCTTATCATTGAAGTTGTCGGAGCTGCATGCAAGCCTAACATCGTGTTCGTTATCGCCGATGACTTTGGTAAAGTATCTATAAATAAATGATTATATTTGGCAATATAAAGATAATAATAATGTCGATTTATAAGAGAGTTGACAGTAATATCTAATTTAATACAAAAATAATTAAGCACTTTACATAACTAAACAAATATATATGATAAAATATTTTCGCATATTATAAATATACACAGTAGTACACAATATACATAAACATTATAAATGCACATCTATCTATCTATTTATCTATCTGTCTGTCTGTCTGTCTATCCATCTATTTATCTATCCATCTGTCTGTCTGTCTATCTATCTACAACATATTTAGTTGGACATAATAAACGCACACAGAAATACATTCAGTTGAAGCCCAGTGTTTGGGGCAAAAGGAAATTATTAAAATAAATTATCTTAACTTGTAGATTTGATCTTGACTTCCAGTAGTGAGAGAAACTCCAGAAAGTATGTAGCTGGTACTGGACGCCATAACTTGACTACTCTATGTAGCTGGTACTGGATGCCATAATTTGACTACTTTATGTAGCTGGTACTGGACGCTATAACTTGACGACTTTATGTAGCTGGTACTGGACGCCATAACTTGACTACTTTATGTAGCTGGTACTAGACGCCATAACTTGACGACTTTATGTAGCTGGTACTGCAAAATATAGAGTGTGTTTATGCACAAATACATGTCTAGTCAAGTCTTCAGGCCGAAGTGGGATCGATGTGTTAAATCTACAAAAAATATTTCAGAACTCGACAGAAACAGACAAGTGGCATATATAAAAAATGAAAGACATTTACAGTGATGAATGGCATACTTGAAACTTAAAGATATTTACAGTGATGAATGGCATACGTGAAACTGAAAGATATTTACAGTAATGAATAGCATGAGAAACTGCAAGACAGTAATGGTGATTGTGATGTTGTGTTTGGGTCATTATGACCTGAAGCGTTCAAACTACGTGGCAACACACATAGCTTCATTCGCACTTGAAGAGCAATAAACTATCAGTCAATGGGAACAAATAGAAACGACAGGAAAGACGAGAATGGCTTATACATACGCCCCCGCAGAGTGGTGTCCCCTTACTCTGATGTACAATACAACATTACACGTAATTACAGAGCGATACCGTCAAGTAAAGTTTAAAGGATATGATTTTAATGCGTTGCATTAGTGATATGAAAATTATTGTGAAAACTAAACAAAAGTCTTCCAGTTGGAGAGAGGGGTGATCATGAAGTACTTAACATTCCGCAGTGTGGCTTAAAGTTCTTTGTTGCTGATTTAAGTGTCTAACTTACCTGGCTATTGTGAGGAAGCCTGTTGATTATGGATGCTACGACAGGTGTGCCTGAAGGCTCTATGGATGGTGATGGATGCTGCGACAGGTGTGTCTCGTAGACCCAATGAATATCTGGCGCTACATAGGGAATTGTCTCAGAAAAAAAAAAACCCAGGGAACTGTCTGCTATAGTGCACCGCATCTGTAGGTCACTTGGATGTCGGCAGTGAGGTAGTGTTTCAAAGTTCATTAGCATCTTGAAGACTACGAGTCAATAGATCTCAGGTGTCTCAATGTCCTAGAGTTCATTTGGATTCATAAAGTGCCGATATGGTAACACTTGATTGCTTTTATTAAGTATAGAGATCTATAAAGTTTCATGCTGAGAGTTTCTTCCCTTTGGACACGATAACACTAACTGGGATTCGCTACTGAAACTCGATAGTAACAAGCAAAGATATAAGTTACTGCCCCATAAATA
This sequence comes from Sinotaia quadrata, assembly GCA_028829895.1. Classification (NCBI taxonomy): domain Eukaryota; kingdom Metazoa; phylum Mollusca; class Gastropoda; order Architaenioglossa; family Viviparidae; genus Sinotaia; species Sinotaia quadrata. The sequence continues at coordinate 8,936,477 of CM054184.1, forward strand.
ACTAATATTGCTAAGCTGTTTTATCTAACAAACAAGGCCGTGCAATTTGTTTACGCATCTGAAGATAGGGCTAGAGTAAGTCCTTCTTCTCTCGGGCGACCATAGTCTGCACTCTACAGCCTTATGTTCGTCATTTTTCTACAAAAACACATCGAATCATTGACTTGTGTTCTCTTTGCCCGAGTTTGTACTTTTTATTTTCTGCATGCGGGCCAATTAGCCTCTTTCACCAGTCCGATTCGTGACAATCCGTGGTCAGCTGAACAGGACATTTGTGTGGCTATTCACTGGCGGTTCTCTGGGTAAAGCGTAAGCAATGGCCGGGATGATCAAGAGAAATGGATGCACATTAATTTTTTGCAAATCAGAATATTTCTCATGACCAGCAATCGGCTCGTGGTAGTGATGAATGACAAAATGAATGTGAAACTGAAAAACATTTACAATGATTATGAGATATGTGAAACCGAAAGACATATTCAACAATACTTATGACATATGTGAAATTGAAAGACATATTCAATAATTATGGCATATGTGAAACTGAAAGACATATTCAATGATTATGGCATATGAGAAATTGAAAAAAAACCATTTACAATGATTATGACATATGTGAAACTGAAAGACATATTCAATGATTATGACATATGTGAAACTGAAAGTAATTTACAACGGATTAAAGACATATGAAATTGAAAGATTTAATACGGTGAACAATGGCATATATCCAAATGCAATACATTCTAAACTGAGAGCTACAGTGATGGATGGAAAATGCCAGTGAAAGACAATGACAGTGAATGACATGCCAAACTGAAATCAGTTGCAACAATGAATGTCATGTAAACACTGAGAGTGTCTAACGTCCTGTTTTCAGACTGAAAGACAGTTAAAGTGCCAAATGACACACATTCATTTCAAAAGACATGGATTTACATCAGACCACATACAAGTAGACAATTACACTGACAAGGGCTACATATGTAACATCCTTTTGTTGACTTCCCACTGTGATATAACAATACTTAAACCATGAAAACTGTGAAGAGAGGAAACGTTTTGTTTAAGCAAGAGTGTAACTTCTGTGTCTTTGTAATGTGTTAGATCTATACACGATCTTTGTAATGTGTTATATCTATACACGATCTTTGTAATGTGTTAGATCTATACACGATCTTTGTAATGTGTTATATCTATACACGATCTTTATAATGTGTTATATGTATACACGATCTTGTTAATGTGTGTTATATGTATACTGCATCATGTTATTGTGCGTTATATATGATAATGTGTGCGGCATGTATACACGATCTTGTTAATATGTGTTACATGCATACAAGATCTTGTTAATATCTGTTACATGCATGCAAGATCTTGTTAATATGTGTTACATGCATACAAGATCTTGTTAATATCTGTTACATGCATGCAAGATCTTGTTAATATGTGTTACATGCATACAAGATCTTGTTAATGTGTGTTACATGCATACAAGATCTTGTTAATGTGTGTTACATGCATGCAAGATCTTGTTAATGTGTGTTACATGCATACAAGATCTTGTTAATGTGTGTTACATATATTCAGAATCTTTTAATGTGCGGTTTCGAGAGCGATAAAAGATAAAATCACTGCAACAGCACATATACGTTGTCTCACACCAGATTTTAAATACACATACGTTGTCTGACACCAGAAAAAAAAAAAACCATTTCCTTTTCAGGCTGGAACGATATCGGGTTTCGTGCCCCTGACCTTTACACCCCCAACTTAGACCGTTATGCAAGGGAGGGCATCATTCTCAACTCGTCCTACCTTCAACCGCTTTGCTCCCCGTAAGTTGGCGGCGATTAATAAACAATACAACACTTTCTATTGCACTGTCCTGAAAACAATACAACACTTCTTATTGTACTGTCCTGAAAACAATACAACACTTCTTATTGTACTGTCCTCTATACAACACTTCCTATTGCACTGCCCTCTATATACAACACTTTCTGTTGCACTGCCCTCTCTATAGTGGAGATAGAAAAGCAATCATCGACACCATACTGCTGCTTCAAGCCCCCCTCTCCACACTCAGTATTCTACTTGCAGCCTCAAACAGAAAAAAAACTAATCCAAGAAGTACTCATCACACTCCTTACAGAAACAAGCTCACTACACCTTCTCTAAAACACTTACAGACCTAAATTGAAAAATTTCTACAACAACACTTACGCCACCAACACCACACGCAACTAACGACCTCCAACTGCACTGCACCAAGCAGCACCCACTCTTCAGAGTCAAGCCAAAAGAGAAAAATCTTCATAGGAAGTTTCCAAGACCAAGAACATCAAATAAAGTTTATTGCAGCTCCTGTGAGAAAAGAAGTCAAGATAAAATAGAGGAGAGTGAACAATTACATTAAAAAGAAATAAAAGATAGATTTCGTCTGAACAAAACAACGTGTAGCAACAGACTGACAGCAAACAATAAAGCGTTTGGCTCGTTATATAAAATTAGTAAATAAATAAATACATTTTAGTTGTCGCCTAAACAGAAACAAGTTTAAAGGGAAATCAGCATTGTGCTTTTTTTCCTTGCGCCTTCAATATATATTGATGATTTGGTTGTGTTGTTCACATGTGGAGAGTCAACAGTTGTTAGTATTTTTCCATTATTCAGTAAGATATACAAGTAGACTTTGTTGTGTTGTTGTTCACATGTGGAGAGTCAACAGTTATTAGTATTTTTCCATTATTCAGTAAGATATAGAGTAGTCTTTCTTGCTGACACGGACAATCTTTTAAAAAAAGAAGAAGAAAACAACATTCATCCTTTACTTGTTCGAGTGAACGTATTAATTTTCATTAAATGAATATAACTGAGTTATTTATATGTTGAGTGACAGCCTCTGTTTATTGTTTTTTTATACATACAGTATTATATTATTTGGTTGGATAATTATGTCTGGCACCAGAGGTAACAAAATACAGGGTGTTACTAATTAAAGCATCACACTGCCTTTCTAATATAGCACCACCCGAAATTCTTTGCATTATTTGTTGGATTTTTATGAAAACATTTTAAGCAACTGCAACACTAGTTAGGAAATCTCTATAGAGCAAAGAAATTAAGAAGCATTTCTATTTATTTTTTCCTGGGGGGGGGCGCTGTTTCAGGTCAAGGGCTGCCTTCCTGTCGGGATTATTTCCCTTTCACACAGGTCTGCAGGTAAGAATTGTCCTTACAAATACATTCAATTGCTGAGTTGTTACCAGTTGTTGTTGTTAATTATATGGGAAAGGCCTGGCCTTGGTCGTTTCACGCTGGGGAAGGTGTTACATACCCGTTTAACCTTAACGGCCCTGTCTCTGTATCCGGCTTTAAAGTTATTAATTTTAATATACACACCTACACTGGTATACACACATACAGACTGGTTGCCTAATTCACCTTTCAGCCTTTACAATTAAGCTGCCCTCGAGTTATGGCAGTTAATGTAACGACAGGTAATTTTAACCATTGTGTAACCTCCATCTTCTATTTTTATCTTCTTCTTAAATATATATATTGGGATACTTATATCGCTCCTGTTGGCGTGATTAAATTTCTCGTTATGTGTTGTTTGCCTGTCATATTAATTAAATAATCCTGGGTATCTGGGGGCTCGGATATTCCTTTATTCTTCTGTTCTATACTACCTATTTTCCTTCTGTCCAACACGTGTGTCCAGGCAGGTGGTGTAGCCTATAGTTATGGAGAGCCCGTGGTGGGGGGAAAATTATTGCTTTGTACTCACAACCCCCTTCAAAGGTCGTCATGTACTTTCATTTGTAGTGAGCTCAAACTTAATACTATATTGGTGGGAGGTTGCCGTTCTTTACAGATTCAGAATACTAAGGTGAATAGTTTAAATTACCTAGAATAATACGTTTAAATATTATTATACTCAGCACTTCAATTACATTCCTTACAACTTCATTCACTAATCACTAAAAACGAATCTCAAGCAAATCATCGATTTTTTTCTCTCTCGACACAGGAACACATTTACTCTCATGTTAAACCTGCATTTAATTTTAGGAATTAATTTTATCAACAATATTTGCAAGTTAATTTAGTAGGAAACTACTTTTACTTTTGACGTGTAGTTTTCCTACATTCATTAAGTACGTTTGTAATTCCATTAAATGTCACACCAATACATCAGAAGCATTCATAAATAATACTGTGTACCACATAAGATTAATTTATTAACAGTGTTTTCTTTAAAGCACATTAATTTATTAACAGTGTTTTCGTTAAAGCACATTAATTTATTAACAGTGTTTTCGTTAAAGCACATTAATTTATTAACAGTGTTTTCTTTAAAGCACATTAATTTATTAACAGTGTTTTCTTTAAAGCACATTAATTTATTAACAGTGTTTTCTTTAAAGCACATTAATTTATTAACAGTGTTTTCTTTAAAGCACATTAATTTATTAACAGTGTTTTCTTTAAAGCACATTAATTTATTAACAGTGTTTTCTTTAAAGCACATTAATTTATTAACAGTGTTTTCTTTAAAGCACATTAATTTATTAACAGTGTTTTCTTTAAAGCACATTAATTTATTAACAGTGTTTTCTTTAAAGCACATTAATTTATTAACAGTGTTTTCTTTAAAGCACATTAATTTATTAACAGTGTGTTCTGTAACGTGTTTTCTTTAGAGCACATTAATTTATTAACAGTATGTTCTGTAACGTGTTTTCTTTAAAGTACATTAATTTATTAACAGTATGTTCTGTAACGTGTTTTCTTTAAAGCACAGAGTCATACGTAACGCACAAAGGGCATTCCTACCCGCCAATCTCACCCTTCTACCCGAGGTTTTACAGGCAAGAGGTTACGCCACACACGCTGTTGGAAAGTCAGTGATAATTTTTTTCTAGTCAAATCATGCTTTATCTAGTCAAAACCTGTCTGTATATGTGATTATATGTTCAGTGTTATCACACACGTACGGGTCAAAGCTTGACTTACTCTGTCTTACTGGGACCTGTGCATGCATATGTTTATATGTTCAGTTTCATCACACAGAGATACACACGCGTACACACAAGAACACACGTACCCGTACACTCAGACCAACGTAATGGCTTCCTTGCTTGTTTATTTCACTATTTGCTCAGTAGAGCGTAGAATGTTGGGCAACAACCCTGAGGTGGTTAATAATTCTTTTTTTACTTTCCTCATTCGTCCTCATCTTCTTCCATTCTTTTGTGACTTTTCTCATTTCCTTTCTTTCCTTTCTCTTTCTCCCCTTTTCTCTTTCCTCGGCCTCTTTCCGCATCTATTTCTTTCTCTCTTTACTCACCCCTCTCTCCTTCTCCAAATCGCTGTCTTTAATTTTCTCTTCCTCTCTTATCCAATTCTGTCTTAGCTTTATTCTTTTCTCTCTCTCTTTCCCTCTGCTTCAACATTTTTATCTATCACTCGTTTCCTGCCCCGCCCCCATTCCTTCTCGTACTCTCTCCATCTGCACCCTTGAGCTCACCTTCTTCCGTAACAGTTTCAAACATTCGTGCCCTGATTTCTTGTGATCAGGGTACCGAATGACTTCATCAGGCGATTGTCATCCTTGCTCCCCTCCTTCTTACACTCCCTTGAAATGAGATTGCATGCAATAGGAGGTCTTGAAGGCCTCCATCTTTTATGACTATAATGTTAAGAACGTCAATAAAGCTCAAAGCCCATCCCTTTGAACAACTGTTATAATATATTAATATTAAAATCATAAAATACCAAGACTATTTTGCTTAGCCACTAGTCTTTACACTTTTAAAAAATACCATTGCATTAGAACCAGGAATATCTTCAACTAGTCGTTATAATTTTTTAAAATACCATTGCAGGTGGCATCTGGGTTTCTGTAACTGGAAATATACGCCCACGTTCAGAGGATTTTCATCTTTCTTGGGTTATTACACTGCCGAAGAGGACTACTACAACCGTACGACCGAAATCGGTTGGGCTGATAAGTCGCTTTATTTGACTAAATATGTTAATATGGTGAAATAAGACAGTTATTTGGTCAAATAATCCGTTAAATTTGACTACATAATGGTTATTTAACGACCCCCCCCCCCGAAAAAAACAACAACAAAGATTGTCAGACAAGCTTATATGACCAAACATTTTCTCCTATAGTGGTATGGCACTTGATACTACAGTCACAACAATATGACACTTGATACTACAGTCACAACAGTATGACAATGGATACTACAGTCACAACAGTATGACAATGGATACTACAGTCACAACAGTGTGACACTTGATATTACAGTCATAACAGTGTGACACTTGATACTACAGTCATAACAGTGTGACACTTGATACTACAGTCATAACAGTATGACACTTGATATAAAGTCACAACAGTATGACACTTGATACTACAGTCACTACAGTATGACAATGGATACTACATTCACAACAGTATGACAATGGATACTACAGTCATAACAGTATGACAATGGATACTACAGTCACAACAGTATGACACTTGATACTACAGTCACTACAGTATGACAATGGATACTACAGTCACAACAGTATGTCAATGGATACTACAGTCACTACAGTATGACAATGGATACTACAGTCACAACAGTATGACAATGGATACTACAGTCACAACAGTATGACAATGGATACTACAGTCACAACAGTATGACAATGGATACTACAGTCACAACAGTATGACACTTGATACTACAGTCACAACAGTATGACACTTGATACTACAGTCACAACAGTATGACACTTGATACTACAGTCACAACAGTCTTGACAATGGATACTATTCCATTTGATATATTACCGTTGCCAATGCAGTGTGCCCATTGGTACTGTTACAACTGTGTCCCACTTGCTACTACTACAATCACAGCAGGGCTACAACATGTACATCCTAGTACGCGACGTGAAACTATTACAGCCACAAAATTATGCCGTTTCATACTGTCATACGTTACGTCATGTCATAATAGTAAGTCACGTGATATTATTTCAATTCTAAACAAAAATTATACTATTCATTCACAATCACAACAGGAAGAAATAGCACACTGTTATATACTAGTATAAAAAGTTATTACTTCATTGAAATCGTTTATATTTGATTTTAGCAGTGAAATTACAAGTATTTAAAATTTTTTAAAATTAAGAATACTACCTTCAGTAAGAGATGACGCTAACTTTTGTCACCAAATACTATTTAAAATTAAGGAAGTCCACCAAGCTATGCTTGTGTCATAGTAATATGTGACGTGATACACCTATACCTTATTTTACAATTGACAATAATCTCTCTCTCATCTATCTATCTATCTATCTATCTATCTATCTATCTATCTATCTATCTATCTATCTATCTATCTATCTATCTATCTATCTATCTATCTATCTATCTATCTATCTATCTATCTATCTATCTCTCTCTCTCTCTGTCTGTCTGTCTGTCTGTCTGTCTCTCTATCTATCTATCTACCAACCTATCGACCCACCTGTCTATCTCTCTCTCTTTCTGTCTGACTCTCTCTCTCTCTCTATCTATCTACCTACCTATCTACCCACCTATCTATCTATCTATCTATCTACCTATCTACCCACCTATCTATCTATCTACCTACATATCTACCCACCTCTCTCTCTCTCTCTCTCTCTCTCTCTCTCTCTCTCTCTCTCTCTCTCTCTCTCTCTCTCTGTCCTTTCACCCATTCATTTATTAATCCATCGATCCATCCATCCATCTATCTAGGTTCAGGTTACGACTTCAGGAATAATACAGAAGTATATAGAGGTGCTCTTGGGCAGTACTCTACGGTAAGTTAGGTTAACGCTTTCGTCTTTAATTAATGGACTAAGTACTTTCTTCATTAGTTAATGGAATAATTTAATGCTTTCGTCATTAGTTAATGAACTGAATATTTTCTTCATTATTTAATGGGCTAAGTATTTTCTTCACTATTCAATGGACTAAGTTATTGCTATCGTCATTAGTTAATGGACTAAGACAATGTTTAATGGACCTCTTTAATGGCTTTGTCATTAGTTAATGAACTATCCTAGACGGTTTTCGTAATTAGTAACGTATAATGATAATGCTTTGCTAATTGACTCTTTACAGATCTAGTTATTAGTTAATGGGCTCAGATAATTTTGAAGATATTTTTTATTGGACTAAAATGGGGTTATTTGTAGTTTATTTACGTGAATTTGATAATGTTTCCCTTATTTGTTAATTGACTAAATTTAATATCATCATAGTTAATAATCTTGATAATCTTTTGAAAATTCAATTGTTTGATTTCCTCGTGATTAGATAATAAACTATAATCCTTTTAACTAGCTTCGAAATGTTTTAAATCATTGCTAGTGTCATTTTTTTCCTGCAGAACATTGAAAGCAACCTTTTATTCAATCTTATGGTGCCATATAAAACCGAAGTCGACCTGCTATGTCAGTTTGAATAATTTAATTCTTATACAATATTCATGGCGATTAAATCTAAAAAGATTTCCTCAAATGACAGTGTTCTTCTCTAATGCCGTTCAATTTGAATCTGTAAAGTAAATATTAATATACTTATAAAATACACTCGCATGTATATTTATATGTAAGTAACGAATAATATTTATATATATGTGTGTACATATTAGATGTGTTTCAATGAAAAGTACCAGACACACAGTTTGAGATAAAAGCATGAAATGTCATAGACTGATTGACCAGACTGTTGGATATTACTTGCAAATTTATGCCAGTTGCAAACAAATGGAACTGTTTTAAACTGAGTTGTTCAGTTAGAAAATAACACATAAATTTAATGATTTTTAAATTGCACCAGCATGTTTACACCGACCATGCCATGAGCATTATAAGGAACCATGACAGATCCAAACCGCTGTTCCTGTATTTGGCATTCCAGGCAGTGCACACACCATTACAGGTAAGCAAATTAAAACCAGTACAGCAAACACCCTGCTAAATGTTCTTTTCTTCTAGAAATTTTTTTTACTGAGAAAACTATTATATTCTTAGTGTCACATAATGGCTTATGTAGCCCACTCCCACCTCTCCTCTAAAAATAGACTACACGTAAACCTACCTTCTAGAAAGGCTTACCCTTATCCCCAGACTGGAAAGATATCTGCCAATCACTTGTTTATTAATCCATAGCTAAACACTCAAATGCACGTATCAGGCATTGGTCACTCTTAATGCAGCAATATTCATTCCAACTAGCGTGCATTGACGGTAAAGACAACAGTGATGGAGATATTCTCAGTAGGCATATGGACATTGAAGTAAATACACATGCACACAGTCATGTGCGTGCACCCCCATCCAGTTATCCAGCTAAACCCAAATGCCTTAGACTTTATATCGCTGACCCACTGAACTTGTTGTCCTCATAAAGTCAGCACTTGAATTTCGCCATGCGACAGTACTATCACCAGATGTTAACTATTCGTTAACTACATCAGTATCCTTAATTATTTGACATTGAAGCCAAATTCTTTGCTTGTTGTGCTATGTAAAAGAAACCATATTGGTATAAATACACAATTTTTTTAAAGAATAATTTAACTCATCACACTTTTTGAGGGGAATGTACATAAGAATTGTATGTTGTTATCTCGGTATTTACTATTTAATCAGGTTCATCATTATCATTACTGTTTTCCATTTTGAAGTATATATTAATTCTATTGAAACTTCATATTAAATTATCACATCGAAATTAATGTACCTAATGTGTTTTTTTATATTGAGAACTATGTGCAAGGAGCTATTTTTATCGTCCGCGTGTGGTTTTAATAAACTTGGAACCCCAATTTTATTCTTAGTCGGTGCTGCCGCATAATGGATTATGTAGCCCACCCACCCCCTCCCCTACAAAGAGACTACACATAAACCTACCTACTAGAAAGGCTGACCCATATCGCCGGGCTGAAAACATACCTGAAATGTCTTTAATATTGTGGAAGAGAGAAAACGTTAAATGCGTCCGCTTACATTACATATATTCTGCAATAATACTAAGCAATATTGTAGCCACATATAGCCATGTATAAATGGTCGTATTCGTATTGTAACTATGCTAATGAGCAATGTTGTCGATATACTTACACTAATATTACACCAGTGTTGTAACTATACTAATGAGTAATCTTGTCGATATACTTACACCAGTATTGTAGCTATACTAATGATTAATGTTGTAGATATACTTACACCAGTGTTGTAACTATACTAATCAGTAATGTTGTCGATATACTTTCACCAGTATTGTAACTATACTAATGAGTAATGTTGTAGATATACTTACACCAGTATTGTAGCTATACTAATGAGTAATGTTGTATATACACTTACACCAGTATTGTAACTATACTAATGAGTAATGTTGTAGATATACTTACACCAGTATTGTAACTTTACTAATGAGTAATGTTGTAGAAATACTTACACCAGTATTGTAACTTTAATAATGAGTAATGTAGATATGCTTACACAAGTATTGTAACTATACTAATGAGTAATGTTGTAGATATACTTACACCAGTAATGTAACTTTAATAATGATCATTGTTGTAGATATACTAATACTTTATTTGTGTTACAGATCCGCGGATATCACTGATTAAAAAAAAATGTGTTCTTACTAAAAGACCAAAATTGTAGCCAAAGTAGTAATAACCCGTTACCTGAGTTGTAGATCCCGCTAGATATATGCTGACAAAAAAAATGTGCTATACTAACGATCAAGACTGTAGAAATAATAATAGTAGTTGTATGTTGCTTGTTTTGTACTGAGCATTTATGTGGCTTAGCCATTGACCAAAACTGTAGCCAAAGTAACAATGACCCGTTATTTCTATTTAGACCCCGCAAGAAATGTGCTGACCAAAAATGTGGCCTAACTAACAGTCAACATTGAAGTCATGCTGACCATAACTTTACCTGTTTTGTTCGTCCAGCAGAAATACATTGACCAATATGGTGACTTTATTAATGACCCAATTTATAGCCACACTAACAATTACACGTTACTTGTTTTACAGGTCCCGCAGAAATACATTGACCTGTACTGTAGCCATATTTTGAACACGAAACGTCGGACGAAATGTGGTAAGTACTTGTTCAGTTCTCAAATACATCCATATTAAATATCTTAGTTTAGTACACATTGTTTACTTCCATATTAAATTTAGTTACACCTTCCATAATCCATATTAAGTTTAGTTACACCTTCCATACATCCATATTAAGTTTAATTACACCTTCCTTACATCCATATTAAGTTTAATTACACCTTCCATAATGTTAACAAACTGTTAATTTGTTTTGATTTTATTTGCACTCTTTTCTCTTGATACTTGATTTGTTTATTATACTTTTAATAGTTTGTTTATTTATTTATTTATTTACACGTTAGTATATATGTTTGTTTAATTTCATGTTATGTGAATTAATTTGTTTACTGTTTATATTATTGTTTAATGTTTATTTTGTTGTTTACTGTTTATTTTATTGTTTACTGTTTATTTTATTGTTTACTGTTTATTTTATTGTTTACTGTTTATTTTATCATTTACTGTTTATTTTGTTGTTTATTGTTTATTTTATCGTTTGCTGTTTACTTTATTGTTTACTGTTTATTTGATTGTTTACTGTTTACTGTTTATTTTATCGTTTACTGTTTACTTATTGTTTACTGTTTACTTTATTGTTTACTGTTTATTTGATTGTTTACTGTTTACTGTTTATTTTATCGTTTACTGTTTACTTTATTGTTTACTGTTTATTTGATTGTTTACTGTTTACTGTTTATTTTATTGTTTACTGTTTACTTTAGTGTTTACTGTTTATTTGATTGTTTACTGTTTACTGTTTAATATTGTTGTTTACTGTTTATTTTGTTGTTTACTGTTTATTTTATTGTTTACTTGGTTGGATTTTGTTTTCTTGATTCCCGTGATGTTGCAACAGCTTAGTTATGTTTTGCTTTGCTTTATTTTGTTCGCACTAAGCTTTCTATAACATGTGGGAAAAGAATTGTCTTCTGCTAGAGGTGATGTAAAGTTGAACTCTACTTCAGTAGTATGTTTCTAAATAGTTGCTTCATAAAATCCTAATTAATATTTTACAGAATTCGCATTGGTGTAATTGTTTACTTAAGTATCTGTATATTATAACATTATTGAAGGAATTTAAACATTAATTAAGTATCTGTATATTATAAAATTATTGAAGGAATTTAAACACTATTTGCACAATAATACAATTTTCACTGAACAGTAGTTTCAATAAGATTTTTTCTTATAAAGCAATTCAAAGTTGTTATAATAATATTATATACTATACAATTAATAAAATTATTTTACCTGGAGTGGTCATGCTGACTTTTTTTAAAGGCATGATTGCAGCACTGGACGAGGCATTTGGTAATATTACGTCACTATTGGACAGTATGGGCTTCATGGACAACATGCTATTGATATTTACAACAGATGTATGTATGAAAGGTCGAACCGTTTGATTATGTGAATGTTCATTTATAGTGTTTTATATAGTGCTACATTAATTTCTAATAATTAACTATTGTCGTATTTGTTTGCACAAAGCAACATGGAGCATGTCTATAAATAAATTGCTTGTTTCTGTCGCTTAAAACATTAAAAGTAAACATAGTCTATGCAAAGTCTATGACGATTAAAAAAAAATAAAACCAGTAAACAACTACTTCCACACCATTCCTGTCACATAGTGGCTTTTATAGCCTCGCCCACACTTCTAAAAATATACTTCACACAAACCCTCCTCCTAGAACAGTTGACCCTTATCCCCGGACTTGAAGAAGGTATATAGTAAAACAATTGTTTGTTCCTTCTATACTTCTGTACTCTAATTAAGCGATGAAGATGGAGTCTATTGAAACTATTGGGGTTATTAATCTGATAATTTTATTGTTTGTGATAAAGACTGGATAAGTGGACATTTTCTTTTAGTAGTTTGTACAATTGTCTTTTCCAACTGTATTCATTTTGTGGTCTTTTTTAAAATTTAATAAATCTTTGGTTGATTTTTATCAGTCCATCTTATGCATACTATTTTAATTATACCTAGAATAATAGTGGATGGATAGGGGCTCATTAATATAATTTAAAGAAGGATCAAATTACTCCTTAAAGACCAAGTGAAATAAAATCTAGGTCAGCCACAAATAACAATAAATCCGCATGAAATGAATAATTCTCATTCTTAGAATCAAGACTGCAAAAAAAACTTTCAGAGATTTGTATAAATACATTTCTTTTGATAATAAAAGTCAATATTTCTGAAAGACATCAGAGCTCTCGTTCATCTGCGAGACTGACTTCTCACTATAGCAACATAATATGTGACGTCACGAATGGGAACAACAAAACGCATGCGCTGTCCGACATATTGTCTTGTTGTTAAATGCGTGGTTTGAAAAATTAAAACATGGTTAAATATTGCAATGCAGACAGCAGACAAACCAAAAATATTCAGTTTCTTTTACATTTCCCAAAGATCACAAATTACGAAAAGAAAAAGTGGATTACAAATCTGAAAAGAGAAAAATTTTCATCGGATAATACAGGTAATGCGTAGCAAGCACTTCGAAGAAGATTACTGAAATGCAAAGCAGACAATCTTTAACCGGGCCATGGCTTGAAGCGCTGTCGAGCTCTTTAGAAAACGAGCAAATTCGGCTACACCACCACCATCATCAACATCATTATCAGAAATAATTTCCTAATATATGTTGTTTTTTTTTGCACTTTGCAGTTCCTGGTTGAGACCTGGGATGGGTGGGTAGTAATAGGACACATCACTGTTTATTTGAGTGTTCTTATATTGTTTTAGTGTTGAAGATATTCAATGCGTTTCTAGAATTCCCTTAGTCATAAAGGATTAGTTAAAGATGCGTTTCTAGAATTCCCTTAGTCATAAAGGATTAGTTAAAGATGCGTTTCTAGAATTCCCTTAGTCATAAAGAATTAGTTAAAGATGCGTTTCTAGAATTCCCTTAGTCATAAAGAATTAGTTAAAGATTCTAAAACTGAAAGACGCAGGGATAAATCCCATCTGCTCGTAGGAGCCTGATTATTATCCTAGAAATCCTTACCAGCAAATTGTTTCCGGTGTCCACTTTGGAATTGATCGGTTTGGATAGGTTTCTGTATTGTCTACAATGAATAATTTTCTGTGATATTTTCTTGCTGAGTGTCATTTAATGGGTATGATCCTTCGCACTATAGGATCTGTAATTATATACAATATTCATTTTACTTTGCTGCATTTTTTGTATTCTTTTATTTCTATGATCCCGTATTGTTTGTGAGCCTTAATTTTTTTAACGATATTTTACTGACCAGGGCTATTTATTGTTCAATATCTTTTATTCCTAGGATCCTGAATTGTCTGTAATACTTTTATGAATACGATTACTTAAAATATCCTTTATTGTCTATAATAATAGACAATATTGTCTATAATAATTTTTATTGTCTATAATAATTGTTTTACCACGCCCACCTTTCTATGTATAATATTCTTTATTGTCTTTGATCTGTGACTATGATCCTTTGTATAGCGTTTGGTTGTCTATGATCCTTTACATATAGTGTTTGACTGTCTATGATCCTTTGCATAGCGTTTGGTTGTCTATGATCCTTTACATATAGTGTTTGATTGTCTATGATCCTTTACATATAGTGTTTGATTGTCTATGATCCTTTACAAATTGTGTTTGATTGTCTATGATCCTTTACATATAGTGTTTGATTGTCTATGATCCTTTACAAATAGTGTTCTTCACTGCCCATGAACTTCATCTGCTTAAATTATTTTAATTTCTAGGATCTTCTTAGCTGTAATCTTTCACTAGCTAGGCTCTTCTTAACTGAAACCTTTCACTGTCTAGGCTCTTGAATGCCTAGGCTCTTCTTAACTGAAACCTTTCACTGTCTAGGCTCTTGAATGCCTAGGATCTTCTTAACTGAAACCTTTCACTGTCTAGGCTCTTGAATGCCTAGGATCTTTCACTGACCATAATTCTTCTTAGTCTAGGATCTTTCACTGACAATAGAGCCTTTACTGTGCAGGACTGGGCCATGAATAATGTGCTATTTATGGTCTGACCTAGATAGCAGACTAGTGTGCTAAAATTAGAAACTGAAATTTCTGTACAGAACGGCGGTGCTGTAGACTTTGGAGGGAACAATTGGCCGTTGAGGGGATCAAAATTTACCTTGTGGGAAGGAGGCACCCGGGGTACTGCCTTCGTGTACAGCAAGAATAAGTTTTTAAAGACAAGATACGTCAACAATGGGTGAATGCAAATTATGTTTCTTTTTTTGTGTTGATTGGTTGTTGTTATTTGTGCAGCATGTTAGCATATTTTACCGTTTTCCAATTTATATTTTCTATTACTGTTGTTATTTTATTGTTAATGAGTGGGCTTCTTTGTTTTCGTGTTGTTATTTTGTTTCTTTTAAACTTACTACTGCTGTATGTACTTCGATATTTATCGCAATGTTTTGTTGTTAATAATCTTATTGTGTGTGTGACGCTAACGCTACACTACTCAGTGGTTTTAATTATTATTACTATTTATTCATCCATTACTAACTGCAAGTGATGCGAATCTTAATTCATGTTATTAATAATTCTCCCGAAGATATCGCTCGTCTCTCTCACTTGGCGGAAATGCGGGCGCTGTAAACATTTTCTTTCTACCACAACATCAAAGACAAACATTTACCGTGACAAAATATTTCAAGGATGGAAAACGTCTTACCAAAGGAGAAGACAAATCCAGCTTTTAATCAATGTGTAATAAGGTCAATAAATTTAACAATAAATTTATTAAATCAGCAATCACATATACAAATGTATGAATATAATCATTTACATCACTTCACAATAATGTTCGATTAACACCAAACAATCATTCAGTTTATCCTAATGGCTCAATCCATAAGCATTCTCTAATTCAGTTCATAGATCAATAGCAAACATTTACAAAATATTTGAAGTCCATTCTTTGTTTATCGGTCATTTAACTTAACCATGAGTAGCAATCTCCTTTAGGACCAGACTCGAGTTATTTTCAAATCAAAGTGATTAGAATGGAGTACCTGTTCTACAAGGAAACTTTCAGTCCATCCCCATTGGATGAAATTGTTATGAACAAGTAAGTAGTCAGAAAAAAAAACCTACTCACTCTGGTGGAATTGATTTAGATTCATTAGCAGTTTCTAGCATATTCTCCACCTGAGTTGTTTACTTCCAACTTTGACACAAAAAAATACCATCATAATGAGTGCCTGAGGTCGGATCATATTGACTATTTAACAATTTCTATATCACTTAAGTTTAGAAATAAGGATATTTCTTTAGTGTTGTAATGATTATTTTGTGTGTTTAATGTCATTGTTGTGTGTTGTAATGTCATTGCTGTGT